>PJQD01000021.1:0-315481 GCA_002922495.1 Rhodotorula taiwanensis
GGTATTGCATGCCGGCAGGCTATAATGCCATCGGTTCGTGTTCCTGAGCGTCACGATCACTCGCCGCCCCGAGTCCTGCTGCGACTGCTGTACGGAGGCGGCCAGGTCGTAGTCTAAGGCGCCGATGATGAAAAGGACGACAGGCTCGAGGCGGAAGGCCGCGCGGGGAGCGGACGTCAGCTCGAAGCGTTCGTGTCGGTAGACGAGCTTGTGGATGCAGTCGGATCCGGGACCGGCGCCGGGCGTACAATCGCAGTCGTGCCGCTCGTACCGAGCGTCAAAGTGATGGAAGCAATCCTGTAACGCATGCGGACAAAGTTAGCCGATAGCAGCACACCACGGACGCGAAGGGGGAGGTTCCTCACCAAAGGCTCCGTCGCATCCATGTCCCAGCCCTGCATGACCCAGTAGTTTGGAGCGATCCCGCGTACACAGATGTTGTAGAGGCCGGCCTCCCACGCGTAGCGTCTCCAGGGCAACATTCTGTCCACGTCCGACAGGTCGTTCAGGTCCCAGTCACCCGACCCCCCGAACCGCATAACGATCCCGCGTTGCGGCGCCGGGGATACCGCTGCTCCCGCATGAGGCACGGCTGCGTTGGCGTTCGTATTGCCGGTTTCGTTCGTAACGTGCGCGGCGCTGGCGCTGGCGGGAGTAGCCGGAGCGGCATCGGCATCGGGCGCGGGAGCGGGAGACGGGACGGCGGGCGTTCGGCCGACTTGCAAGTTGGCGCGAGACCGCGGGTTCTGACCTCGACCGGAAGTGCTCGGGGCGCTCTGCGGTACAGGTGCAGGTGCGGCGGGAAGCGGTGGTGAAGGCGAAGCCGAAGCGAGTGGGGCGGGGCGGATGGCGCCGACGACCGTACGACGGTTTGCGGTCGTGGGCGGCGGAAGCCTTGCCGAGCTGACGACGATTCGACGCGACCGTGGAAGTTGATCGCCGCTCATGGCGACAGCGTGCGGGACGATGCTGAGCGAAAGCACGAGCGGACGAGGATGGCGGACGACGCCGCAGGCTGTCACAGTCAGACGGCTGATGCCGAACTGGCGAAGCCGGAAACGCCGACCCAAGCTGCAATCGGAGGATGCCGAAGCTTCAGTTCGGAGGCAGCCGCATAGTAATTCGGCTATTCTTTCGGGACTATTCGGCAATTGGTGAGCCAGGTTGACCCGCTACACTTTACATTACTATTCGTCCCTATCCAGGAGCAATACAACTTGACTCAATTCAGCACTAGAGTCGCAACTCGCGTCATGGGGACTGCAAAACACGGCAGGTGTGGAATGGTTCATGTCACGGCTTTGAACAACGCCAACTCGGGCAGGGCGCCCCTTCTCATCTGCGCCTCGTCCACTTCACTCGTCATCTCTTCCTCGCTGAACCAGACCCGCCTCAACCGGCACGTCGCATGGACTTGGACGCCCGTCGTCGCCTTGTATCGTCGAGGAGGGGATAAAGAGCCGAGGAGGCGAGCGAGTGGGAGAGAGATGGTCGTCCACGAGGTGAGAAGAGGAGTCGTGCCAGAGGACGATGTCGAGGCGGAAGGGAACCGGAGTGGCAGGTGCAGGATCGGAGGTTCATCTGCAAGAGCCGGATGCAGCCGGGCTTGAGTCTGTGACCGGGTCCGCCGCTTCCATCAGCTCATTGTCCTACACAAGCGGGATTGGCCGAAAACAGTCGCGACACCGCTCACCTGCCAGGTTGAAGCTCGGACGACGAGTAGCTCTCCTCGATCGTCGACGACGGCGACATCCAGAAACATCGCCTGGCCGAGGTCCTTGACCTGGAGGTGCACCACGGGCAACTCGACGCCGAGCCCGTCGTCTTTCCATTTCCCCTTCCTGAGCGAACCCCACCGCGCGTACGTCGTCCGGCAATCTGGTGCTTGAAGGTGCAGCACCTGGTCCTTCAAGTCTGCCGAGTGCTCGTGTTCGTTCGTTTGGTGTTGCTTCGCGAGACTTGCGACGCGAGTTGCGAGGTCGTTCGAGGTGCCGGCGGGTTGCCAAGCGACGAGGGTTTCTTTTGCGTCTCCTGAGTCTTCGAGTAGCGAGATGAAGCTCTCTGTAACGCCTGGAGCAGTTCCGAGCGTCGCTAGCACCAGTGGATCGGACGAAGTTGACGAAAACAGCGAGACGAGCGGAGGCTGTTTTCGGCTCGCGGGAAGCAGCGAGGACTTAGCGGAGGCAGCGCTGACGGTAGAGCAGGTGTTCTCTTGTAGAGCTTACGAGCGTGACGCGGTCGAGGAGCATGCTCTTATGGCTGGTCGTGAGCGTGAAAGGTCGGAGAGCGATGAGCCGATTCGTTCCTCAGCCGTCGAGTCTCCCTTTGGTCCCGGGCTTGTCTCGGCGCTATACACCTGCCTGACTCGCGCTCGAGCACGGCAAAGGCGTCCCGCTTTCAAGCATCCGCTCAACTTCGTTCGCGCAATCACGCTGCCTGCCTGCATCCGAGTCCTGCGTTCGAGCTGCCTACACTCGACAGGCCGCTCAACGAAGCTTGCACCTCGCTCTCGCGGCCTACAATCCGCACATCGAGCGCCGCGTACGAGCCTCCGAGCCGAGAATGACCCAGAATCTCGCAACCCGCGAGGCGTCTCCTGTTCTACCCGAGCCGCCAGCTTCGCCCGTAGCTGAGCTAGCCAGGAAGGTGACGACGCTCCAGGACTTGCCATACGACGTCAAGGCCAACATTGCGCGGATGTGCCACGTCGCTGATCAGAACATCGACGACATCGTGCGCGATGCGAAGCGCCGCGGTGGGCTGCCGGCAGGGCGGAACTCTGCCTTCGCCAACGCGACCTCCTTCCGGAAGAGCTACCCCAAAGCGATCGGAGCGCTCTACAAAGTCTCGAAAGAATGGAACGCTCTCGCTGCGCCGTTTCTCTTCGAGGTGAGTTTCCGCTTGGAAGCTACGATTGACGATCCCCGCGACAGCTGATCGCGCTGATCGGACCAGGCCTTGCCTCTCGTCAAAGCGTCCGACTCGCTCTTTCGCCTGATCATTGCCCCTCTGCGCGGCGTGCACTTCAGAACCGTCGAAATGACGTCGCTGGCAACGGAGCGCCACCTGGTCGATCTGGTCCAGGCCGTGCCTCACTTGACCGCATTGCGCCGAATCGACTACCTCGCGATCCCGTATCAAAAGATCATGAGCAGAATGCTACCCTGTGTGCGCGCCAATATCGAGCCGACCCTCAACGAGGCCTTGAGCGGCGCGCGATGGATCACCTTCCGCGGTTGTTCGTTCGACAACATGCGCCACCTCACTGCGCTCTCGGCCAATCGACTCGTCCAACTCACGCTAACGACCGGCAAAACCGAGACGTTGGAGATTCTCCCGGAACTGTTGGCCCTCGCGCCGTATCTGCGTAAACTCGTGCTAGCGCTGTCGGGCTCGACCGTTTCGTTTCAGGATCTCATCTCGGCGCCGTGGACGTCGCAGCCACAGCTAACGGCTCTGAGTCTGACGAGCAGGGCTATGCCCGAAGGTTGGCTTGATTTCGTTGCGCTCTTTGCCGATCACCTTGCACACTACTGGCTCAACCTGTCTGATCCGGCGGCGATCGGTCCGATCTTGCCCGACGAGTCTCTCGCTCGCCTCGAGACTCTGACCGTCAACGGCGTGTTCGACGTGCTCGCCGAGTGCACGAAGTCCCTGGACGCAGCCAAACTCCCACTCCTCGGATCGATGCGCCTCGTCCTGCGCGGTCCATACAAGGCGGACCGCCTGGCGGAACTTCTCGCAGAGGTGGAGAAGAAGCGCATCTCCCGCCGTCTTGTCCTGATGCAAACTCGCGGTGCGCCTGTCCGCGCCGACAGCCTCGACGCCGTCGAAGATGCACTCGACTTCGCTTCCGACTGGCGCGACAGGGCCACTTTGTCGGGCGACCAGGCGAGCCTCGACCGCCTCGCAAAGCACTTGAAGGCAATCGAAGTCGAGAGACTGTTGCATGCGGCCTAGCCGGTCAAGTGCCGGCGGTGGCGGCTTGAAGACGTGAGGGCGCTTGGTACGAATAGCTCTCCCGATGTAGTCTGTCTCGCGAAATGGCTTTGTCTAGTAACTTTGGTGTAGTCCTGCATATGCTGATTTCGCCTGTTCCGCTGTGAATGTGACTGTATTGTCGCGTGAGGCTGCGGAGGGCCCGCGTTTGAGTCTCGTCTCGATTCGGTTCATCCCTTCTCCTTGTCCCACACTGCGCAACCTCTTGCGGATCTCGGTCGCCGTCAGCTGCTCCAGCTACAGCACGTGCTTAGTTTGCTTGCGCGCCGCTTACATCCTCAAAGAGAACGGGCAGCACGAACCGCCCCGCCCCGTCCCCACCTCGTCATCGCGGTCAAAAGCTTCTCCGTCTGTATGGCGCCAGTTCAGCTCGGCCACTTGCCGCACGAGCTCAAAGTCAAGATCGCCGACGAGTGTCACCGTGCCGATTTGAGGATAGCGGAGCTCATGGAGGAGATTCAGAACCGCGGTGGCCTTGCCTTTGATGCGAATCCCGCCCACGTTCGCTACGACCCGTACCGTCGAAACCGGGGCGGCAGGCAGCACCGCTTGGACTTCCCGAAGGCTATTGCAGCGCTTTACGCGACCTCGAAGGACTGGCGTGCCATCGCCGCGGAGCACTGCTTCGAGGTAGGCGTCCATCCCTGTGGCAAGGGCTCAGCCGATGCAGGCTGACGCCTTACACCTTCGCCTCGGGGCGCCGCGACATCTAGAATCTGACAAGCAGTCAGATGACCCGACCGATATTCCAGCTCGTGATTGCGCCGAAATACGGGCGTTTCGTCCGCAACTTGCACATGTCGACCTCGTCCACGCCGGAATACTGCGCCCTTTGGATGGGAATGTTCGACTTTCTGCCGAATCTGCGCTCGCTGCAGCTCGACAACCCGTCCGAGCTTGTACAAGCTATACGACGGAGTGCAGGCGACGAGTCGGCAGACGCGGCCACTTCGATCTTGGCTCGAGTCACGACGCAGGTGGCGAATCTCACGCTCACGGCAACCCAAGCCCTCGATGCAGTCCGTGTCTTTGATATGTCGACTTCTATGCGCTCCTTCACCTTCACCTTCCTCCAACCCAACGGCGTCTCCCACCTTTGGCAGCTCGTCGGGAAGTTCCCTAACTTGACCGAACTCGACGTGGGCATGTCGTTCACAGACGACCGTTCCAATCAGTCGTGCTTTGCGGCGCTGGCCAAAGCGGTGCCCGTGTCCTTGCCGCCCATCGCTCGACTCGCCATTCAGACGGCTTCGATCCTTGGGGGCTTTGTCGACTTCCTCTCCCTGTTCGTCAACACGCTGAGGCACCTCACGTTGGTGTTCAAGAGTTCTCACGGCGGCACCCGGAGCGCGACTGCCGCTCTCTTCAGCGCCATGAAGCCGATGCTTCAGCTCCGCCGCCTCGACCTCACAGGTGACACCGACGGGCTCGAGAAAGCCCTTCGCCTCTTCGAGCCGGCCGCCTTACCGGCCCTTCGTCGTCTCGGCGTCTTCCTCATTGACGGAGCCAAAGCGAGCGCCGGTCTTCTCGAGGCACTCGAACGCATCGCCATGCGACAAGTCGATCTGGAGCGGATCGACGTGTTCCCGCTCAAGACGACGATCGGTACTTGGAACAGCACCGATTTCTTCGACGAGGTCGGAGTGACTGTGCACCAGGTACCGTAGAATAGCCCGACACTGGCGCTCTTGCAGTCAGCTCGCGTGCGGGACAACCTAGCATCGATCGAGTCCGGGTCGTCGTCGGCGGGCTCGTCCGCGATCTTGCGCATGATCAACAAGACCCTGGACTACGTCAACCGCACCCGTGATCTTGCCGCTCTCCACGGCGACACTGTATCCTACATCCGACTCGCCGAGCTCCTCAAGCCTTTCGACCTCGAGCGCACACTTCACGAAGCTTGATTCGAGAGCAATCGTACGAGGGCAGGTCGCGCTCTTGAGGATCAAGGGGCTTTTCCCATTTGCCGTAGGGAGCCGATGTGCCGGATGTGATATACATCAAGCTTTTGCACCCTCTACTTCTGAGGGAGCGTTACGCAAGAGGGCCCAAATTGCGCCCCCCGCTCTTGTGCAAGCGTTCTGAACAATCTATCTCGTCTTCGCCAACGGCGCCTGAACTCCTGCCTACGTATGGCTGAGGTAGACGAGCGAGAACCGGTTACCGAATAGAAGTCCTGCTCTGTATGCGATCCGAGTCGAAGGGCATTTCTGGACGCTCGAGCTGCGGCGCTGCCACTCCTCTCTTCCTCGTCTACCGCCTCCCGCGGCTCTTCTGCGCTCCTCCGAGTAGCGTCTTTCGAATCGTATCAGAGCACGGTGACAGCCGGTTGTGCTCCGCAACGCTCTCGAACGTCTTCAAAAGAGGCTCTCGCCGCCGCTTTCTCCTCATCAGCCTCAGTAGTGCCGGCTTGCTAGAGCTACCATGTCGCCTGCGCAGCTCTCGAGCCTGCCGCACGAGCTCAAGGTCAAGATCGCCGACGAATGCTATGCAGCGGATCAGCGTATCGACGAGCTCTTTGAGGATCTCGAGCGACGGGGAGGACTCGCCTTCGAATCGCGCGAGTCGACCTCTGCCAAGCAACGCAGAAAGGCGTACCCGTCGGCAATCTCGGCGTTGTACGGCGCGTCGAAAGAGTGGAACGGTATCGTAGTCGGGTATCGATTCGAGGTGAGTTGGTGGCCCGCGGAGATGGTCCTCTTGCTTGGCTGACTCGTGCGCAAGCCTCGAAGCGCGCCTCCAGCTCGCAGATGGCGAAACCGCTCTTTCAGCTTGCACTAGCCCGCAGATACGGCCACCTCATACACCGAGCCTCGGTCTCGGCTTTGGCATCGGCCGAGAATCTCGCCTCGTTCGTGGGAGGCTTGGGTTATTGCCCGAACCTGCACAGTCTCGTCGTGAAAGATCTGCAAGTCTCGATGGACCGACTCCTCGCATTTGCGGGCAAGTTGGCGACCGATGAGGCACTCGCGTCGTTGGCGGACGCTTGCCGGCAATTGACGTCGCTCGCTCTCGGCAACGCGCGCTCGGCTGACACGAACAGGTTACTCGCATCGACGACCCGCCTGCAGCGCCTCTCTCTCGCCTTCACTAGCATCGCAGACTTGCACGGCTTGTGGACGATGCTCAAAAGCGTTCCAGGCCTCACAGCTCTCGACCTCGCTCTTCCGGCGCCAGCGACGGCTCATCCTGCTTGTCTAGCGACTTTAGCCAATACCGCGCCGCAAACGCTTCCACCTATCACCGAGCTTAAGGTCGAGCTGCGCGGAGGAGCGACCGGGCTGGCCAAGTTCCTGAGCCTCTTCGAGGCGACCCTGCAGGATCTGAGCCTCAAAGCTGGCAATTTTGCCGGGTTCGCAGTCGGGGGCGGGAGCGACCTCTTCACCAGTCAGAGCGCCCTGCCTCGCCTTTCCCGACTCGAGCTTGCAGGCGAATCCGCTGGTCTCGGGAGGATCCTCCAACGGCTCGAACCCGAACGACTACCCAGCCTGCGCCGTCTTTGCATCTTTCCGAACCACGCGTCTCGCACGGTCGACTTGTTCCCCTTCATCGAGTTGGCAGTCCTGCAGCATGTGGATTTGTCGCGCGTCGAATACTACACGCTCATGTCGCGGCCGAAAACACACCACTCGTCTGTACTCTTCGACGAGCTCGGGATCGAATACGTCTCGTCGCCGTGCGGTCTCAATCTTGCGTATCTCAAGGCGCACGATAAGGTTCAAGCTCTTTCGGCCGAACCAGAAGGATCGGAACTTCGAGCCGGCATGCTCGCCAACATCGACAAGAGTCTCGACCACATTGTGCGCGCGCGAAACCTGGCGGCCCTCCACAATGATACTGCGTCATATGCTTGACTCGCCGAGCTTCTCAGGCCTTTCGACCTCGAGCGCGCCCTGTACGAGGCATGACGCACAAGGTATCGCACGGCCAGTCTCGCGTTGAGAGATGCATGAATCTGCTCGTTCGCTTACAGAGACTCGAGGTGGAACAGGCGGTGTATGGCGTACATTGAGCTTCCGTACTGTATGTGTACTTCAATTGAGCTTGACGCGGGCAGCGGAGAGGGTGACTCGGCTGGATGTCCCTCTCTGCGGCGAAGCACTCTGGAGAGCCGGCCCTGTATGACCGCATATCGAAGCCGTACCCAGACGTAGCCAAAGAGAGGGAGAAGGCGTCCCTGTAGACCGCATCGACTTGCAATTCGCGACGCGGGCTGACGCGTTCGAGCGCGACGCGACTTGAGCCGAAAACGCGCCTGATCTCACGCCGATCTGCTTCCTCCCACGTTGCGCGAAACGAGCTCCTCGCAACTGACGTACGCGCCACGCGTTGCATTGAACGCTCTTGAAGGCAGCTGCTTTGGTGCATCTCGTCGTCCGTGCAAGAGCATGTCGTCTGACTTCCCGTTGCCTTTCGGCGTACGCAGTCCATTCCACACTCCACTGCGCGCCTCGCTGACACACCGCACGCTACAGGAGTACGTCAGGGCGAGCGCAGACGCCTTTGAACACGCGGAGAGCTTCCAGACGGCCAGCGAGCAGGGCGACCCAGAGCCACCGCAAGAGCCGGAACCGACCGGCGCCACGACAGCGCCCGAACCGCCCCGAGTACGCTTGGCCAGCCTCCCAGAAGAGATCAAAGTCCAGATCCTGCGAGTATGCGCGCAGGCCGACGAACGGATCGACTCGGCTCTTCGAAAGTTGCGCAACCGTGGCGATCTTCCAAACAACCGTGCGTTGGCACAAGTCTCGTCGAACCTCGCCTGCGACCCCTCGTCCACTACGCGGGTGGTGTACCCGAGCTCCTTGCTTGCAATGCGAGGCACGTGTCGGGAATGGCGCCGCCTCAGCGAACCCATCTTCTTCTCGGTGGGCTTCTATTCGCCGCATGTCGAGGGTGACAGGAATGTGGCTGACAGGCCTCTTCCCGATGCGCCGACAGTCTATCACGTCGAGGAAGGTCGCGGTCCCGTACTTCCGCCTGGTCTTGGCGCCCAAATACGGCCGGCTCGTCACATATGTGCACATCGACTCGCCCGGAGAAGCTCTAGTAGACTTTGTCAGCGTCCTCCCTCACCTGCCGAATGTCCGCTCGGTCAAGATGAAAGGGTCAGGGACGGCACTCGTCGACAAGTACGGTTATTCGATCCACTCCGAGGAAGTGCGGGACGTTGTCGAGGACGCCATCTACGGCTTAGCCCGCAACAGCTCTCGAGTCGTCCTCTGCGGATTTCCGACCGCCCGAGTGCTACCACAGCTCGGCCGAGCAGCCTCGCTGGCTCATCTCACTCTCGAGATGACGTCGGACCACGTCTGGCAGGATGAAGGCCTGGCCCGGCTCCTCGAAACGTGCTCGACCTTGACTCGACTCGACCTCGTCGCGGTCAAGACTTCCTCGGCGCATTCCTTCCCACTCGGGTTGCCGCTACCCGTAAAGGAGGAGAAGGCAGTGTGGCCGGCTTTGCAGAAGCTCACGCTCAGCATGCGGACGGCCTCGTCCACGCTCGCCAGTTTCATCTCGTCTTTCGCCACTTCTCTGTCGCTCCTCGACTTAACCCTCGACAATCTCCCGAGCTCGGATCCAGACCAGCCGGCAGGCCTGTCGTTGCTTCTGCCCGACCGCGAGTACAAGCTCGCGATCGTCGACCTGCGCGGACCGTTCGCCTTCGTCGACGCCGCGTACGACGCTCTGCTGGCGAGCTCCCCGGCGTCGTTGCCGGATCTGCGCCACGTCGGTCTCTTCGCGTGGGACTGGGAACCCTACTTGTGCAAGCTGCAGGCTCGAGCGTTCGCCTTGGCGGGGCGATTCCCACGCTTTGAGCGCGTGGAGACAAACACGAAACGCCTCCTCGTTGGCCGCGGTCCCGAGCCGTCACACTTCGAGATCTCCTACTACACCGACGACAAGGAGCTCGAAGCTCCATGGCCTCGACTCGCCATGCGCAAGCTCTCAAACGATCAAAAGACGTCCATGAAGCAGAGCGCGCCGTCTCTGTACAACCTCAACAACCTCGTCCTCGAACTCATCGAGAAGGTCATGTCGGGCACAGAGAACTGGCTCGATCAGATTTGCGCAACCGGGGACAACCACGGCCTCCTTCGCCTCGCCGCCGCCTTACAACCGACGTTGCGCTGATGGTGCAGAAGGCGTAGCACGCCGTTTTACTCGGAGATTCCCCTCTGCTTGACGACCGCAAAGCCATGTGAAGTGCATGGGCGCAACTCGAGAGGCTTTGTCGCAGCTCGTGACCAACTCGCAAGCCCGCGCCGATTTCCAGACTTAGATGTTTGCAAGGGCGATACAACGCCGCCAGAGACCTAGTAACTCCGGCCGAAGAGGGTCCACCGCTTGGCCTTCTCTCCGCAGTTCGGGCACGTCTTGCCCTCGACGCTGCCGAATCGCTCCTGGTCGTGCGGGATGCAGAGCGACTTGGCGCCCGCCGACGGCGCACGCTCGTCCTCGGCGCCCGAGACCGACCTGCGAGAAAGAACGCGAGCGATCAACACACGTCACGAGAGCAAGCGAGCGAAAGGAGGGGGCGCGGACTCACTCTTCTGCGCTGCGTTTCTTGATCTCGTCCTCGCACTTCTCGACCTCGCACCACGGAAGGACGACGACCTTGTTCTGGTTCAGGGTCGGGACGAGCTCCTTCCACTCCTCAACCTTGACGATCGACTCGTTGTACGTCTTGCGCGCGCGTTCGAGCATGTCGTTGTGGATCGTGTCGAGCAGCTTGGGGATGGTGGTCGTCAAGTCGGACAGGGCGAGCGGCGCCTTGACACCGTTGTCGCGACGGACCGACATGGCCGACTTCTTCTCAAAGTCCTTCGGGCCGAGCTCGAGACGGATGGGGACACCCTGGCAGTCACGAGAAGTGTCCAGAGTCAGCTGTCGATGCTCCGAACGCGGTCTCGCTGCCCTTCGCCCCGACCGAGCAGGCCTTGGCTCACCTTGAGCTCCCAGTCGTTGTACTTGAAGCCGGGCGTGTAGCCCTCGCGGAGGTCCGCCTTGGCCTTGACGCCAGCCTTGACGAGCTCTTTGGCGAGCCGGTCCGCCTCGTCCTCGAGCGACTTGCGCATCTCGTCGCTCGTCTTGGCCGTAATACCGGTCGGGACGATGACGACCTGGAGCTGCGCGACACGGGGCGGCAGGACGAGACCCTTGTCGTCTCCGTGGATCATGACCATGACACCGATCGTACGGGTCGACAAGCCCCACGAGTTTTGCCAGACGTGCAGCTTGTCGCCACCCGGGTTCGCCGGGTCCTCGACGACAATGTTGAACATCTTGGAGAAGTTCTGGCCGAGGCAGTGCGACGTGCCGCCCTGGATACCGCGTCCGGTCGTCGGGATGAAACCCTCGACAGTGGTCGTGTAGAGACCACCGGCAAACTTTTCCTTCTCCGACTTGACACCGGGGATGACGGGGACGGCGAGGAGCTCCTCGTAGACGCCACGGTACAGGTCGAGGATCTCGAGGACTTCCTTGTCGGCTTCCGGCTTGGTCTGGAACGCCGTGTGGCCCTCCTGCCACAGGAACTCGCGCGTCCGGAGGAACGGCTGCGGGTTCTTGAACTCCCAACGGACGACCGAGTTCCACTGGTTCAGCTTGAGCGGCAAGTCGCGGTGCGACCGGATCCACTTGGCGTAGTACGGGTACATGACGGTTTCCGACGTCGGCCGGATCGCGATCGGAACTTCGAGCTCCGACTTGCCGGCGCGAGTGACCCACGCGACTTCGGGCGCGAAGCCCTCGATGTGGTCCTTCTCCCGCTCGAGGACGGTCGAAGACACAAACATCGGGAAGTACGCGTTGTTGACGCCGAGCGCCTTGCTGCGGAAGCGGTCCGAGACAGGGTCAGCCTGCGCGCTTCTCTTCGAGCTCGCATTTCTGCGCGACGCACATCCGGGTGTCGAACCAGGCTGTGGATCAAGAGTCGTCTCCGCACATCAGCACGCGCGCCATAGGTAGACTCTCCCTGGAGCCGATCAACCAGACGCCGCTCCCGACTCACTCTGGATCTCCTGCCAGATACCGTACGACCACGGCTTGAGGATGTAGCACCCCGAGATGTCGTAGTAGTCGAGCATGTCACCCTTGATGAGGACCTGCTGGTACCAGTCACCGAACACGGCCTGCTCCTTCTTGACCGTCAATCCGAGCTGGACACCGGCCTGACCCTCGAGTTCGGCCTGACGAGCCGCAGCGGCGGACGGAGCATTCTTGTCGGCCGACTTGGCGGCAGCCGGAGCGGCAGCAGCGGCGGCGGCGGGAGCGGCGGGTTCGGCGCCCTTGACGGCGAATTCGGCCTCCTTGACGGCGGCGCCCTCCTGCTTGAGCTGGTCGACGACCTTTCGGAAGTCGGCGGCGGCGAGGACGAGGGCGGAAGACGGGTCAGAGGGCGACGGGACCGAGACGGCCGAAGCGGACGGGAGCGAGTTGGAGGTGATGACAAGAGTCGAAGGGGCGAGAGAGGGCGGGAGCGAGAGCGGCGAGGCTGCGACGAGGTTTGGCGTCTCGTCAGCTGGGCACAGTTCGGAATCGGGCAGCAGAGGTTGTGCAGGAGCGCTGCGAGTCGCTCGATGGGAGTCCGCCCGCTTCCCTCTCTCATGCCCGTCCGCGCGGCGCGCACGAGCGACTCGACCTTGACCACACGTGTGGGGCCCGCAAGTGTGTACGTACCCTGGTCCCTGGTCCTGCCGAGGAGCTTTTCGAGGTCGGCGCCCGAAACGGCCCGCATGTCCTTGAGCCCGACCTGAGCGGCGAGGATCTTTGCCGGTCCGACATTCTTGGCGTCCTCGAGCGCGACGACGACGAGTTTCAAGTCCTGCTCGGCGTTGTCCGGGTGCTTCGAGCCCGACTTTGGCGTGAAAAAGTACGTCGACAGGAGGGCGGCCGGAGCGGACGACGACGACGAGACGCCGAGGGTCGAGAGACGCTGCGAGAGGGCCTGGACGTCCATTTCTAGTTCGGGCAGCTTATCGAACCTGCGTTTCGCGAAGGAAGGGGTCGTATGGAACGGCGCGCGGCGAGCGACTTTGACGGAACAAACGAAGCGAGGACGGCTAGCGGTGGCGGCGGAGAGCGCCAGGCGATGCAACAGCGTCGACGTCGTGGGCAGTGGAGCAAGCGCTGTACGACGGGCGAGGGTTGATCGAGCAGAGCGGACAGTCGGCTTTCTGCTGAAAATCGCCCCAAGTCGAATCTCTCGCGCCAGCGGGAAAGAAAACTCTTCGCCCGATGCATCTTGCAACACCGGCTCGATCCAGATGAATGGTCTTTCGCGCGCAGAGAGTCGAAAAGTCTACTCGGCAGCGAAAGCGAAGAGATTACCCAGGCGGGCACATCGGCAAGAGAGGAGGCGAACCCTCGGCGCCAATCGCGCAGAGGTGCCAGGCCAAGAAAGGCGAAGATGGTCTCATAGATAGAGGGGAAGGGGGCGGATATATAGGTAGGAAACGAGAGGTATCCGTAGTTCCGGTGAGGGAGAAGAGATCCCCTTCAGGACAGTCGCAACAAGAACGGTACCGCCATCGAGGCGAACGGCATCCAGACCACCGCAGCAGCAGCAGCAGCCATGCCCACGCCGTCTAATCGTATTCGCATCGATCTGGCCGACGACGTCGAAGTGACGGCTGACACGACGGGCGCAAACGTCGGGCCGCACGACAGGGCGACGGCGGCCCGACCGGACGAATACGTTTTCGAAATCGGCAGGGTTGTATTGGTCGCGTACGAACTGTCAACGCGCGCGCGGATCAGTACGCCGTGGGACAGAATCGCGCAAAGATTGTACGCGCGACTGACGCATAGATGCCCATGAGATTCTGGGTACAAGAATCGCAATCTGGAGTCGTTCCAGAGGGCAGCGTCGTCCCCTCGGGCTGCAGTCGCGCCGATCACGTCAGCGCCTTCGAAGTCCCGCGTTTTCACCAAAGCTCAGGGGCCCGCAGCTCACGAGATAGTAAAAGTACAGATCGGACGGGTCGTCCTTGGCCGCCGCCTCGGCAAAGCAGTACTGTCCCGTCGTGTTGCTCAGCAAGCACCCGGCCTGCCTCATCAACCGGTAGCTCCTGAAACCGTCGAGTGCCTCGGTGACGAGCGGGTTCCCGAGCGCGAGGTCGCGCGCGCACGTATTGGGCAGCTTGATCTTCGCGGCGAGCGAGTCCATCACGGCGGAGCACGTGTCGATCGAGGCGGAACACGAAGCGTTCAGGGCGTAAGGGAGGAGGGTGGTCGGTTGCTTTTCGGCTTGGAAGAAACCGGTTGAGGTGGTCAAGAGGAGGGAGAATGGGGCACAAGCTTGGAACGCCGGGTCGGCGAGGAACGTGGCGAAAAAGGAAGGGCACGCGGTCGAGCTGAAGTTGGTACCCAGCGTGGAGCTGCGAGGCGCAACTCTATCGTCAGCATCGTTGAGGGGCAGGAGCGCGATATGGAAACTGACTCGAAAGGTTGCGGGAGCTGGTAGCCGGACGGGACCCCGGATGTTGCTGTCGACGGCGCCGAGGCTGTCTCGCTCGCGGATGCACTCGCCGAGGAAGACCAGGCTGCCGTCGAGGCATCGGACGACGGTATTGACGACGTAGGTGTCGCCGACCCAGACTGAGCGATCGAAGTGCTGCTCGCCTGGGTCGCCGTTGCAGACGTTGTCGAAGTTGCTGTGGTCCCCTGCCGCTTTTCCCGCTGAACATGTAGGCCCGCTAGACTGCGGTCGTCTCGTTGTGGCTCATTTGGATCCTCTGCGTCGGTCCGGTCTGCAGCACCTGATCGGGCGACGTGCCCGAGTTCTGCCCCGACTTCCTCGAGACCCAATACTCCCGTCGGGAACGCGACCGTCGTTCCATAGTCGGCTGACAGGGTCCTCGCACCGAGTGGGGCCATATCTGCAGTTCTTGGTCGGAGGCGAGGTTCGAGCGCGAGGTTGATCGAGGCGGTTTCGACGGGAGAGGGCGGCGACGCGGCTGCGGCTGCGACGGCTGCGCAAGCGGCACTCGACAAGACGAGCCAGAGGGACAACGGTGACCGAGTCCTTTGTCGTTTGACTGTGCGCGGTAGAGAGCGAGGGACGTCCATGAAGAATCGCGGCGAGTCGGGCGGGATGCCAGGGGCCGGCTGCGGCGGCAAGAGTTGGGTGAACTTGCGAGCGCGGGCTCAAAGAGCGTGGCTCTAGGTACAGATCGACCTGGGAAGCAGAGTGAGAGGCTGGAGAAGGCGATCGTGGTCTCGGCTGCAAGTCGAGGTCGCCGGTGGAGTGGACAGCCAAGTCGGCGAGGGCGATTGTTTGCTCGTTCGCTCGATCACTTTTTTTCGTTGGCGGGCCCGACCGCCGAGAATGCACGTGCACGCGCCGCGCGCCTGCACGTAGGGCCAAAGCGGGATCTAGGGTATGCTACGTCCACGGAGGCTGGTGAGACGTGCGCAACTACTAAGAGAGGAAGCCTATTGCATGCTGATCTGCCCCTTACGCGAGAGACATACATTGTCTCTGAGATCCTACCAATCCTTCCCCCTGACTTTTGCAAAAAGGCGTCGCGACGTGAGCAGTCGATTGCGCGCGCGACCCGATTCGTCCTCTCTAGCTGCCTCCCCGCCTCGCCTCGCCTCGCTATTGGACGCGCATACGGCGCCTGTCAGCTAGCTCGACTCTTGGCTAGAAGTCTGCCTGCCTGAAGCGCCCGCGCCGCCATGCTCGACCGGATCGAAGTCAAAGACTTCAAGTCGTACCGCGGTCGACAGACCATGTCAGTCCACAGTCCGCTGCCCCGCTTGAACAAACACACGAGCTGACACGGAGACGAGCCGATCAGTGGTCCATTCCACTCTTTCACCGCCGTGATCGGTCCGAATGGAGCCGGCAAGTCCAACTTGATGGACGCCATCTCGTTCGTCCTCGGCGTCCGGTCCGCCTCGTTGCGCTCGACCGCTCTCAAGGACTTGATCTACCGCAGCGGCAAGAAGAGCAAAAAGGACAGGAAGGGCAAGGGCAAAGCGGTCGAGAATGGAGACGACCAACAGGACGACGACGACGACGACGACGACGACGACGAACAGGAGGAAGAGAGTGATGCCGAAGCAGTGCAGGACAAACAAGAGGACGACGACGAGGAGGAGGAGGAAGGCGACGGCGACCGGACAGCTTGGGTCATGGCGATCTACGTCGACCGCGAAGAGCAGAAAGAGTGGCGGTTCCAGCGCTCGTAAGTGGTTCCCTCCTTGTTGCCGTTCCCTTGCCTTTTTGAAAGCTGACCCGGCATTGTGGTCCCGACGGCACAGCATCTCGGTCTCGGGCACGTCCGAGTACCGGATCAACGGGAAAGCCGTCTCGTACAAGCGGTACAACGAACAACTCGAAGCGTTCAACATCCTCGTCAAGGCGAAAAACTTTCTCGTTTTCCAAGGCGACGTCGAAGCCGTCGCGGCCCAATCCTCAAAGGACCTCTCACGCCTCGTCGACCAGATCTCGGGCTCGCTCGACCTCAAGGAAGAGTACGACCGGTGCGCGGCCGCGTTGAACAAGGCGACCGAGCAGTCGGTCGCGCAGCACTCGCGGCGCAAGGGCGTCAACACCGAAGTCAAGCAGTACCAACTCATGAAGACCGAGGCCGAACGGTGGCAAGCGCTCCAGTCGCAACGCGCCGACGCCGTCGTCCACCACGCCGTCTGGAAACTGTTCCACCTCGAGGAAGGGATCAAGGCGAGCGAGGAACGTATCGAAGAGGTGAACGTGCAGCTCGACGAGCTCCGGAAGGAGAACGAGGAGCAAGAGGAGATCGCGAGGAAGGCGCGGAAAGAGGTCAACAAGGCCCAGAAGGAGGTCCGCCAGCAGGAAAAGCTCGTCAAGGAGAAGGAGAAGGAGCTCGAGAACGCCGTGAGTTGTGCCGCTGCAGCCAAGATCCATTTTGGTTCTGACTAGACTTGAGGGTACTGACTCGACCCGGGCGCTCAATGTCACAGCGACCGAGTCTCGACGAGATCGACACGCGCCGGAAGCATGCCGAGAAGCAGCTCCAAAAGGCTGAAGACCAAGCCGGCCGCCAGGAGACCGACCTCGCCGAGCAGCAGAAGAAGCTCGACCAGCTCAATTTGGACCTGGAGCTCGCGACCGAGGCGGCGGACAAGTACCGCGACGAGCAGAAGAAGGCGGCGCAAGAGAAGGGGATCTCGCTCAGCTCGGAGGACCTCGCCGAGTACAACAAGCTGTGAGTCGGTCAAGTGACAGAGGCGGTCCCCGGGAGTCCATACTGGCACTGACGGTTACTGCTCTGTCGTGCACGACTCGCAGTAAATCGCAAGCCTCGACGAAGGCCGTCAAGGACCGCGAGGCTCTTACTAGGCTGCTCAACGACGACAAGACGAAGCGCGACACGCTCTCTTCGGCCCAGGACCAGCTCGAGTCTGCGCAGCGCAAGGTCGATACGCTCGCCGGCGAAGAGGCCAATCTCCTCCGGAGGAAGGAGAATGTCGGTCCATTCGGTCGAACATCGGTGAAGAGCGCGTCTCGCTAACTCGACTCCAATGACAGGCTACCGGCAAGGAGCAGACTTTGCAAGGCGAGCTCAAGGACAACAAGGGCAAGCTTGACGAGCTCCGCAAGCGCAAGGCGCAGATCGCGTGAGTCCCTTACTTCAGGGCAATACTGCAACGAACGCACGGCTGAGGCGCGTTCATCGCAGACAAACGGAGGCAGAGTACAACGAGAAGCTTGCTCGGACTCTGCAGGACCTGCAGCAAGCCGGCGCCGAGAAGCAGGAGAAGGAGAGCGAGACCCGCTTCAAGGAGACGCTCCAGGCGCTGAAGCGGACGTTCCCGGGCGTCCGGGGTCGCATCATCGACTTGTGCAAGCCGACACACCAAAAGTACGGTCTGGCCGTGACGACCGTGCTCGGACGGAATTGCGATTCGATCGTCGTCGACACGGAGAAGACTGCCATCAGCTGCATCGAGGTGAGCTCGCCGGTGGTTCACGGCATGGACTCGATGCCGCTGACACGCTCTCGCTCTCCAGTACATGCGCGTCCAGCGTCTCGGCCAAGCGACGTTTGTTCCGATCGAGACCGTCCAGGTCAAGCCGATCAACGACAAGTACCGGACGTTCGCCAAGGGTGCTCGCCTCGCGATCGATGTCATCACGTTTGACTCGGCGGTCGAGAGGGCGATGGAGTACGCTTGCGGGAACGCGCTCGTTTGCGAGACGATGCAGATCGCCAAGCATGTCTGCTACGAGCGCGGACAGGAAGTGAAAGGTGCGGAATCGATGCCTATACTCTCGAGTCCTCCTCTGTGTACTGACACTCCGATGTTGCAGCCGTCACGCTTGAAGGCACCGTCATTCACCGGTCGGGTACGATCACAGGCGGCACGTCTCAGCAGGGCGGTCGGCACTTTGAGGACCAGGAGATCGAGGGGCTGCGTCGACGCGAGTCGGAACTGCGCGGCAAGCTCGCCGAGGTGTTCAAGTCGCGTCCGCGCGGCAACGCGGAAGAGCTCCTCCTCGCCGACGAGAACCGGATCAAGGCCGAGCTGCAGGTCGTCAAGGACGACTTGAGCTCGACCAACTCGCGCCTCAAGGGCGTGCAGGACGAGCTCAAGGCGCTCCGGAAGCGCGCCGAAGGTCACCAAAAGACGATCTCGGCGCTCGAAAAGGAGTTGGAGCAGCTCGAACGGCAGGCTGCGACTCACCGCGATGTGATCGAGCGCGAAGAGGACGCCATCCTCACCGACTTTTGCGACCGCATCGGCGTGAACGACATCCGCGAATACGAGGAGAAGCAGCTCCGGACTGCTCAGGAGGACAGCCAGCGCATGCTCAAGTTCGACAAGCAGATCGCGCGGCTAAACAACCAAATCCGGTTCCAGAGTGAGCAGGTCGACCTGATCAAGGACCGCTTGCAGCGCTTGCGAGAAGTCGCCGACAAATCGCGCAAGACTCTCAAGCAGTGCGAAGCCGACCAGACGGCGAAACAGCAGGAGATCGCGGCGCTCGAACAGGAAGTGAGCGACCTCCGCGAGGCACTCGAGCAGCTCGAGGCGACGCACCAGGAGAAGGTCAGCGCACTCGAGGCGATCAAGAAGGACGGCAGCAAGGCGTCCAAGACCCTTGACAAGGCGCTGAAAGAGGTCGCTTCCTGCGTACGTGACGCTTGTGCATCCGCAGTCCCTTCCGCGGTACGGCCACTGACCTGTTTCTTGCGGTTGACAGAACGACGAGATCGAGCGTCTCTCTTCGGAACGATTCTCCCTGTACAGGCGATGCAAGCTCGAAGAGATCGATCTGCCGCTGACAAAGGGCAGACTCGACGACATCCCGATGGAAGAGGTGCGTGATCTCGCGCGAGGAGGTACACCGCAGCCAGCTGACCCAACGCCCTTGTTTAGGCCGCTGCTCCTGCCGCGCCGATGGACGTCGACGGCCCCGAGTCGGGCACGCAGAACGTGTACGAGGCGAATAGCTACGGCGTCGAGGTCGACTTCGATGAGCTCGACGAAGACGAGCAAGAGGTGCGTCCCTGGCCCGAGGCGGGGCTGATCGCTGCTCGCCCACACTGATAGTGCCGCCGGCAACAGGACAATTCGGAGACGATGGAGGAGAAGCTGCTCGCGTCTGTCAACCGCTTGCAGGGCGAGATCGACAAGATGTCGGTCAACCTCAAGGCGATCGAGCGGTAAGCATCTGCGTCCCTCCCGATCCTTGCACGTCCGCTGATCGCAGGCACCACCTTACTCAGACTCGGCGACTCGGAAGCGCGCTTCAAAGAGATCGACGAAGAGTTTGACCAGGCTCGCGAGGAGACTCGCAAAGCCAAGGACGCTTTCAACGCCATCAAGAAGAAGCGCTGCGACCTTTTCAACAAGGCTTTCAAGCATATCGAAGACCGCATCGACGAGGTGTACAAGGACTTGACGAAGGGTACTGCGAGCCCGCAAGGTGGCGTTGCCTACCTCAGTCTCGAAGAGCCAGAGGTTCGTTCAGCGCCTGTTCTCGCCGTTTCCTCGTTGTCAGAGCTGATGGAACGAGTACGCGTGCAGGAGCCGTACCTCCACGGCATCAAGTACCACGCTATGCCGCCGCTCAAGCGATTCCGAGACATGGACCAGCTTTCCGGCGGCGAAAAGACCATGGCGGCTCTTGCACTGCTCTTTGCCATTCACTCGTGCGTGCAGATCGGTGGCTGCCACTGGCTGTCTTTGTGCTAACGAGCCTGCGCCCGTGACAGGTTCCAGCCTTCTCCTTTCTTCGTTCTCGACGAGGTCGACGGCGCGCTCGGTGAGCCATCGCCCGGCTGTCTGACGTTTCGAGCCACTGAGCTGGCTGACCCGCAGTAATGCATCACAGACAACACCAATGTGGGCCGTGTCGCCCGCTATGCCAACAAGCGCACCGAGCAGGGCGATTTCCAGTACGTTTGCATGTCCGCCTTGGTTACCCGGGCCACCGATGGAGACGGCTCGCACACGAGGGAGCTGTACGGTATCCAAAGCGGAGCTAACGGTGCCTTTGCTCGCAGGTGCATCGTCATTACGCACAAGCAGCTCATGTTCGAATCGTCTTCAGCTTTGGTCGGCATCTACCGCGAGACCGGCTCGAAGACGCTCACGCTCGACTTGACGAAGTATGCCGAGAATGGCGTGTAGGGTCCGCCGTCGTCGCCAGCCAACGAAGCTGCCGCAGCTACCGCCGCAGCCTTCCCGACCGACCGATGAACCGCTTCCCCACGTACAGGTGTTCAGTGTTAGGGTGTAGATGCTTCTTCCCTCCGTACATGTTGTGACAGTGTTACCCGTACTTCTCAGATTCTGGTCCGAGCTCATTGGACCAGCCTTCTGTCGATTGTGGCGTCGGGCCGAGGACCATCGAGTTGACTCCTCGTTCCGCTTCCCGACCCGCCACGGCTGCTCGTTCTTCCAAACTCTTTCCATCGCCGTCGACGAGTGTGCGTGGCTAGACCGGTGCACATTCTCTCACCCGACCGTACAGTCAGCAAAGCGCGCGCGAGTTCATTCAACATGCGTTCGCGCAGAGAGATAGCTCGCTACAGCTCGACAAGAGCCGAGCTCCTGCCGCCAAGTCGCTCTCTACACTGTGTACAGACTCAATCAGAGGATGGCGGCCATTTCAGCGGAGTGTAGCCGCAGAAGTTCCCTCTTGCTTGTCCGGCCGCGCCATGGAGAGCCGGAGCCTTCCTCCTGCTGGCTACCCCTTCCCGCTCAGGCCTCTTTCGGATCTCGGCACGGAAGCGAATAGCCGTTCTCTTCTCCGCTCGCACATCTGACAAACGCTACCTGGAGATGCAGCGGGGAGAGCCGCCTGCGGCGTCTGCTCCAGCCGGCGAGGCTCAAAGTTCCGCCGCGCCACTCCACCGTGACGAGCCTTCTCGTCGTGCGCATGAAGATGACGACATGGTCCGTAGCCTCGCCAAGCCGCTCCCACCGACACCGGCAAGCGCGATGCCGTCTCGACGTCCCGGCCCGAGGAAGCGCGAACGCGCCCTTGCCGCGTCGCTGACCGGCAGAGTCGCAGAACGCGGTCACAGCGAGGCCTCGACGTGGGCATCTTCTCCATTCCTCGTCACAAGGAGCTCGCGCGATCAGTGCGACGTTGTAGTCCCGCCTCGGGGTCCAGTTGCTGCTCCTGCACCTCACGGCGAGACCTCGTCACAAGAGCTCGATGCGCCGTTGCCGACCGAGCCCGCGAGTCGACAACAGTCACACAGGCGACGGTCCCTTTCCGTCCCGGACCTACGCGCCCGCGGCCGTCAGCAACGACAAGAACTGCCGCCGGTGCCGTTTCGAAGTCAGAGTCGCGCTCGCTCGATCCGAAGTCTCGTACCGCCCTCGCTTCGCTCGCGCAAGGATCCGGGGTCAAGCTCCTCTTCACCTTGTCAGCACCGCACCAACGGTACACCAAAGTCGAGGTATCGCGTTACAGGCGGCTTCTACGCGTCCCTCATGACTCCTCGACCTGATGTCTTTCTCGCGGGAGCTTCTTCCGCCAGCGAAGCCGATTCCGACATTTCGTCCGAGCCCGACTTGATCATTCAGATGCCCAATTCGTCGTCCCCAGCGCCCTCTCGCCCACTACGCTTCGTCGAGACTCGAAACAGGCTACGACCCTGCAGCAGCGACGACGAGGCCGAACGCTCGAGCATGCAACGCGTACTGCGCGAAATGGACGAATCGCAGGCAGAGCGTGCAGCTTGGAGCGATAGCGCCATTCGCGGTGTCGCGTATAGCTTGAGCGCTCGTTTGGCCGAGCGGGACGCACGTCGCGCGAGAAGAAGACTGCGGCAGTCATCTGGGGAAGTCCGACCAAGAACACGGTCTCGGACGGCTTCCCGACGTGCCGCAGGCGGCGCTACAGATAGCGAGACGGACTCCGCTCCGAGCTGGCGTGCGGATAAGGGCCTCTTCAGTCGGAGGACGACGCCGAGAAGGACGCCGGGTCGAGGCCGCCGTTCGGTCACGACACAGCCACTTGTGCTGCCGCGCGGACCCGCCGATAGTGTGCCTCAAGAGTCGCCGCCTGTCCCGACTTCCTTCCAGCCGTTTCACTTCCCTGGCCCACGATCGTCTCGTTCGACGTCCGCTCGCGCGTCGGAAGATGGGCCACGCACAAGTCTCTCTCAGTCTTTGCGCCGCTTCGCGCGACGGCCGGATTCAAAAGTTCGTGCCTCGCACTCGATGTCGACCTTGAATGAGGGTGCGCCGCGACATGTATTGGGTCGGCCTATCCGGCACGTCCGCCAAGCGGCCTCTACGAGCACCACCCATTCTTTGCCCTTTGCGCCACCCTTCACAAACGCAAAAGGCTACTGGAACGACAGTCTTGGGGAATGTAGCGGTGAGGCGATCAGTACGCCGCAGCGCTTCGGGTCTCCTGGACGAAAGGCTTCGGTCGTCAGTCAGAATGCCTTCCTCACGCTGCCGCCACATCTTCACCATCTCTTGCGCACGCCCGTGGACTCTGGTGTACCTCAAAGCCGGCCCACGGCAGACTCCTTCGAACAGCCTTTCGCTTCGCCCAGCGCGAGACAAGCTGCCGAGCTCGCGTTGCTGCTCGCCGAACGTCTCGGGGAGGACTCGCCGGCAAGCCCGCAACAGACACCGCAGCCGGCAAGGTGTCCACGATCGCACCCCTTTGCCAAAGCCGCCGACCTCGACACTGCGCCGGTGGATCCCATGGACGCGGCCGACGCGCTCGAGCATGAGAGCACCCCTCGCAGCATCTCTTCTGACCTACCTGTCTTCGAGGACCTCTCCAACCTGGTGCGCTTTCATTTCGACTTTCAGCGCACGTCGAGGAGGATCTGACGCTTGCTTGCGGGCAGTTCTGGAAGCCGGGTGCAACTCGGTCGTCTTCGCCAACGCCGCGCGCGCAGCGACCCGCGCCAAACCCGGTCCAACAACAACCTTGGCCAGCAACCTCGTTTGGGCGTGTCTATCTCGGCGACAGCTACCAGGGCGATCCATTCACTACCTCCCGCGATCCGGACTCGCCGCAGCCGAGCAAGCATTCGCATGAGAGTTTCCTTGTTTTCGGCCGCGACGAGGTAGGCGGCGACAGCGACTCGCACGGCTGCGTCTCCCCTTCCTCATTCATCGACCTCGACTATGACTTCGATCCGCACTTGTTCGCGCTCAAGCGAGCTTCGGTGCTGAGCGCGGAGCAGCAGCACGAGCCGCAGGCGAACGCTATTCGGTCGAGTACTGGGTCCCGAATCGAGCGCCTTTCGATCGACTCTCGCTTCTTCCTGAGTCCGTCACAGCCACTCGCATCTCCCTATATGAGCAGCGATGCGTCGCGCAATTCGACGCTGAACGGCAGGCTGGAGGATTTTCCGGCGCCTCCGTCGTCCCTTCCGCACGCCTTCTCGGAGACGAGCCATGAGGGCGGTTCGGCGACGAGGTCAGCGGCGATGAACATCGTTCCAGATCGTGATGAGGAACAGCGGAATAAGCGAGGGCCGGGGAGGATGGACAGCAGGTTGGCGGGAGGTCATCCCGCTGACCTCGAAGGCACCGCGCGTCGGAGCACTGGCTCGGCAGAATCGGCGTGGTTTGCAGACTCTCCCGGTTCGGAGTGATTACTTGCAACCAGACCCTCGTCCGCATTGATATCGATTTTGCCACCATACTTGACTACTCTTGCCGCGAAACGATTTCACGTGCTTGCGCTCCGTCAACACTCGAGAAGATGACCCGAACACTCGTGACGGGCGCTTCTGGTACGCGAATGAGTGCAGAGGCAAGTGAACTAGGCTGCAGCTGAAGCTTGCGCCCTCAGGCCTCCTCGGACGTGCGGTCCTCGAAGCGTTCGAGGCGAAAGGCGATGAAGGTGCGTTGGCATCGCAGTCGGCCTGCCGAGTCCCAGGCCGCTTTGGCTGATATGGTGCGAGCTACAGTCAAAGGTACAGCTTACTCTAGAGCTGGCGGGAGTCTCGCCAAGGCGAGTCGCAGTCTCGGCACCCTCGTCATCGATGGCAGTCGACCTATGACATTACAGCGATCTTGTGGCCTGCAGCTCGACCTGCAGGACGACGAAGCCGTCGCGAGCCTCTTTAACGACTTCAAACCGGACGTGGTCATCCACTGCGCGGCGGAACGCCGACCCGATGCGGTCGAGGCGGTAAGTCGTCGTCTCGCGCTCCGGGCGACGTCGCGAGATGCCGCGCTACGATAGGATAGGCTCACCTACTGACTCGGTCTCCCCCACAAGAACTCAGCGGCTGTCGAGAAGCTCAACGTCGGCGTTCCCAGGCTGTTGTCGACTCTCTCGCGGTCGTCCGACTACCCGTTCTTCCTGATCTACATCTCAACCGATTATGTTTTCGACGGACACGCGCCTCCGACTGGCTACGAGCCGAATGATGCGACGGGACCGACAAATGCTTACGGCGAGAGCAAGCTTGCCGGCGAGAAGGCGATCCTGGCGGGCTTGAAGGAGGGTGGCAAGGGTTGCGTGCTCCGCGTGCCTGTTCTGTGAGTGCTCCCGGTCCGATGTATGAACAGGCGTGGTAGAAGCTGATGGGACATTGTATCGTAGCTACGGAAAGGTGGAGAGTAACGGCGAGTCGGCAATCAACGTCCTCGTCGACTCGGTCCGTAAAGCTGCAGAGGGGACACCGGTCAAGATGGACAACTGGGCGGCGCGGAACCCGACTTGTACGAGGGACATCGGTCGCGTCCTGCGAGACCTAGCCGGTAAGCGGGACTCGCAGCAGAGCTGCACGGTCCGGCACCGCCCGCTGACCGATGTCCTTAATACAGTCAAGTCACAAGCATCGGACGCCGAGATCCCCGCGATTCTGCACTTTTCGGCGCAGGAGATGTTCACCAAGTATGACATGGCGCACATCTTCGCGCGCGTTCACCAGCCTCCGCTCGAGGTCCGCGACAACCTTGTGCGCGTCGACGAGGGACCGAAGCCAGGCGAGACCATTCGGCCCAAGGACTGCCACTTGTCCAACGTGCGCTTGCTGCCTGCTCTGTCGCGTGGTTTGTGCTGTCCGTTCGCTGACCTCCGACCGTTGCCGTTTCGTTTCGCAGCGCGCCATCGAAGCGCTCGGGATTGACACTCGAACAGTCAAATTCGAGCAGTGGTGGCAGGAGTACCTCAAGGCGTAGATAGAGTCTCTTCACCACAGCAAAGGCGCTCTGGTATAGCGCAGAACGGCGTGCAGTCACCTCGGTCCCGTGAGCTGGCCGACATAAATTTCCGGGACCTCTCCTGAACGCTTTTCGTGATTCAAGATCTGCACCGTGCATGTACTAGAAGTGGCTGCGCATCGGACAGTCAACTCTTTAGCCGGAAAAGGTAAGACCTCGCCCCACCTTGACCGACGTCCCGCAGTTTTCATCATTTCCACCGCGCGCTACCTCAGGCTCGACGTGGCATCTCGCTAACCACTATGCTGAAACGCAGTGCTACATCGCGCTCGACTAGGCTCCCCGTCGTCGATGCGACGGCCCCGCATACGTCAGAGTCGCGATCACGTGAGAACCCCTTGCGGAACTCGCACTAGCCTTCGCCTTTGCGCAAGATGAACGCCGCTGACACTCCTTCCAATCTCACCGGTAGCTCCTCATGATCCAGTCGCGCCGGGGGAAGGCATCCCGAAACCGACCGACGTCTTGATCGCGCGCTTGTCTGAACTAAAACGCCTTGCCAAATCGCTCGCTCAGTACTACGCCACGCTTCAGCACGGACACCAGACGCACGGCGAGACGCTCACAAAGCTCGCGCAAGGCGAGACTCTGCGCCTACCTTGGCTCGAACAGAGCCTGTTCTTACCGGCGACGGGGGCTCCCGCCGGCGAAGGAGGATGGGCAGAGCTAGTCGGACAGCTCAAGACTGGGACCGGTCAGGAAGGTGAGCGAGCGCAGTGTGGACCGGGC
The DNA here is from genome assembly GCA_002922495.1 of Rhodotorula taiwanensis. NCBI lineage: Eukaryota > Fungi > Basidiomycota > Microbotryomycetes > Sporidiobolales > Sporidiobolaceae > Rhodotorula > Rhodotorula taiwanensis. The sequence goes on from PJQD01000021.1 coordinate 26,392, forward strand.
GATGTCGATGCAGCTGAATCGTGTCGTCCCCGCTCGACGCAGCGGAAGATCACCTCGAGCTAGCCCGCATCACCTCGACTGAAGTGGTCGAGCCACTGAAGCAGCTTGTGAGCTCTCCAAGCGTTTTGGAACTATCGAGAGTGCTGACAAGCGTTTGGCCTGTAGCGCGTCACGATCAAGGGCTTCATCGCCGATTTTGAGAAGCACATTAACCCGCTGCTGCAGGAAGTGGCCAAGTCTCGGTACGCACGCGCTCAATGCGCTCAATGGGACACACAGAGAAAGCGCGCGCTGACCCGCATGGTACCACCTGCAGCGAGCAGTCGTTCGGCAAGATTCAGGCGCTGACAACCGCCGTTGGCGCTTACACAAATTCGCCGCTCACGGTCTCCGCCGAGCAAGACCCGCTCGTCCTTCGCGCCGGCACCGAAGCACAGATGCGCGAACAAGTCGTCAAGGAGAATGAGCTCCTCGCAGTCGTCAAGCAGTGGCAGAACAAGTCAAAGGATTTCGAGTTCGACGCTTTCGGCAAGATCGCCCAAGCGGTGTCGACTTGGGAGACGGAGAGGTGTGCCAGACAATTCAGAGATGGTCTTAGACGTGAACCCTGACAAACTGAACACCTAGCCTCAAGCGCTTCGATACGACCCGGGCGCACGCGCGCGACATTAGCGCTCGCCTCGACCGCGCCAACCCGGAGGTAAGCAGGCCATCCGCGAGCCGCAGGCCATTCGCGAGCCCAAGTCGGCCGCCAGACTGACAAGTTTCGCATCTCCAGATTGAATGGAATCACTTTGTCTCCCTCAACTACCTTCTTCCCGAAGATGTGCCGACAAGGAACCCGGACGCCGTCGACTTCCCGGAAAAGGATCACGCTTCGACTCGCCCGATCAAGCAAGGCGTCCTTGAGCGGAAGAAGCGCGTCGTCAAGAGCTGGAAGGAGGCATACTTTGTCCTCTCAGCCGCGGGCTTTTTGCACGAGTACCCGGACTCGACAACTTCGCTCGCGTCGCCATCGGTTTCGCTGTTCCTCCCGAACTGCGTCGTGACCCAACTGACCACGCCGGACGGCAAGGATCGCCATGCGACCTTCACTATCAGTGGTCGCCAGAGCACGAACAGCGGGACCATGCGCGGAGCGTTCGGAATGCAGCACAGCGACATGTCGCGGAGCTACCGTGCGAGGAGCCACGCCGAAGCGCTCGGGTGGTGGACCGAGATCGCCAAGGTAGGCCGCTCAGCTTGGACGGTTTTGGGACTGCGCTGATCACTCTCTTTCACTCGGTGCAGCACTCGAAGACCCCGCCCGAGCCCGAACAGCTCTCTGCGGAAGAGCGTCAAGGTCCGGCGCCGACCGCCGTTCAGCGTGCAGGCCTTCCGAACGAGGATGCCGAAGCTCTTCCTGCAACTGCTGTCGGTGCAGACGCTGCAGAGCCGGTCGCCGTTGCAGCCGGGAGCGGCGCCGTCATGGCGAGCGTTCCGGAGCAAGCGCGTGCGCCACTTCCCACAGCGTGGCATGATGCTGTTGTGCCCGCTACGGACGCTTTGGCTTCTTCGCACGGACCCGGAATCGCGCGTACCGTCCCGATCGTCCACGACCATGCGGCGCACGACACGACGGCGACGCCGAGCGCGGTCGAGCCGGCGTCGTTCATGCGGCTGAACGAGCCGGCAACGACTCATTCGCCTGTTACCGCTTCCTCTGTGCAGCAGACACCGCCTCCCCTGCTGAGTGTGCCATCGTACTCGACCACGGCGCCGGTCCACGCCCGCGAGGTATGACTTGTTCCCTGCCCTCTGTCACGCCGTTCAGACCATGTGCTCACGCCGCTTCCACATAGGCCGTACCAAGCCACGGCGAGATCGCTCCCGCTTCGGTCATGTCGCAAGCTTTGCCGGAAACAGCTCCGGCTATTCCGCCAAGCAACGGGATCGTCCTCGCTCCTCAGGCTGCTTCGACTCAGCCTGCAACGTCCGCCGCCGTCCCGCCGCCACCGCGAAGGGCCGTCGTCGAAGAGTCCTCACCCGTCATGGTGGACTCGCACGCGAAAACAGACCAGCATGCCGAGAGGGAGGCGAAACTGCCTGGTTGGCTAAAGTTTGGGAAGAAGAAGCGTGGTTGAAGTCTCTCGTGCACCCACACTCCTCGTGCTCGGTCAAGTAGTATTCGTTTCCTGGTATTCAGAAGTACATGAAGTATACATCATCCTCGTCTTCGTCCGTGTCATCGGAATCCGAGTCTTCCGAATGGGCGAGTTCCGCCAGCTCCTGTTGTTCCCGCTCGGCCTCTTCCAACTCTTGCACCTTGTCGCCGAGTCGATGTGCTGCCAGCAGAATTTCTGCAACTTCGTCGTCGCCGGCGTTCAGCGTCGAGGACGCGGAGGAAACGTAGGAAAGGGCAGGCGAGGCGTCGCGGGCCACGGGGAGGAACGGGATCTTGATGGCGAGGGTGTCTGACTCTGGGCCGGGCGATGAGCTGAGACTGAGGTTGTCGGCCGAGTCCGAGCTGTCCGAGAGGGAGTCGGCGGAGGAGGATTCGGAGTCGAGGGTCAAGACTGTGCAAACGATGCAGGCGAGTCAGCAAGGGGCCAAGATAATCACTTGCAGAGAAAGATCCGACATACCTTCAAAGGGCTCCGGGCTCGCGTCATCACTCATCGACTCGTCGCTGCTGCTATCGCTGCTGTGGCCGGACTGTTTCTCCCACGCGGCATCCTTGAGCTGGTCGAGGCGAGCGAGTTCCTGCTCGACCTGCTTGACGAGTTGCTTGCGCGCCTTTTTGACTTGTGGGACCCCGTGTGATTCGATGGCGTCAATCTTGCTGAGAAGGGTGACGAGGTAGTCTTCGTACCCGAGGAAGGAGGCGTTGGTCGAGCCGAAGGCGAGCGGAGGGGTCGGCGATCGGCCGGCTGCGGCGGACGAGGTGTCGGACTGGAAGGCCAAAGTCGCGGGAGAGACAAAGTCGCGACGATGCGAGACAAAGTCGTCGGCCAAACGGGAAAGCTGCTCGAGCGAAGCCTCGCTCAAGTCAACCGCGCTCTCGTCGTCCGAAGCTGTCGCGTCCGAAACGTCGGCGTCGGAGCCCGACTCGTCAGTTGCAGACGAGACGGTAGCAGCGTCCTTCTCTGCCGCGGCCGCAAAGATGGCGGCGGCGAGATCGACTTCCTCGGGATCGGCGTCGACCTTGTCGTCGACCTGTCGACTCGGGTTCTTGTGCTTGAGCTCGACCCCTTCGTCGGTGTCGCGGGTCTCTTGCTGACCAAGGAGGCGGTAGAGAAGCTGAGAGATGTCGACCTCCTCTTGCTGCTGCGGCTCAGGCTGGACGTCGTCGCCCTGCTGCGAGTCGACGTCTGCGGCTTGCTGCTGCGGCTCAGGCTGGACGTCGTCGCCCTGCTGCGAGTCGACGTCTGCGGCGAAGAGCTCACCGATCAAGTCGTGGTAATTGGGCGAAGAGAATTCGACTTCGACCGGACGGCGTGAGGTCCCGTAACGAGCGGCGAGAGGACGGCGGGACACCCCGTTCCGGAACGGGGTGTAGGCGGCGGCGGCGGCCGTCGTCGTACGGCGCGCGCGTTCGCGCTCGCGCATCTGCTGTTGCTGGACCTGGGCAGCTCGACGACGGCGTTCGAGGTCGGCTTGCGCGTGAACGGCGCGAACACGCGCGACATGCATGAGGAAGGCGAGCTGTTCCTCGGCTTCTTCCTGCTGTTGCCGCTGTTGCTGACGGCGACGTTCCTTGGCGATATGTTGTGCGAGCTGACGTTCGTACTGCTGTTGACGAGCTCGTTGAAGGTGGGCAAGCTGGAGGAAGTCCGAGGGTTCCGAGTCGAGGAAGTCGTGGGCGCAGGTGGCGGCGAGGGTAGGCTGGAAAGTGGCGAACATCGTTGGCGATGGGAAAAGCGTGTGGTAGCAAGTGATGAAGGAGGAGAAAGGAGGACAGTCCTCAGGAAGCGTGACTTAAGTACGCGTCCGGGGAGGAACGCTGACGAAGCCCTCCCAGTCTCATGAAATCTCGGTGCATCGAGCATCTTCGAGAAGCCTCCGCGAAGGTGCGACGACGATCCAAGATAGGGGACCCTTTTTGGCGTACCTGCCTGATCGAGGCGTCGCCTGCGGCAGAGTACTGAAACCGGCGCAAACGACTAGTACAGACGGGCAGTAGTCGGAGAATGGGATCAGAGGGGTCCGAGCGGCCCGATGGCGATCAGCATTTTCCGCCGGAAGCGAAGCCGGTTCTCGTCTATCCACAACAAGTCGTTCACCCCCCAAACAGCGAGTCAGTACGTGGAAAAGGCAAACGCTAATGCGTGTCGTTGAATGTGGAAACAGGTTACAGGTTACAAGCTGCTGTTGGAAGGAAAATTGTGCGAGGGGGTGGCGCGAGGTTCGTCGTCCCTTGGATGGCAAAAGCCGGAACGACACTCGAGCCGGGTATCGTGCATACAGAGAAGTGGCATAAGTGCGGGCGGCGGCGTAGTCGACCGCGCGCGGGCGAAGGTATGGACGAGGGGAAAAGGAGGAGGAAGTGCCGCGCCGGTGTCGGGATCCGGCGCAAATTGGCGTTTTCGTGGAGCTGCACGGCGAGGATCGCGCAAAGATATGATGGTGACGGCAGTCGAGGAGAGCGGGCGCTCAATGTGTCACGTCGGCGAGCGGATATGCGCGGATGGTCGAAAGGTCGATCTCCTTGTCGGCCTCCTCGTCCACTGCTCCAATCAAGGTCTGCGCGGCATCAAGAGGAAACTAGAGCGTCAGCACAGGCAAGGACTCCGAGGAGGGAGAAAAAGCTGGCCGCCGACGCACAATGTTGTCGCCCCGGACAATCTCGACTCCGAGCGGTTCCTCGATGACGGGTTCGTCGGGCGAAAAGATGCGCTCGACGCTGTCGGCGAGAATGACGTTGGTCGTCTGGTCAAAGCCCATCAATTTGCCCTGTAAGGAGGAGCGCAAAAGCAAAGAGCAAAGAAGATTTGCGCAGGGTGGTCAGCAGCGCGCTCGGTGTGTTTTGCTCGCAACGATTGCTCGCCCGACTCACGACGATCACTCGGCCATCTTGTGTGATGACGAGGACTTGCTCTGCAAGGGGGGATCGGATCCAGGCGCGGACGATGCAGGCGAGGCGAACGCAGCGACAGGTCATGGAAGAGGGGGCAGAAGGCAAGGATTACCAGGAGTGGTTAGCACAGCTTGCCGGGCAGCTGTCGGACCTGGTCCCGAGCAGATCCAATACAGCGGTGCGTTGCATGCGTGCGATAGACGGCAGCGCGAAGGGTCCGGGTCCGGGTGGGTGCGACTCACTGTCGACGTAAGACGTGAGGGCGCTCACTGCACGCGCGGGACGAGGAGACGTCAGCGGCGTCCATTCGTGAGAGGGGTGTTTGTAGACTCTATGACGTACTCGTAGCTGTCTGTCACTGCGCTCTCCTTGATCCTGCCCTAGACGACCTCCTGCAGCTTGTCGTCACTCCAAGTTGGCTCCTTTGTTCTGTCGAAAGATTCCCGCGAGCAGTCGAGGTGAGAGGGGACCTGTCTCGAGTGAATCGCCTTCTCGTCTAGTCTCGGGTGCGGGAGATAGTCGGGTCTCGCGACTTTCACGAGGGTTCAGCGGAAGCGAGCAGAACTGTAGACTTCCTCCTGTCGCTTGCACCTCAGGGGAACCCTTGCGACTTCGCTTTGAACGCGTCGAAGCGCGTCGACGGCGCAGAACGGCAGCTTCGGGCCGTGATCGCACGTGGTTCCGGCCGCGCTAGAGTCGGCGAACCGAGCCAACCTCGTCTGCTTCTCGCTTCCCGACTCTGCTTCCTGTTCAGTCTACATCCCACGATGGCGTCAACACAGCAGATCACGCCCATTGTACGTCCCCCATCTCTCGTCCGCTCGCCGTCTCCCCACGTCGGGCTACGTCCGAAACGGCCTGCGTTTCGCGTTTCCGGCGGCACCCTCCCACTTTGGCTCGCTCGCTCCCCCTCGTGCGCCGCTCCGCGCCTGAAACGCCAGGAACTGACCAGCCGGAGCGACATGTGCACCTGCAGAAGGTGCAAAAGATTGCTTGCATCGGCGCAGGCTATGTCGGAGGACCGAGTGAGTCCTCTTTTTCGATCACGGCGAGGACAATCGGAACGACAAAAAGGCGCGTGTCCCCGAGCGGACCAACGACGAGGCTCGAGCGCACGCGAACGCACTACAGCGGCATAGCATCTGCCAACGCAGAGGAAGCAGCGCCCTGCAGCGTGGATACGGCAGGAGCGGCACCTCGCGACCGGCGACTACGAGCTGATGGAACGGACGACGCTCACGCCGGCCGTGCCTCCGTCGGAGGGAAACGCTGCGCACCCATGCTCTGTAGCCGACGCGCGGTCAGAGCGCGGTTCACCAGCAAAGTCGAGGCGCTTCCTTTCGAAACCGCTGACCGGTCCTCCTCTCGCGGCAACCGACAGCCTGCTCGATGATCGCATACAAGTGCCCGCACATCCAAGTCACCATCGTCGACGTGAACCAGGACCGCATCAATGCGTGGAACTCGGACTCGCTGCCGATCTACGAACCGGGCCTCGAAGCGATCGTCAAAGAGTGCCGCGGCCGCAACCTCTTCTTCGACACCGACATTGACAAGGCCATCATCGAGGCCGACTTGATCTTTGTCTCGGTCAACACTCCGACCAAGAAGAGCGGCGTCGGCGCAGGCTACGCCGCCGACCTCTTGTGCGTTAGCGACGCTTCCTTCGTCCGAGGGTGCAGGCCGCACCCGGCCGGCCACTCGTAAAGCTCACGATCGTGCTCTGTGCGCGCAGCTACGTCGAACTCTGCACGCGCCGCATCGCGTCGGTCGCGACCTCGTCCAAGATCGTCGTCGAAAAGTCGACTGTCCCGTGCCGGACCGCCCAGTCGATGCGGACCATTCTCGAAGCCAACTCGCGGCCCGGTCTCCGGTTCGACATCCTCTCGAACCCCGAGTTCCTCGCCGAGGGTACCGCGATCAACGACTTGGCGAACCCGGACCGCGTCCTGATCGGATCGCTCAGCACGCCCGAAGGCCGCGCGGCGCAGCTGAGCCTCGTCGACGTGTATGCGAACTGGGTCGACCGCCAGAGGTGTATCACGACCGGTTTGTGGTCTTCCGAGCTGACCAAGCTGGTGCGTGCCTGCTCGCATAGTGCCGGAGGCAGACGAGTCCTGTCGCCGGGACCGAGGCTGACCCTGTCGCTCTCCCGCGAGTGCCGTGCAGGCCGCCAACGCCCTCCTCGCCCAGCGCATCTCGTCCATCAACGCCCTCTCGGCGATCTGCGAAGTGACGGGAGCCGACATTGACGAAGTCGCGCACGCGTGCGGCATCGACTCGCGGATCGGCCCCAAGTTCCTGAAGAGCTCGGTCGGGTTCGGCGGCTCGTGCTTTCAGAAGGACATCCTCAACCTCGTCTACCTCTCGGAGAGTCTGAACCTGCCCGAAGTCGCCGAGTACTGGAAGCAGGTGCGCTAGCCCGTTTCTCTCCCCCCTTACGAAACGCTCTCGTGACGTGCTGACCATACTCGCCTCCCGTCGCCGCGTCTCCGTAGGTGATCACGATGAACGAGTACCAGAAAAGCCGGTTCGCCAAGAATGTCGTCTCGAGCATGTTCAACACGATCACGCACAAGAAGCTCGCCGTCCTCGGGTTCGCGTTCAAGAAGGACACGGGCGACACGCGCGAGTCCCCTTCGGCGACCGTGTGCCGGTTCTTCCGGCAAGAGAATGCGCGGATCTCGATCTACGACCCCAAGGTGCCGGAGAAGCAGATCTTCCTCGACTTGACCGAGCCGGGTGTCGCCGACGACTCTGTTGCCGGTCAGTAATCGCTTCATCTCGCCCTTCTCTGAGAGAGCGCGCCTCTCCGCCGCGACAGCAGAGTACCTGAAGAAGATTGGCGTGACTGATATTCGCCTCGCTCTTGTAGTCAAGGAGCACGTCAAGGTCTGCACGTCGGCGATGGAGGCGTGCACTGGCGCCGAGGGCATCTGCGTCCTGACCGAGTGGGACGAGTTCAAGTCGCTCGACTGGGAGGCGATCTACGAGTCGATGGCCAAGCCCGCCATGGTATTTGACGGTCGCGGCATCCTCGACGCTGACAAGCTGCGCTCGATCGGCTTCAAGGTCTTCTCGATCGGAAAGGGCGTCAACCTCTAGAGAGGCTCCTCCCAGCTTTTTTCCCGCGTGTCATCCTGCTTCCCCTGGACTTTTCTCTCCTCTGCTCTCCTCTTCTCTCCTTTCTCTCTTCAACATGGTGTCGTTCCTGCCTGTCTCTCCCGTCTATACTAGAGCCGCGTTGCGGTACAAAGGGCCTGGTTGCCCGCTTCCGCTTGCATCCATTCGCATTATCCATCCTGCAGTTCAAAAAGTCGTTGCGATAGTGTCTCTAGATCTGTACGTCGAGCGGTCGGTCGCCTTGGGGCTCTACCGAGGCTCGCTCGCCTCGTCGGCCAGGACTTCTGCGTCTCCGTACGCTTCGAGGAAATCGCCCTCGTCAAACTCGGGCCGTTCCTGGCTCTGAGTCGAGCTCGCCGTCCTGTTCGCCAACTCGCTCGCGCGTCGCCGGTGTCCGGACGCGTTCGAGGTGCTGCGGGTCAAGAAGTCGCTCGCGACGCGGCGAGCTTCCGGACCTGTCAAGTCGATGCTGCCGCTCGTTGCCGACGAACGGCTGTCACGCTTCCGGCTAGCGACCGACCTCCGCACGACCTTGGACCGGGACAGCGAAGGCTGTGCGGCAAGAGGTGCGTCTCCGATGGGGCCGTCGGCACCCCCTGGCGAGAATGCTTCTTCGGAAGCAGACGTCGAGCCGAGCGACGACATCCGAGGTGGCACTGCGCTGCCCGTCGCCGAGAAGGCGTGCGAAGTCCCGTTCTGATCAGACAGGGAAGAACCTCGGGCGGGGCGAGTCGTCGGCAAGGTCACCTCGGACGGTCCGCTCGGCGGAAAGAAGGGTGGCTCCTCTTCGAGCCCGTCGTCGAGCATCGGGCGAGAGACAACAGCGGCTGGAGGCGCGTCGAAGCCTTGTCCAAAGCTTGAAGGGTCGAATCCGAGTTCGAGAGGTGGCAGTTCGAGCGCACTTGCGGCTGGAGCGTCCGTCAGCTGCCACCGTTGACGCTCGCCCGCCGATCGGGTTACCGCAGGGCTCAGCGACTCGTCTTCAAGTAGGCGAGACGCGGAACCTCCGCGTCGAATAGCCGAGGCGGTATCTTGTAGACGCCGCGATACGATCGGGCTGTCCTGATCGTCCAGCACGGAGGTCGGCGTGCTGTGAGCAGTCGAGGACGATCGAAGGTGGAAAGCGGAGGCGCTCGTTCGCGTCGGCGTGTCCCAGTGAGACGTGCTCCGTCCATGACCTCCTGCACCCCGCGACGGTGATCGAGACAGGGGTGGGACAGCAACATCTGGCGATAGAAGCTTGTCGCTTCGAGTCTGTGTCGGCGACGAGCTCGGGGACCGAACGTACTGCGCCGATCCGCCCCGCTCGGATCCAAAGTCTTCCGAGCTGTTTTGCGCCCGTCGAGCCGAGCCCGACAGCAAGAGAGGCTTCGGCCCGCCGCTCGGCGTCCGTCCCATATCGGCCGATTCTCCGCGAGGAGGTCCCAGCGGCGGAACGTCCCTATCGCCGAGCATTGATGGCGGAACAAAAGGTGCCTCGCGCGGACTGCCGGGCTGATGCACGCCGGTGCGGTCCGCGTCTGTCGAGGCGACGAGCCGGCCAGTCGCGCCGGCGGCGGCATCCTTGAGTTTCGCGAGCTGCTCAGGTGCAGACTCGGCCAGCTGGTCTTTCAGCAACTGCGCCTTGATCGCCGCGTTCGTCTGAGCGCGTGAGATCGCTGCCGCCGCGTCCGAAGTTTGCAAGCGCGTAGACGCAGTCGTCGCGGACTGGACAGCGGCGATCTGAAGGTTCGTGGCGCGCTTCGAAAGCTCGGCGGCGGTATCAGAGGCGGCGAACCTGGAGAAGGACGCCTTCAAGCCGCCCCAGCCGGAAGCCACGCGTCGGTGAAGGGCTGGCCCTTCGTTGAGGCCCTCCTCGTCATCATCATCTTCGATCCCGTACTCGGGTTCCTCGACCTTCGCCTCGGTCGCACGCATTTCCTCTTCGATTAGAGACGCGATCGTGACGTGTTGGTCGAGACGGGCGGGGGGCGGAGGGAGGACCTTGCCTTCGACAACTGTGACGTTCTCTGCCAGGTCGGCCTGCGATGACCGAGGCGAGGAGAACGCCAGCGAGCCGAAGCGATGGCCGGCAGGCTTGGACGTCTCGCTCCCGGCGACGGACGACCGATCGTCAACCTCAAAGTCCGATGCGGACGACGGAAGTGCCTTTGCCGACGACGGGGACCAGCCGAACATCCGGCCAAAGCCTGCGCCGGTCTTTGTCGGCGTCGATAATACAACGCTTTGACGCTTCGCGCGACCGAGACGACGTTCCCGGATGTCCCAAGCTTCGCTCAAAAGCCTGTCAATTCCTTCGCCCTCGATCTGCAAGTCCTGCAAGGTGGCGAGGATCTTGGGCGCTTTCTGCAAGACGTACAAGTTTTCATCAGCATAAGAAAGCGGTAGCAAGCGGTCTGGAGTAAGGCTTACGGCGAAGGGCGTGATAATTTTCGACCTCTCCAGCTCGATGATGGCGAGCGCGAGGTCGATGAGGTGCCCAAGGACGGGAGAAAGCGCTTCGGCAGTCTGCTGTTCGCTCGCTAGTGGATACAGCGACAGGACGCGACTGCAAAAAGTCGGGTCAGCATCTGCGGGGGAAGGAATGCAACAGAGGCGACTCACTCCCAAATCCGCACCACATCGGGCAGAGGGAACTGCCCGCGTCCCGCCCGCGTCAGTGACCCATGAGACTAGTACACTCGGGAGCAAAATTTCGAAACGTACCTCGTTCGCGAAAAGTGTCGTAAGCCAGCGGACGACGAGTCCGCTCAGATCGACGCCTTTGCGATCCAGCGCATCGGCCGCCGTCGAGTCGATCACGAGCAACAGTGCCTTGAAGCGGTTGATGGCAGATCCGATCCCTGAGGTCGTCAACGCCACCGGAGGTATCTGTCCGTCTGCCGAAGGTGCGAGGCCGTCCAGGGCGGGTAGAAAAAGGTCCCGAAGCTGGGCAAGGAGGGCGCTGAGGGCAAAGAATGTCGACGCTTCTGCCTCGAGTTGCGGATCGCCGGAAATGCAAGGGGGCTCGGCTTGCGGCCGAGGTTGCGAAAAGACGTAGAAGAAGACCGCGGCGACGTAGCTCATGCCCTGGACGAACGACACGCCCGGATTGAGGTAAGCGTAGAGGAAAAGCGGTCGAAGGAGAATCTGCCGCCGGCTCCGACGGGTGCGTTTCGATGGGACCTGCTCCTCGTTACCGGCTGTCGAGCAGACCGCATCGAGCCGAGTCCAAAGCGCATCGGAATCGCAATCCTGCTCGGTTCCGAACCACGCTAACGCGCCAAACGTCCGCTCCGTGTCCTGCTCGATCTCTTTGAGAAGCTTGTCCTCCTTTGCGAGCGGAGCATCGGCAGATCCAGCTGCGAAAGGCGCGGGCAGCGAATTGAGGTGCGAGTTGACATCGTCAAGGAACGCTCGGTACTGCTTCGCTGCCACTTCGGGCTCGTCGAGGTTCAATAAGAACCGATAGGCGGTCGCTCGTAGGTGTTTCGGGTCGTCGGGAACGCCTGCACGAGAGGCGCCCGAAAGTCAGTCACGTTAGGAGAAGGACGAGCGGGCGCTTTCCAGCCAGTCGACTCGCCTTCGCCGCACAGCTTGCGCAGCTCCTCCCTTCGCCATGCTTCTGCGCTCCTGGGCCCTCTGCCGTGTCCTGGCGGTAGTTCGCCAATGTGAGACGCCGAGAGATTGTCCGCCGACGGTCGTTCGCCTTCGGGAGTCGCAGCAAAGGGGCGCAAGAGCGACTCGAAGCGTTGCACCCTAGCACACAAGCTCGTCAGTGATAGTCTTGTGCGGCCTTGGTCTCCTTAGGCAAAAGCTCACCGCTCCTCGTGTCGCTGCATCTTTGCGAGATTGCGATGGCCCGCTCTTCAGTCCAGCCAGATCGCTGTACCGACGGCGCCCTAAGGTGAGAGGGTAACAGCAATGCCGATAGCGCTCGACAGATCTCCTCCCGTAGCTAGTACAGATAACGGGAGAAGTCACTGGAGAGCAGGTGCCGGCGCATCATCGCGCGTTCAAGCCGGAGCACCACAAATCCCTCGCCCGCAGTCGTCAAAACAAGGCGCATACAAGATTGGAGACGAGGGAAAGAGGTATATGCTACAACGACAGAAATCCGTAAGGTGTGAAGGGCGTAAAAAAGAGGGCGAGGCAAGGGACGACACGGCGACACGACGGTCGGGCGGAACAGGGCGAAAAGTAGTCGTGGCAAGCGGACGGGGATGTGAGGGGTGGATACAGTCGGTAGAAGGAACAAGGGTAGTCATGCAGGCGCGAAACAGTGGAGTATGCGAAACGATCCCATGCAAGTAAGCGTCCATACGCCGTCCCGTCAGAAGATATCAACGGAAAGCATCAAAGCGAGCGAGGGCGACCGCCCGAACCGTGAGCCGGCTCGGCGGTCTCGGCCTGTTCATGATTCGCTCCCGGAATGGCTGCAGAAGTCGTGCGAGGAGGAGGAGGCGGCGGGTCCGTGCGAGTCGACGAGCGTGGGGCTGGACCGCCGACGGGTGGGCTGACCGGCGCTGCCGCAGTCGCAGCCGTCGCCGTCGCGGCTGATTGTGCGCTCGGTGTCGGCGGCGTCGGAGGGCTAGCATTCATCACGCTCGTCCTGCACACGGGGCAGACGCCCTTTTGACCTTCGAGCCAGCCGCGGACCTCTTCGTCGTGGAACAAGTGGCCGCAGGGCAACTCCATGACACTGTCGCCGTTTTCGAAATCGCACAAGCAGAACGGGCATTCGACGATCGAAGGGAAGCGTCGAGTCGGTCGGGCGTTGTTGAGGCGCGAGCGACCGTTCGCTGGCGACGCGGGAACGGGCGGGCGGATAAAGGCGGGGAGGAAGCGCTGGACGAGGAAAGGCAGGCGAGCGAACGCGCGTTGGGCGAGTGACGGAGACGAGGCCGTATTTGGAGCCGAGACGGCGTGCGGCAAGAGCGTCGTCTCCTCATCGGGTTCATCGCGATCTTGGAGCGGTGCCACCGCCGCGGAGGTCGACGCTTGAGGCTGACCGCCCTCGACACCGACGTCGCGCTCTTCGTCCGTGGGCGCTGGTCGGCCCGAAGCCTTTTCCGGAACAGCCGTTCCCGTCGACGTGCGACTCGGCGCAGTCGATGCAGGCGGCGTGACATGATCGCCCCACCTGAACACGGGCAAGCGAGCAACCGCATCCTTGGGCGCGCGTTCAGCTTGTGCAGCGCGCGCGAGGCGAAGACGCTGAATGAACACCGTGACGAGCGTGAGAAGCGAGGGCAGGAAGAGAAGGACGAAAAGGAGATCGAGGAAAGGTCTGCGGGCGGGAGCGCGAGTCAGGCCGGACGTACTAGGAGAATTCGGGAACGGCTCAACATACGAAGCAAGCATCTCGTCTTTACTCAGGACGACTTCAAGGCCGACAAGCTCGGGGGCTCCATCGCGAGGCGAGATGCTCGTCTGCGTTGGGTCGTCCCGCATCGGTGGTTCAGGCGGCTGTTTTACAGTGTCCTGCTCGTCCTTCCACGTCTTGAGCAGGGACAGGTACGATGCACGGGAAACGAATGTCGAAGGGATGCGGACGTCGTCGGTGCCCTCTGTAGGTGCAAGCTGTCAGCATCTGCGCCTTTTTGTATCGCAAGTTGCGAAGACGACACGCACCGGGACTCCACGGCGTCAGCAAGCCATGGCCACCGCTGATCCCTCCTTCGACTTCGCTCTGGTCGCCAAAGACAACCGCCTCGGCGCCGTGTTTCTGCGCGAACCGGACTTTTTCGGAGAATGGGCACTTGCCGCGCTGAATGAGGGCGATCCAAGGTCCAGTCGGTGTGATCGGGGCTGGCGCGACGGCGAGGGCGGTACAGGCGTAGGAGTCGGTTGAAGTGGCCGCTTCGATCGGGAAGAGGTAGCCTCGGAGGGGCTCGTCGAGGATGTGCGGGCCGAACGAGGAGGGGCGGGAAGGGTGGAGCGAGTTGGTGCGCTTCAGGAGCGAGTGGAGAGTCAGCGCGCCGTCGGTGACTGTTGTGCACAAGGAAGAGAAGGCTCACCTCGACGTAGACGCTGCTCTCGCTCCAGGTGGACAGGGCGCTGCCGTCGAGGCCAGCTTGAGACGCTTCATAGTCAAAGTCTCCGTCTCCGAACCAGTCTCCGCCGTCGTCGATGCCAAACAAGCCGAGGAGGAAGTCGCCGATCATGGTCGCCGTCTCGTCGAGGCTGACTCTGAGTCTGTTCCTGAGCGAGTCGTGTGTCGGAACGACGGGGAGCGGCTTGACGACTCTCGGGTTCGACTCGCCGTGTTGGACGGCAAAGGCGAGCTTGTCTTGATCGTTCGCCCCGGTCAGTTCGATGACGTGGTGCCCTTCCTGCTGCGCGTAGCTCGCTCGGCCGTACGATGTCGAGGGTGGACTCGAGGCTGCCCCGCTTCGGATCCCGGCGGCGGCGGCGTCATTCGCATCTCCCGTCCACTGAACGTCCGCTGCGACGCCCTGGGTGGCATAGTCGGTGTAGTCGGGGACTGGAGCGAGGAACGCAAAGGCGATCCATCCGACTGTGAGCATTGTCAACGCGGTGACGGTCAACGCCGGAAGGCGACCGGCTTGAGGATTTGGCACGCGACGAACAGACGCAGGCGGCATCGCGGCGGGACGCAACAGGGGAAGCTGAAACCCTCTCGGTCGTCTAGCAGTCCCTTCCAAAAGTGTGGTCTGAGACTATCGTGCGTGTGGTATAGGTCGAAAGGCGGCCCGTGACTTGCGCGGAAATCGGCGCCACTCGGACGGGGGCCCGTCAAATCCGCAGTCTCGCGGCAACTCTACGCTTTTCCCGCTGCAATCACCGCGATGCTGATCAGGGTTCCCTCGCACACTCTACAACGAGCGCAAAGGTGATCGAGCATACGCTGTCTTCCACGGCCGCAGCAAGCTTCACTTGAAAGTCCGCCGCCAGACTTCTCGCTCGCCAACGTGTTCATGCGCTGCTCGTTCTACGGTGCCCAGCTTCTCGTCAACCCGAGGTTGCAGCTCGCACGAGTCCTGCTCGTTCCTCGCTCGTCTGCTCGGATTCGCCCGCCGTGTCGCCACCGCGCAGCTGCGGAATCCACGTCCCGATCGACCAGGTCCGCTTCAGTTCGACCTTGGGCGGCGAAGAGCTCCTGACGTTCGCTGGGCTCGCCGCAATTCCGGACGAGGGGATGATGCCGCCGCCGGGAGTGGAGAGCGTGAGCGGCCGAGCGCTGAAAGACGCGTTCCGTCCGTGTCCACGCGCGGCGGGCTTGCTCGGACTGGCGGGCCCAGGTCCGATCGACTTGGGTTTCGAGAAGGCACTCTCGCCGATCGAGGGAGTTATGGTCGATTGCGTGGCTAGACTCGGAGCGGGCGACGCTGACGTGGTCGGGGCCTTGGCGGGCGAGGGAAAGAGCGTCTCCTCGGCCTGCGTCGCTCGGGCCGGGTCCGAGAAGGGGTTCACGGGCTCGAAAGGGGCGGGTGAAGCCGACGGCGCATTGTGCACGACCGGATGAACAATCGAAGGGGAGGGAGGAGGAACCGTCGAGAATGGGTTTGGCTTGTCGAGGCCCTGTCCGCCGACACAGTTAGGGAGCCGCAGTCTGGAGGATTAACACGACAGTACCTTTAGAAGATCCTCCTTCTGCGTCGGGGTGGTCAAGAATCAGTGCTCGGCAGCGCTTTCGATGGCTGTTTGTGGGAGCACGAACCTCGTCCTGCTTCTTGTCGCTGAGACTCTGTTGACTGGCGACGCGCGTCTCTCCGCTCCAGCCGGAACGCGTCGTTGCAATCGAATTGCGGTTGGCCGGTCCAACTTGTGAGCCAATCTCGTACCCATGCATCGCGGCGGGAGGGTCGTACGGCGCGTACGTCCCGCTCATTGTGAGCGCATCGGCACGCATCTCGTGCGTCTCGCCGCCACCCATATGAGCAGGCTGATAGCCCCCACCATGTCCGGCACGAGGAGAGCTTCGAAGGCCTCCACCGCTCCTCGTCGTGTCTGGCCCGTGACGCATCAGGCTCGCCATCGGTCCGAGGCGGGTAATCGGACGGCCTTCATTATTGAGTAGGACGGAAGAACCGTCTTCTAAACGGCGCCAGTGCTCGGACGAGCTAGGTCGGTGGTGATGCTCCCGCCAGGACAGCGGCACTTGCGCACAATTTCCCAGACGATCGAAATGAGCACGAGCAGCAAGAGGAAGAAGACTGCGAGCGAGAGAGCAAAGAGCGTGTCGGCCGGTTGCCTGGGGGTGAACGAGTCAGGTCGGAAGCCAGAGTGTCTGTCCCTGCGCAGCTGGGGCTCACCTGTCGACCCAGTCGCGGATCCGCTCGCCCGCATGGTTTGACAACGAACGCCTCTCTAAAAGTAGCATCGTGTTACTGCTCTGTTGGCAAGGAGTGAAGGGAGGCAGACTAGACTTCACGAGTCGCTATCAAGTGCAGTCTGCGCACCTCCTCGGACATCCCGGTGCACGTGCAAGTTGGGCGTGGGAGACCGTTTACCGGCGTTGTTCCAACAGCAGCCAGTCTACACAAGCTTCAAGCCACCTTGTGCTAGTATGTGAGGTTGACGAGACCGCGTAGGATCGGCCGCGAAAAGGAGCACGAGGCGAGGGACCTTCTCAAGATCGGGACCGTGCCGAAGACGATGCACGGAATGGCTTTGCAAATTTGGTTTTCACTACACTATGGACAGGAGTAAGCTTGATTCGGCGACGGCAGGCGAAGCGGTTTCAGGCGTTGGCCGATGGCTCGAGCTGCTTGTCGGTCGCTTCGGCGGCCGGCGTCTCGGGGGGCGACATGGCGAGCTGCGCGGGGGCGCCATCGGTCAGCATCTCAGCCTTACTGTCCTGACAGTCTCGATATGCGTGCCTTTTGCGCGCCGACGTCCGAGGGCGAGTGGGGCTTGTAGGCTTCGTCGCGAGCTTGAGCGAGAGCTGCGTGCGGGAAGAGTCGTAAATCAGCTGACCTGGGATCCTCTCCTGCGCGACGTCGAGACCCACCGTCACGGATCTCCTGCAAAGGCGAAGTCATGGCAACAGGTAAGCATCCCTCCGCGCTGGGGAGATGGCGACCATTTGGAAGAGGAATTAGGCGTCTCACGTCTTGGTCCGAACCCCAATTGGCCTCGCCGTGGCCACCCTTCTTCGACTTGCCGTCTGTCAAGGACAGATAAGAGTGTCAACTACTGCATACGAAGTACTGCTGTGGTCGAAAGCACCGAAGTCGGCCTGATGGAGGGGGTGCCGCGGCGGGACTCACAGTTGCTCGTGACCGAGTGCTTGGGCTCGGGCATCTGGTGGCGGGAGCGAGTCCTAGCAGTGCAACGTGATGTCAGCTCGACTCATCTCTAAGCTGCAGCTGGGAGGGAGGCCTGACATGGTCTCGTGAGCTGGCGAGCTGATGAAGCGCGATGTGGGGAACTGATAAAGTCTGGCGGCGCTACGGCGGCACTGGAGTCGTGAGATTATTGCTTCGTACGTGTAGAGTGCACTGTGACACGAAATGTGTGTACGCGACAATGGAGGAGAAAGGGGAAGGAACCGAGGCGGCGGACGGAAGATTCGGGAAAGGCGGGAAAAGTCTTTCGCAGAAATTCGACTGCTCCGCCAGACAGGCTAATCGCTACAGCTGAGGCAGAGTGGATGAGACTACACAATAAATCTGATGATGGTCGGCGTCCGTGCGAGACCCGAGGTCGGAGAAATCGTCCAGTGAAACCTGCCACATCGAATCCGCCCACGGTAGCTCATCCCGCCTTTTGCGCTCCAGCTTTTAATGCGATGGCAGTCGAAAGGCGAAGTGGCGTGGACGCGGCATACGGCAGGTGTAAGTGCGCGTGCCTCGTTGTAGAAATTGGCGAGATTCCCGCTTTCGTTGAAACGCGCCGTCATCTAGATCTCGTCGAGGCCGGCACCGCACCTCGTACCCTGTGACACACCGGTCGTCGGCCCCGTTGGCGTTGTCATAGTCGAGCGCTCGTATGTGGGAGGTGAGGTTGTTTGCGCCGTCGCAGCGGAATTTCCGACTCCGCCGCCGCCCCGGCTCTCTTGCGACGCCGGGAACCGCTCGTCGTCCTTGTCGAATCCGCACGTGCATACACTTCGGCAGCACCGCGGGTTGCAGTTGCAGCACGAGTCGCCGCGACCTGGACAGACCGGGAGCGTTAGACCGGGGAGGAAGCCTTTCATGGAGTGTGCGCGGGTGTGCGGCTCGGCTCACAGAACGGGAACAGGCTCCAGCACTGCGAGATGGGGCATTCAGTCCGCATTCGTCAGGGGCAAGGGGTGCTTCACTCACGAAGCTCGTTATGATCTCGTCACACATCTCGTCTGGTCGTCTGTTCGTGGCAGACGGAAGATTGCAACTTGCGCGAGGTCGGCACACGGATGGGCAGAGCCTCTGAGCACCGACGAGGATGCCGCAGAGAACCAACTGGCGGATGTAGTTCTTGTGAGCTTGGGCGTCGACGTACGATACAGAGCTGCAGATGTGAATCGCCGGCCTGGTCGGCGCGTCGGCGTCGCGGTCGGGACAAGCAATTGTTAGGCCTCCGGGGCACCTGCCCGCCCGGAAGCCAGGTCGGATCGGAGCCAGAGTTGCCGCGACCTCGCTCCTGACTGACTCGTTTCTTCTCCCCCCTCTCCCTCCTCTTCTTCTCCTCCCTTCCCCGACCCAAAATCGGAACATTCGACACATGGACCCTGCGGCAGGAGCAGGCGGTGCCGCGACGACGGCCGCCAGTGTCGCGACTCACCTGCCGGCTCCCAGTCTCGCACCCGCGCCACATGGTGCTGCGACTGGCCAAGACCAGCGAATCGAAGCCGAGCGAGCTTACGAGGCGACACAGCACGGTGAAGACCACAGCGCCCACCCGTTGACTGTCGAGCCCGAGAGCAAAGCGGCCGCGGCACCGCGACGATCGGCGGACCACTCCCGGCAGACCGGCATCGCTGGCGCGTCGTCGCCGGCGGGATCGTCTGCCGGCTCGACGACTTCGCCACAGACCGAATCGGACGGAGCGTACATGAGCGAGAAGCATCCACAGAACGACAAGGCGTCGATCGACGAGAAGGTTCAAGACGCGCTGCTCATCGAGAAGAAACGCAAGGAGGAGCGTGCGGCCGGCGACGACGACGACGCAAAGGCCGGGAAGAAGAGCAAGAAGGCGAAGAAGGACAAGAAGTTGTACGACAAGCGTGACCCCGTCGAGATCGCGCTCGAGGATCCCGAGCTCGCGCACCTCGACCCGGTCCGGCGCAAGATTATCGCAGAGCAGATCGCCGTCATTAAACGACCGCCTGCCGGCTTCTTTGAGCTGTTCCGGTACACGACCAAGTTTGAGCTGTTCCTGAATGCCGTCGGCATCATCTGCGCCATCGCGGCCGGCGTCGCCCAGTGAGTCTGGCTCCTTCGTGCACCGACTGACGCGAGTCCTCCCCAAAGCTGACCCCAGAATACACCTGCGTTTCCAGACCGGCTATGACGATTCTGTTTGGTAACCTGACGACTGCGTTCACCGACTTCGGAATGAACCCGGGCGACCCGAATGCGCGGAGTAACCTTTTCGACACGGTCAACAAGGACGTCTTGATCCTTGTCTACATCGGTATCGCCTCCTTCGTGGCGACTTGGATCTACATGTTTACGTGCGTGCTGCGCTGGCTTCCTCGGAGCTCGAGTTGCCGGGACTGACTAGGGAGGCACGAGCAGCTTCATCTACGTCGGCGAGACCACGACCCGGCGGGTGCGGGAGAAGTACCTCAAGGCTATTCTCCGCCAGAACATTGCTTTCTTCGACCGACTCGGACCCGGCGAGGTTACGACCCGTATCGAGACCGACACGCATCTAATCCAGGAGGGCATCTCGGACAAGATTTCGATCTCGGTCTTCTTCATCGCCATCTTCATTTCGGGTTTCGTCATTGCCGTACGTACTCTTCGACCTCACATAGATTACAGAGCTTCGCTCGCTTGTCGTAAATTGAGGGAACTCGGACGCTCACATTACGCCGCCCGGTGCAGATCATCCGCAACTGGCGTCTCGCCCTCGTCTGCTCGACTATCATCCCGTGTATCGCCATTGCTGGAGGAGTCATGAACCAGTTTATCTCCAAGTACAAGCAGCAGCAGCTCGAGGAGACGGCGAACGGAGCGACTCTCGCCGAAGAGGTTATCGCCTCGGTTCGGAGTGCGCACGCATTCGGTAACCAGCAGCGCCTTTCGGCCATGTACGACGAGGCGAACCAGCGCACGTGAGTTGTCGCGTCTGCTTCCTATATTTCGAGGCGAATCGCTTACAGTTTCACGCTGTTCAGCCTCGACATTGGTCTCAAGTCGGCTCGCTTCAACGGTCTCGGCCTCGGCGTTTTCTTCTTCATCATTTACGGCGCCTACGGTCTCGCGTTCTACTACGGCACGACCCTGCTTCTGCAAGGTCGCATCACCTCGGGCGAGATCGTCAACGTCTTCTTCTCGATCCTCATCGGTGCCTTCTCGCTTGCGCAACTCGCGCCGAACCTGCAAGCGATCTCGTTCGCGCGGGGTGCTGCCACCGAGATCTATGCCACGATCGACCGTATCCCCGTCATCGACTCCGAGTCGGAAGCTGGTCTCAAGCCGGAAAACGTCAAGGGCTTGATCGAGCTCGAGAACATCGACTTCATCTACCCGAGTCGCCCGGGCGTCCAAGTCCTGTACGACTTCAATGGCATCTTCCCGCCCGGCAAGATGACGGCGCTCGTCGGCGGCTCCGGATCCGGCAAGTCGACCATCATCGGTCTCCTCGAGCGGTTCTACGACCCGGTCGGTGGCCAGGTCAAGATCGACGGCATCCCCATCAAGGACTGGAACATCCGCTACCTGCGCAATCAGATTGGTCTCGTTTCGCAGGAACCGGTACTGTTCGCGACGACCGTCGCCGGCAACATCGAGCACGGTTTGATCGGTTCGCGCTTTGAGGGAGAGACGCCAGAGCAGAAGCGGGCTCGCGTCATCGAGGCAGCCAAGCTCGCCAACGCCGACGGGTTCATCACTTCGCTTCCCGAGGGTTACGATACGCTCGTCGGCGAGCGGGCCATGCTCCTCAGTGGTGGACAGAAGCGTGCGTCCCGCCTCCTGCTCTGGCTGTATGTGTGTCGAGCCGGACTCATGCTCACACGTGCGTGCAAACAGAACGTATCGCTATCGCCCGTGCCATTGTGTCCGACCCAAAAATCCTGCTCCTCGACGAGGCAACCTCGGCCCTCGACACCAACTCGGAGACGATCGTTCAAGACGCACTCGACCGGGCTTCGGCCGGCCGCACGACCATCACCATCGCACACCGACTCTCGACGATCCGTGACGCCGACCAGATCATCGTTCTCACCGCCGGCCACATCCTCGAGTCGGCCATGTCGACCGAGACCAGCAAAGCGCACGACATCTTGCTCAACAACCCGACCGGCGCCTACAGCTTGCTTGTTAATGCGCAGCGACTCCGCGAGCTTGAGGAAGCCGATGACGCCGGTTCAGCGGATGGCAGCGAGCAGCCCGCTCTGCCGGGCGAGTTGACGCGCGAGCAGATCGACGAGATGGCCCGCAAGGAAAAGCCTCAGTTTGAGAACCTCAAGCGCACCGGCACCGGTCGCTCGCTTGCATCCCAAGTGCTCGAGAAGCGACAGATCGACCTCGAGGCGGCCGGCGGCGATCAAGAGCGCAAGCCCGGCTTCCCGTACTTGATCAAGCGCATCTACCACCTCAACCGCGACCAGTGGAAGCAGTATGTTGTCGGCTTCTGCTTCGCGGTCGCGAGTGGCTGCGTTTATCCTGTCTTGTAAGTCGGCTTGCAGGCAGCAGAGTGAGACGTGGCATAGCTGACTGAGCTCTCCCTGTGTCCAGCGGTATTGTTTTCGGCGGCATTATCGGTGCGTCCCGTGAAATGAGAAGTGCATTGTAGCCCTAGCTGACCACGTGTCCCTGCAGGCGTCTTCCAGGAGACTGGTCAGAAGCTTCGAGACGACGGCAACCGCTACGCGCTGTACTCGTTCATCGTGCGTTCTTTTGTGCCTTTCTTATCATGTCGCTTTGAGTACTGACGATCCAATCACGTACAGATCGGCATCGGTGCATATGAGCTGAGCTGCCAGACCAGTCCAGGCTGCTGACACGATTGATCCACAGTCGCGACGATCTGCGTCATCGGTCAGTCATGGTTCTACGGCACGACCGCCGAACGCCTCTCCGCCAAGATGCGCGTCGGCGCATTCCGAGCCATCCTGCGGCAGGATATCGCCTTCTTCGATCTCGAAAAGAATTCGACCGGTCACCTGACGGCTCAGCTGGCCGACCTCGCCACGAAAGTGTACGGTCTCTTCGGCGTCACGCAGGGCGTCATCATTCAGAGCGTCTTTACCATCGTGGCAGGTGCTATCATCGGTCTCATCTACGCCCCCCGCATCGCCGCTGTCGGCATCGCCTGCATTCCCTTGACCTTGTCGGCAGGCATCGTCCGCCTCCGCGTCGTCGTCCTCAAGGACCAGAAGAACAAGCAGTCGCACGCCGCGTCTGCGCAGATGGCATGCGAAGCCGCCGCGTCCATTCGCACTGTTGCCTCGCTCACGCGCGAGCGAGACTGCGAGGAGATCTACAGCGAACAGCTCGAAGCGCCCATGCGCGACTCAAACAGGACCGCCATCTATTCGAACGCCTTCTACTCGCTCAGCCAAGCTCTGTCCTTCTTCGTCATCGCCTTGATCTTCTGGTACGGAAGTCACCAGCTCATCGACACCGGTCTTGCCGTCAAGGACTTCTTCATCGCCCAGATCTCGGTCATCTTCGGTACGTCCGACTTCTTCTTGGGCGCCAGGTCGTCGTGCTGACAGTCTCGCCTTTCAGGTTCGATTCAGGCCGGCAATGTCTTCTCGTACGTGCCGGACATGAGTTCGGCCCGCGGTGCCGCCGCCGATTACATTCAGTTGGTCGACTCGCAACCAGCGATCGACGCGGAGGCGACTGACGGCGAGAACTTTGACTTTGAGAACGCGCAAGGCCACATCCGCTTCGAGAACGTAAGTCTGCCGCCATTCACGCACGGCGTACGCGAGACTGACTCCGGTTCTCACGCGTCAGATCCACTTCCGCTACCCGACGCGTCTCAAGGTGCCGGTGCTGCGCGGCCTGGACTTTGAGGTCAAGCCGGGCCAGTTCATCGCGTTCTGCGGTGCTTCAGGATGCGGCAAGAGCACGACGATCCAGCTCATCGAGCGCTTCTAGTGCGTCCCGTGATCTCAGGGTAGCGGCGACCAGCATGCTGACCCATCACAATCCTGCGCAGTGACCCGATCTCTGGACGCGTGATCGTCGACGGGAAGGACATCTCGACGCTGAACGTCCAGTCGTATCGAAAGGCTGTTGCCCTCGTCCAACAGGAGCCGACGCTGTACGCCGGCTCGATCCGCTTCAACATTGCCCTCGGCGCCTTCATCCCGCCCGAGCAAGTCACGCAAGAGCAGGTCGAGGCGGCCGCGAAGCAGGCCAACATCCACGACTTTGTCATGGGCCTCCCCGACGCGTACGACACCGAGGTCGGCGGCAAGGGTGCTTCGCTTTCCGGCGGTCAAAAGCGTGAGTCTCGTGTGATCGCTTCCCTGCACGCGCAGAGGTCGCAAAGCCCGAGAGAGGCCTCGTCGCCCGTCAGAGCGCCAAGCGCGCCGCGGATACAACTCGTCTGTCATTGCTTGTGCTCCCGCAGCTGACAAGTGTCGCCTGCAGAACGTGTTGCCATCGCGAGGGCTCTCATCCGCAACCCGAAGATCCTCCTGCTGGACGAGTAAGTACACCGAATTTGGACCGACAGGCTCGGCGATTCTGACTGCGGCCCCTCTCACAGAGCCACTTCCGCTCTCGACTCCGAGTCGGAGAAGGTCGTGCAGCGCGCGCTCGACCAGGCAGCCAAGAACCGCACGACGATTGCGATCGCCCATCGACTCAGTACAATTCAGAACGCCGACTGCATCTACGTGCTCAAGGACGGTGTCATTGCCGAGGCCGGCTCGCACGACGTCCTCCTGTCAAAACGCGGGCTATACTTCGAACTCGTTGCTCAACAGTCTTTGGAGCGCGCAGCATAGACCATTTCTTTTCATCTCCGTAAAAGGCTTTTGCGTTAGAAGGGGGTTAGACCGAAGGTCCCCGCCGCCCTTCCGAGCCTTTCGGTTCGCCACACTCGCACATCACATCTACACGACCTCGGCCTGTATTGTACTACTATCTGCAATGTCGGATTGCTGCGCAGTAGCGGATCGAGAGCGGCCCCTGCCAAAGTTTCTACGCAGGCCCGCCAGCGTAGCGCCCACTGGTCCTCCCGGAATCTTGCGTCTCCTCACAGTCTCCGGCGGATCGTGTCTCTCCGTGGCACGCGTCCACAGTTTCGTGCAATCGAGTCGGAACACGGTTCGAGAATAACCCCTGGAGGAAGGAAGCGAAAAAGATCGGCGGACTGCGGAGTTTGCAGCTTCCCTTCGGAGTGCGCGTTCGTCCGTGCACAGTCCTCCTTGGCCGTCATCGACTTTCCAACCGCGTTCCACATCCTGCAGCTCCCTCTTCCTCTCGTCCGCTCCACGGCTAGAGACGATAGCGAGCAGAGACTGAACTTGCTCGCCAGTGTCACATGCTTATCACTCCCCCCGCGGCCGCCCGCCCGCGCCTGCAGTCCACAGTCCGTCCAGCCGCTGGCGATGAACGATGCCACTCGGAACGACACCGTCGCCAGCAAGTAGGCAGCTCGCATATCCAGACCGAGGACGGCTCCTCATGTTCACCGGATGCCACCCGTCTTGGCCGGACGGCCAACTTCAGCTGCTTTCACCCGCTTGTGATCCGACACCTGCTGTCGGTAAGACGACTCAACTCGTGCACGCTGAGACCGCTCACCCTCGCAATGCTTACCCAGCCATATAGCCCGGGTTATGCGAGCAAGTGCATGCAGCTGTCGAAGCAGCTCGAGGAAGTTGTTCGACGATGCAAGTCGGCAGTTACGGAGGCGGCTCGACATGCGACGTGAGTGTGGACGCGACTATGTACATTAGCTCTGAAGCTCCCGAGGTCGGGCTCGTATTATGAGCTTGACTGGAGGAGGGAGCACGGTGGTGTTCGGTGGAACCGCAGTGGAGCGCGGGTTCAGGCTCGGCCGCTACAGGTTACCGTGCGGCCGCGGAATGACGAGTGACGCGCAGTGCAGACCTTATTTGCTCGCAGCCGACGGGACCCCAGCAAATTTGCATCGGTCTTGACGTGTCGGGACGGAGACTTTCGATGACGTCGCGCCCCGTTGGCGCCGGGCGCGCAGGTTCTCGCGACCCGACCTCGCCGCTCCCGCCCTCCCTTCTCTCTCTCCTCTCACACAGTCCTTCACCTTTACCGAAGAACTAACCCAACCCTACTACAATGGACAAGGTAAGTCGATCGCACAACACATCCGAGGGTTGGCAAGAAAGGAATTCGATCTCCTCTCGGCCTCGCGATCCGCTGACGTCGTTTTCTCATCCCCACTTTGCTCGCGGTTTCTCAATTGTCCCGTACACCCACAGATCAAGCAAGTTTTCTCGCACGACTCCACCAAGAAGGAGGAGCACCACCACAACGCCGCCGCTGGCACCACCACTGCGCCGCCGACCCGCTCGTCCGCGGGTGACCGCGAGCAGGTTGTCGCCCCGACCGAGTCGCGCGCCGCCACGGCCGAGACCACCGCTCCCGTCTCCAACACCGCCCCGACTTCGGACACCGGCCTCACTGGCGCTCGCCGCGACGAGACCGCCTCGGGCGTCTCGGGCCTGAAGACCCACGAGCACGAGCACGGCGCTCACGGTGCGCACCTGAAGGAGGTCGCCAAGCCCCCTGCGCACCAGCACCAGCACCCGCGTGAGGACGGTATCCTTGACGTCGAGCAGGCAAAGCACGCGCAGCACGACCATCAGCACCTTGCCCCGGTCACCCGTACGTCATCCTCGCCGAAATGTTTTCTTTCCCGTGGGCGTCTGAATTAACATGGTCCCCTCTCTTTGTACGTAGACGAGCGCCACCACGTTCACGAGGTTGAGGAGGTTGAGCGCCAGCGCGAGGTCGACCGCAACAGTGAGTTTCACCAATGTATCGACGACTGGTGCTTTCTTCGACGCTCACTGCCGTTGCCCCGCAGTCCACCACGTCCAGCACCACGTTCAGCCGGTCCTCGACGAGCAGCACGGCGCCGAGACCGTCCAGCAGAAGGTTGTTCCCCAGACCGAGGTCCGCGGTACGTCATCCGCACCTTTACCGAGCTTCCCCTCTCCGCATTCGCTGACCCGCCGTACCCCTTTCAGAGAACCACGTTGCCACCGACGAGGACAAGGCCCAGTTCGCTTCGCTCGCGACCGCTCGCGACGAGTTCGCTGAGGGCCCGCGGGAAAAGACCATCATCGACAAGGGCGAGAAGGTTGTCGAGCACGACCACCACCACGTCCACCACGTCGTCCAGCCGGTCATTGAGCGTGACGTCCACGAGCACAACCGCATCAAGGTCCGTCCCACCGCTCGTCCCCGTGTCGTCCCCGCAGCACCCCGGCGCTGACCTTTTGCTCTCGCCTACAGACCACCATCCCGGTCCACCAGACCATCGACGATGCGCCGATCGTGCACCAGTCGGTCCAGCACGAGCCGCTCAAGCTTGACCAGTTCGTTGCCGGCGGCGGTGACATCAACTCGACCCTGAAGCACGACGGCAGCCTCCTCGAGCGCGGCCAGTGCGAGCGCACCGTTGACGGCCCGGCCGAGTCGATGACTGAGGCCCTCGGTCTCAGCCAGTCGGGTACCACTGGCTCGACTCCGGCTCGCGTCTAAGCCGCTCGTCACCGCGTCGCTGTGCGATGGGTGATCTGGCGTCTTTGAAACCGTTACCCCACCCATGGGAACGATCAGTAGTACGGTCTCGTCTACCTGCGAGGCCGCCTACTCTTTTGTACATTTGTGACACTTGACGTAGTCTTACGCTCCAAAGAAGAGCGCGTAAATACCTCACTACCAATTCCTCCCTCAGTGCTGCATCCATAGAGTGATCAGCGTAAAAATTGTGCTATGACTGCGAGCGCGCACTATTCATCGTCGCATGAGCGATGATTTCCATTAAGCAATCGGGTCGCCCGGCCGGGAGAAGCGGTCCGGGGAAGAGGCCGGAGCAGCGCGGCTGATGGTTGCGCCATCGATCACCTTTGTGTCGCTCGGTGTCGCCGTCCTTAGCTATATTCAGAGCGGCCTCTAGTACAGTCCAACTCGGTGTCATGTCGAGGCGCCCGTTTGGCGACTCGAAGGGCCTCGACGACTTGCCGGAGAAGAGCCTGTACGACCCGTTCTCGATCCCTTCGTCGACTTCGAGACCGGGACCTCGACACGGCCGTAGCTCGTCTCCGGGCTTGCTGGGCAAATTCGGACTCGCTCAGCCGAGTCTACACATGTCAGTCTACCTTTGGAGTGCTCGGAACGCTCGGATGTTCACAACGTTGCTGCCGACTCCTTGACTCTGATCGCGAGGTGGTGGTGCCAGAGTGCTGATCGACCACAAAACGCCTGCAGATCGCTCGTCGAGGATGTCTTTTTCCTCCACCCGACGCCAGAAGGGATGCCGAGCGACGACGAATTCGTCAAGGGAACCGTTACGCTGTACCTCCCGTACGTCGAACCCTTTCAGAATTTCGCACGCTCTCGCCCCCGTTCGTCTCGCGCTTTCCTCCCACAACATGCTCACATGCAAGCGGTCTGCAGGAAAGCCCGCGCGCTCAAACACTTGACAGTCCGCCTCGTCGGCCGGTACGACATAGGCTGGACCGATTCGACCCCGTACGAGAGCGGGATCTGCCTCGAACGGACTGTATCGCTGCTGAACGAGGGCGAGGAGATTCAGCTGGAGCGGGGCGAACACACATTCGAAGTGAGTCGGCCTGAACGAGTACAGCACTTCCGACCTAGCATGCGCGAGGGTGGCAAACCCGCTCTTCAATCGGCGGCCTTGACTGACTTGCACATGCACAGTTCGTCTTGATTGTTCCGGCCAGTGCGGCTTGTTCGTTCAGCCCCTTCTCCACTATGCGTCTGATCGCGAGGGAAGCTTGACGCAGGCTCCTCCCGCAGGCTATGAACGCTGCCAGTACGGCCGCGTTCGCCACATGATCACCGCAAAGGCGAAAGGCCTCGGACCGATGAACAGCGACATCATGTCGAAAGAAAAGCCGACGTATCTGATCGTGAACCCGGGTCTCGACGACGTGTCGAAACCGCCGCCGCCACTCCACCACAAATTCGAGGGGACGCTCGACGAGGTCGGCCCGTACTCGATGCAGATGCAGTCCCAGCACTGCATGGTCGGCGGCCTCCTCCTGTTTCGCCTGAACCTCCTGTTCCCGCCGATAGACCTCCTCATCTACACGATCAAGGTCAAGATTGTCCAGAGCTTCAAGCTCCGCTCGCCGATCGACAAGGACCACCACGCCGAACCGCCGCAGTCGGCGCAAACGGTGTTCATCATCGACGCGTCGCATCCACCCAACTTTGGCAAGATCGCCGACACGATCAAGCCGGTCAAGCCGGAGAACTTGCGGTCCAGCCCTCTCAAGGCGGTCCGGCAAGACGAGCTTTGGAAGATCCACCACCTGGCGCGGTTACCGAACGACAACATGATCCGCCCGTCGACGTTCGAGGGCACTATCACCCCTATCGCTGTCTCGCATACGATCCAGATGGAGATGACTTATCGGCCAATGACGGAGGACGAACGGAATCCGCCGTCCCTCGACGGTGCAGCTGGCGTCGCTAAAAAGGGCAAGGAAAAAGAGAAAGAGCCGGAACGACGAAAGGTCGTCATGTCGAAACCGCTAGAGCTGTTTTCGGTGAGCGGAGGCTTGCGAGCTATTCCAGTCTCGCCCACTCGGCTGACCCTTGCCCGCTGCATCACTTCAGTGCTGCTGCTTCCTCGACTCGCTCACGCTCCCTGTTTACTCACTTACCGACCCGAACCCGATGCCTCTCGATTCGGAACTCTTGCTCCCCTGTGTCTGCGGAATGACTTTGCGCAGGTCAGTCGCGCTGTCATATCGGGCATCCTACCAGCTCGCTCTACTTACACCTCCGCACCGACACAGACTCGTCGAGCGGCAGGCGAACGATCTCGTCCTCGATGATTCGGATGCGGCGATCGAATACGTCGCCGCCCCGAAACCGCCCGATAGCCAGCCTCTAACGCCAACTTCCCCCGCCGCCTCTCTGCAACTTCCTTTCTTCAGCTCTTTCGGCGAATCGGATGCGACACCACCAGTACAGCCGCCCGTGCCGACACCGCCGCCGCCACTCGACGACTCTGAACGGGGCAGAACGGCAGCGCGAACGAGTCCGACACCACCTTCGTCCGGCGGGAGCTCGCGTGCCCAGTCCAGCACGGGTTTCTTCCGCGGCGGGCAGAACGGCGACCGGTGGTTCGGCTGGAGGAGCCCGTCTGCACCAGGATCTCAAGCCAACTCGAGGGAAGGGAGTCGAGCACCGAGTCGATCAGCATCAAGGCAGCGGTAGCTCATAGACATTGCGATACGAATGCATAGATAACAAGACTCTCGTCGGTGACAGGCGAGGAGGGACGTCAGTAGCAGTAACTGCTACGCCGTTCACTCGGATCGATAAACTGAAACTTCACCCCACCCGGCCGAATGTGCTTCTTGAGCCACTCCACCGCAGGCGTTTCGATCTTGGTGCATCCCTCGAGCGCCAACGTCGTCACCTCCGAGTAGACGACGTCGTCTGTCGCCGCTGAGGCTGTTTCCGGACACGCGCGAGAGCGGACGAGCTCCATGAGCGGCCTGCCGCTCAACGCAACGTTCCCGCGGACTTCGAGGGCCTCGATCATCGGCGCGCTCTTGATGAGGCCCCGCACGGTGCGATCCGTCACCCACGCCGTATGTGAGATATCGAGTCGCTTGAGGGCATCAAGTCGGTCAGGCAGGACGAGCTGGACTTCGGGCGGGGACGCGGTCGTGCTGGCCAAGACGAGCGTCTCGAGGACGGGCGCATTCGTCGAGTGGAAGAGGACGCCGAGTTGCTCGTTCGTCAGGCTCGCGAACGAGAGGTCGAGGGCTCGCAGGTGATTGAAGCGTAAAGGTCCGAGACGGATCGCCTCCTGCAAGAGCCTGCTCGCGAACCGTTTCGCACCGCCGAGTCGTATGTCTTCAACCTGTGCCCATGCCGCCGCCAAATCCGGTATCGGCAGTTCGACGACGTGAGATTCGCCGTATAGCGTGGCGCGGTAGGTCTTGAGTCCTCTGCCAGACAAGAGCTGCCACGGCGTTCCGGCACCGACAACGTCGAGCTCTAGGTGTTCGAGGCCGGGAAAAGAGGCGAGATGACAAGGAACGTCCGAGACGAAGACGGCGCCCGTGATGGCTAGATGTCGCGCCCGCGTCGGAGGTGGGAGAGTCTCATTTGGTGGCGGTGGCGAAAGAGCCACAGTGACCCCGGTCGATTGGGTCGCCGCCGTCGTGGTGGCCATCGAAGGACGAAGAAACGGCACATTGATGCCGACGATTGAAGGTGACAGCGCGGATCCGCGCAGGTTGAGCGCCTCGAGCCGAGGGAATGCGTGGAAAAAGCTGCTGAGGTCGAAATCGGGATAGATCCGCCCGCCGGTGCTCATACCGAAGAACTGCAAGCGCTCCCTTGCGTGCTCGTGCAGGAACCGCACAAGCCGCGAGGAGCGAGTCGCTTCCCCTTGAACGCTGACGGTCGTCCGTTGTCCGTCGGCGAAAGAGCATACGACTTCGCGCAGAGTTGTCGCGGATCCCGACGTCTCCAGGACCTTGAGGATGGTCTCAAACGCTGCTTCGGGCAGTTCCTGCGCCGCCGTGAGGACGAGCCGCTGTATGCCGCCACGGCCACGGTGAAGCGAACGGCTCTGGGCGGACCCGGCGGGTCGAGCCCCACCCGGCGCCGTCACGTCGGCACCCGACGCCCTCTGCGTGATCCAAACGGCTTTACGTTCGGCGTTCTTCGAGTTGATGACGCCATCGATCGACAGAGTCGACCAAAAGCGCGGAGTCGAGAGAATGAGCTGGCGCCAACTCCGACAGACGCGCATGCACGTGAAGAGCGCGTTCGGTCGATTCTTCCGGCGACGAGGAATTTCGGCATTCGAGTAGTCTTTCGCCGGCCGCGGTTCGCTGACGAGTGAAATGATGTCGACAAAGAGCTCGAGCGGGAGTTGCGAGATGGGCGAATACTGCGAACCACGGAACCGAATCACGGAGCGTCAGTCTGCTTGTCTGATTAGATGGACGCTTGAGGTTCCGCGAGCTGTACCTCTTTCTTCGCTCGAGACCTTTGCACGGTGGCGAGATCTCTCTCGAGCTCCTGCGCCAGTAGTCAAGGTCAGCCGACTGATGTCTTTGCGAGCACCGAGTGGAGGAGGAGGAGGAGCAAGACAGACCATTCTTCCTTTGCCGTCGCTGGACGGGACTCTTTCGAGGCCTTGTCTAAGTACCGCTTCGGCGTTCGAATACTTGCGGGCGGTGCTGAGTAGACGGGCAGCGCGCAAGTAGCCCTGTGGGAAGAGAGAGCGAATAGCGAACAGTCAGCGTTACCGGGTCAAGATCCGAGTGGAGGCGTTCGGCGATGTGAAAGCGGAGGCAAGAGGTCTGGCCCGGCAATCGGAACGAACCTTGGAGGCCGCGGGCAGCAACCTGATCACTTGCCGCGCATCGAGGAGACCCTCCTGTAAGCGACCGAGCTTCTCGTACGCGCTCGCCCTCGCATCGTAGAGTTTCGGCGACTCGGCTGCGAGGTCGATCGCCTGCACGTGAAGATGTCAACGTCGAGTTGCGGGCCGTAGGTGGACAGGCCCGTATGCGCAACACACCTGACTGAAGAGTTTGACTGCTGTCTCGTAAGATGTCGCGCGGTACGCCGCTATGCCCGCAGAGCAGAGCGACGCCGCCGTCTTCATCGCGTCGCGACTCGTCGCGCCGACCAAGTCGGACGTACGTGAGTGTCACAGCAATGAGACGAGCTCTAGCGTAGGAGCTGGTGCAGCGAGCGCATGCACTGAACGTCTTGCGCTTACAAGGTGGCGAGGAGAGGCGCGGGTGCGAGAGAGACGTGGGAAGGTTTTCCGCGCGCCCAGGCAGACGTTCAGGACGATGAAGCGGCGACGGAAGTGATATGCTTCTGACCCATGATACTGATACGACGTGAACTGCCAGGATGAAACTACGACGCAAGAAAGGGAAACAGCGGTGCAATATGCGTTTGCGATATATTTGCAAAGGGATGAGAGGATAGCGGTGAGAGGATAGCAACATGATTTCGGGGGGAATATCTATATACGAGGAAGGAAAGTGCAGATATGCAGCAGCATGTGTGCTCGGGGAGGGAGGGCGGATGTCTTTGGAAGATGGGCATCTCACATGACCGTGCCGCTTGACCGCTGAGCATATGCATTCTGGACGAGCGCGAGCGCGGCAGTCAGCTTTGGGCACGGCGGAAATGACGAGCCGGAGAACGTTAGCGCACCTGTTCTTCCGCGAGCATGTCCGTCATGCGATCGCCAGCTCCGGAGGCAGAGGTGGGAGAATCGGTACCTGCTCCACCGGCTCCATTCGGCGGGGTGGCAGTGCCCGATGCTGTACCGCCGGCGGTTGTAGCTCCACCAGCAGCCGCCTCTCCCTCGGCAGGGCGACGACGACGGCGACGACGACGAGGCAAGGTGATAAACTTGGGCAGGGGCCGGGCGTCGAGATCGAGTGCCACATTCGTGCCGGCTTGCAGGGCCTGTGGATGGGAGGCGTCAGCTAATCTCGTCCAACTAAAGCAACGGTACGGCATCGTCTACGCACCTCGATCAGATCGATCACGCCGCGGTCGTCCTTGGCTTGCAAGAGGAACTGTTCACCCTCGGCCCGGACTCGGACAACGTGCTTCCGCTTGATGTAATCCGCCGCAAGACCCGACTCGGCGTTCTGCAACGAGTAATGCCGGACGAGCGCATTCTGCGCCGAGCTGGTCGCGCTCTGGACGATGCGCTCTTTCGCCTTGGCCTTGACTTCGTCGATCGACATCGGGAACCGGTGCTGCCCGTTCGGCGCATCGCGTACCACACCGTACTCGCCTTCGTGGAAGTGCAGGGGCGGCGGGCCATCGTGCCCCGCGATGTCGACGGGAATGGACGACCAGTCCTCCTCGCCCGGGATCGGGTGGGTTCGCAGGTTGTACTTGAAGATTTTGATCGAGGTGCCGTGCAGGACAAAGTACTGCCGACGCCACGTCCGGTCGCGTGCCTGTACCCCTGGCGCGGTGAACTCCATCTTGCGCGGCATGTAACCCTCGATGTGAATCGCGCAAGTGTAATCGGGCAGACCTTCCCGACCTTCCTCCTCGCGAGGGTGGACGATCTGAGCAGGCTGCCCCGGGCGATTGTACGCGTTCTCGTACGCCGGCGGTGGCACGCGCAACTCGTACATCGATCGAGTCCGCTGCAAGCGGTAGCCCCCTTGCCCTTGGGCTCGACTCCGAGACGGCGATTCGGGCGTGGCGGGCGTGGCGGGCAACGGTCCCTTCAACGAGGTATCGAGAGGCACAGGCGTTCGCAGCGGCGTCGCAGCAACGGACGATCTGGTCGGAGAGCCGGCTTGGGGCTGGTCGAGGCTGAAACTGAGGAAGGAGGGAGCGGGCGTACGCTGTTTGGCGGGAGCGCCAGTCTGCCAGACCGGGTCCAATCCGGTCATCGCTGCTGTCCCAACTGGCTGGTCGTCTTCGTCGACCATGCTGGGACTGGCGAGAGCGACGACGCTGTGGCTGCGCAGCCGATAAAGACCCGCCCGAGCGGCGGAGTCGGGAGCTGCCGGCTTGGGGGACTCGGCCGCCTCCGGTACCGTAGGAATCGCTGTTCGAGCCGGTCCAGGTGTACGCGCTGGCACAGACGATTCGAATGGTGCGTCACCAACCTCGGGACGCTTTCCCCGAGCGATTTCGGAAGCCGACATGGGCACCAGCGGAGTGGTCGGAGCCGCAGAAGCGGCAGAGGTCGGGGCACGCGGCATGTCGAAATAAGACGTAACGCCGGCACCCGCACCACCGCGCTTGGTCGTACGCATCGGTCCGGGCGTCGGGGTCGCGCCCGAGAACGCGACCCAACTCGACGGGCCTGCAGCCGCTTCACCGAAGCGCGCAAAGCTAGGCAAGCGTGCAGCACGAAGGCCGGGGGACGACGCGCCTCCGAGGTGACCTGAGGGACGTGGCGTGGCGAGCGGTTGCGGGGGACCAAGCCCAGGCGTGGTTGCCGGCGAGCGACTCGTGACGGGACCCTCGTCGCCGGTCGCGTATGTATCGCCTTCATCGTCGGACTGGTCGTCGGCATCCGTATCAGTCTCACTCTCGTCCGGGCTGCGCTCCTGGTCTTCCTCCTCGACCGGTCGGGACGCCATCGGTACACCGCTCGTGGAAAGGAGACGCGGCATGCCTCTCAAGCTCGGTGCAGCAGATCTGGATGCCGACGACGACGGAGGCGGACCACTACTACCTCGCGAGGTCGGCCGTGAGAATTGTCCCGGCGGAGCGTTCCGATTCGGCAAGTCGGAAAGCGACAGGCTCTCAATGTTGCGCGTGATCCCGCGAGAATAGGACTGCCGGCTCTGGCTGAGAGCACTCTGCGGCAATGCAGCAGGGACCGCGTCCGAGGACGAGGAGGTCGCTCGCACGGGGCCGAGGCGAGTCTGGGCGGGGTCAAGGGAAACTGTGGCGCAGTCGCGGTCAGTTCACTCGGCAAATCTCGACGAGCTGTCGCAGGGGTATCTCTCACTTGGCGCCGCCAGTACGGGCGATTCGCTGACGCGAGCGAGACCTGCGCTAGATAATGCTGAACCTGTGGAGGTCGAGGATCAGGTTTAGGAGGAAGGCGTTGTAGAGGCGGAATGGAGTGCTGACCTCGTGTCCCGTCTTGAGCCTTACCGAATGCCACGTGCGTCGAATCAGCAGACGCTTCTACTGCCCCTGAACTCCGAATGTCGTGCGAAACGGTTCCGGGAGACGTCGGAGCGGTCGACGCGACGGAGGCCGCGCTTCCGCCGAGCAGGGAGCCTTGACTGCTACCGCTGAAATTGTCCGCGTCGGCGAGGGACGGCCGGCTGTCGAATCGGATCGTTTCGTTGAAAGACGGAGGAAGTGACGCAACGGAGTGGAGGATCGGCTCGAGCGTGTCCTCGACGAGAGCGCCGCTTTGCGCGGGGCTATCGAGCTGATAGGACGCCGACGGACTCGTGTGCGAGCCCTGCAAAGAAACCGAGGCGGCAGGGAGCGGTCGAGAACCTGCTGCAGATCTGTTTGGTAGCGTCGCAGCCGATTCGGTTGCACCGTCATCCGTGGCGGTAGATGGCTGGGGCATCGCACTTCCCTCGCCAAAAGTGGCTGACTGGGAGTGTGAAGAGTCCTCTATCCGCGATGCGTTCACGGGAGGGGCCGAGTGGGTCTCGCCGTGCGATGGAGTCTTGCGGTGGAGGATCGCTCCAAGGCTCATCCGTCGCTTCCGCTTCTGAGTCGCACCGTTCGCTTCTGACGCCGATCCTGCGACTGAAGACGAAGTTCCTGTCGCTGCGGGAGATGTAGCGCTGGCAAGCGGCGCAACGACGACCGGCGCGTTATTCGAGGCCGAAGTCGAAGTGACGGCGCCTGCGGCGAGATCGACGTCTTCGTCTTCCGGCCGCCTCGGCAAGTCGACAACGAACCGCAGGGTGGGTTCCGCGACGTAAGAGAAGGATTCGGCCGTGCTCTTCGGGTCAAGAGGAGCAGCCGAGGCGCTCGCAGTGCGGCGGCCGCTAGGGCTGCTGCTGCCGGCCAGTCTCGTGTTCGTCATTATGGCGGCAGCCAATCAGCAGCCGTCGAGCACTGAATGCCGGTTGTCCAGCTCGTGAACTACCGCAGGCGAGAAGCTCTATGGGGACAAGAACAGCCGCACAGAAGGAGCTCTGTGGTCAGCACGGAGGTCGCAGCTCCTTCCTTCCGGGCGGCCGGAGCTGCGCCCGAGTCGATTTTCGGCTTCTCTTTTGTCATTGATCGGCATGAGTCGCCACTCGCCTACTCTCGTTGCCGAATCGGCGCCTTCATTTAGCTCGTGCTCCGACCTTACGCGCTAAGTTTTGGCGTCCGTCGCCGAACAGATCGCGGCCTGTCCGTTTCGCATCTTCGCTCCCGGCGCTCTCTTCGGCCCTCCATCTTCTCCTGCGTGCATGACTGCGATATTCAGCCAGGCGCACTCTGTCCGGCCTACGCTCGTGTCTCCAGGGAGGCAGCTACGTCAGCAAATTGCAGCGCTACTCTTACGTAAGCCGCGCCGGCCGCCCAGGCGACCAGGCTCGGCCGCCATCGCACGCCTCCGCTCATCCTCCGCCATACATCCGGTCCGCTTCAGCAGCTTTCTCGCGCTAGCTAGGTCCTGAACTCGCTGCATCTCGGCGGTCTGCGCGTCGAAGGCGCTTATCTCATCTGCTTTCAACATCTGCGAACCGACGTCTGAGGCCCGTTCCTTTCCGCTTTGCTCAACATGGTGTGTCCTCGAGGGGAAGTGCGCAACCGCTCTGAACGCTTCCCAGACGCGTTGAGCTCGACAACAAAACGTTACAAGCTGCGTTGAGCATCGCTGCCAGCACGCGAGCCATCGGGGAACAGCCGGTCCGAAGGGCATGTTCAAAATCCACAGGACACAGCACGGGTGTTTCAACAAAATGACACCAATGTTTTGCTTTGCGCGAGGCTGTATACTGAGCTTCATCCAACAGAAGCGCAATATAGAGCTGTTCTGAGTACCCGATCATCACTCCGAGCCGGACATTGATGAAGTTGGGGAGCCGACGTCACACATTCGGTGAGATCGACAGTTTCGGCGCGGAGCGAGGCGAACTTAACGTCTGTACGACTTCCCGTCCAGCAGGAGGTACAGACTGTAGATTCCGCGAGTCTGCGATACAGTATGGTTCGAAGTCAAGCCAGCGCTATGGACGGCGGGCAAGTGGGTGCACAGATGGGGGGGGGGGGGGCCACGCTGCCGTGCATGCATGAGCTCGATCTCCCACGCGCAACCCACGCGAGCGAGAGCTGGCCAAAATTATCAAAGGGTCCGCGGATTTCAGGGCGCACGCCGTACAGAGGTCGGTGCACTGCGGGCACGCACCGCGTGGCTTGGTCGTGGGCTATGACCTCATCCTCCTGCGGCAGTGCTGTAACATCGATTCTTGTCGTCTCGAGACGCAACTTGCAGCCTCGCCGTTTGGGGAATTCTGGGAGCCTCTTCCAATTGTAGTAAAGTACCGTGAACGGCACGCCACGCGCTGCGAAGAAACTGTTGCGGTGTTTCTGCGACTCATCGCAGCAAGCGGTCGTTTCCAGCTAAGGGACCGCTCAAGTCTGTCGCTGCAACCTCAACGACCAGATGGGTCGAGTTCGTGCGAGAAAGCCGTTGAGCTCGGAATTTCACGGTGTGCTGATCGTTCCACCAAAGGCAAGACCTTCGAGTCTACCGCACCTGCAGCTTTGAGACAGATGCTTCCAAATGCGCGCTCTCGCACACGATGCTTGCTGCGAACAGCGATCGTCGGCGATCACGCTGACGTGATCATGCTCTGTGGGCAGGGGCCGCCCCAGCTCAGAGTTGGAGGTGAGACCCCCTTGCTGAAAAGCTCGAGGCAGGCAAAGTGATCGTACTGGCCGAAGTGATCGACAAGACAAGGCGGAGTAACGGCGGCCCGGACAGCTCCCACAGTCTGCGAAGGCGATCTCGACAGTTCAGCCATCGTGGCGGTGCGTCGCGGTGCGGCGTGCCTCGATCTGCGTGTTTGCCCGCATGGACTGCAGTCGTCCGCACCATGATCTTTGAGCCTCCGACGCTTTGCTCTGCTTCCGTAAGATCTCTGCTCGCTTGCGCGTGAGCTGTCAGCGAACTCCTGAAGCGACGGGACGCACTCCAAGGTCCGCTCGATCAGAATGTCTGGCGGCAGCGACGGCCCGCCTGCGCCGCCAAAACGTCAGAGCAGTACGAAGGGCAAACACATTGTTCAGAACAACCCGTAAGTGTCGGAACGAACCTTCGAAACGTCGGCGCACCCCGGCCAAGGACGCTCAGCTAACTGGCGAGTCTTCCCGATCCCACAGCCTCCCGAAAGGGCAAAGCTGCATCTCGTGTCGTACGCGCAAGGTCAGTCGAGTTTCGCACACAGCATTCGCGCCGACGGTACGCTCGCGACGCGAGCAGGATGCTGATTGCGTATCCCCGACCTGTCGACGCAGGTTCGATGTGATGGGCGCACACCAGGTCAGTCCGCCTCTAGTGCTCAGAAGAACCTTGGAAGAAGCTGGTCGATGCTGACGACGTCGCTGCTTCTTAACATGTAGCTTGTGCGGCCTGCCTACGAACCGCTCGCTTCGAACGACGCGACCTGAGCGAGGTCCAATGTCAATACGTCCAGCGCAAGTCGCCGTCCACTTCGCCCCCGGCCCGCTCGACTTCGGAGACGTCCCGCTGTGATCTCATGCTCAGGAGGACGTCGCCTGATCTGCAAGGCCTCAAGGCGTCCGCGAGGCTTCGTCAAAGGACTGTTCTCGAGGACGATGAGCTTGCGCCTAGTGGGTATTCTTTCGCTCATACGCTCGCGTGGGCAAAGCCGCTGACAGTACTCGCCGACATGCAGGCATCGCTGATCGGCGTGCAAGGACCCCCGCGTCCCGCAAAGATACGAAGGACCCGCAGACTTCGCAGCGTAGGCAGGACAAGTCGCCTTATCGTCGGACCGAACCGCTTCCGCCGCGACTATCCCTTCCTTGCTCGCGCCCGTCGGTCCTCGAATGTCCCAGCGAAGCCTCCGGCG
Organism: Rhodotorula taiwanensis; assembly: GCA_002922495.1. Classification (NCBI taxonomy): domain Eukaryota; kingdom Fungi; phylum Basidiomycota; class Microbotryomycetes; order Sporidiobolales; family Sporidiobolaceae; genus Rhodotorula; species Rhodotorula taiwanensis. The sequence goes on from PJQD01000021.1 coordinate 65,421, forward strand.
CCTTTCAATATTCGTTGCCCCCGTTCTCCGCACCGGCTTCGCATCTGTACCTGTCTACGCCGCGTACCGCCAGCCTCCCGTCACCGGCCTCGACCGTCTCCGCTTCCTGGCCGAATGACCATACGCATCATCTGCTCTCACACTCGGTGCATCCCGGGGGCGGCGTCGCACTACCGGTCGCCGAAGGCGTTACGTTCGGAGAGTACGCTTTCCCGCTTCGCCCGTCGAGCTCCGACAGTGTTCACCCCATCCAATTCGCGCCGTACACCGATGCGCGCACTTACGATCCGCACCAACGCCTTTACGTCGAAGAGCCGGTCTCGGCGCCTGCGTCGTCCGCATCGTCGCCGGCGCGGTCTTCATACCGGTCCTTGTCTCGACTCTCATCGGTCTCGCACCCATCGGTCTTCCAGCTGCCGTCCCCTACTTCAGCGTCTGGAACGCCCGTCGAGCGGGCCAACCTCCTTCCTCCGATGGCAGCTCCGCTTGCACAGTCGCCGCCCCACCCCGCCTACGTGGACTCGACCTTCTCAGCCTTTCCCCTCCCGCCAACATCCTGTTCCGCGATTCCCGGCGTCCCCGTCTCTCTCCCCCAAGCGTACCAGATACCTGCGTTTTACCCTGGTGCAGCGCTACCCGACCCATTCAACACCGGGCAGACACTTTGGTCGGAACTCGATCTGGTCGCGAGCGAGATGCTGGCCAACGAGCCCAGCGACCAGATCAGCTTCCTCCCTCCGCCGCCCCTGCCGCCACCGCCGCCGCCAACCGCGACAGCGCCCGTCCTTCCGTCGACGATGCCGTACAGCATCTGACGAGGAACTGCCAGCAGGCGAATGCACCATCCTTCCGCGGCCCACCGTCTTCGCTCTTCGGTCGCACCCAAACCGCACCCATCATATCATATGCATAGACTTCGGGCGCATCCGGTCAGCTTGGAATAGAGACACTGTCCCTGCTTGACTATGAGCTGGCGGGCGAAATGAGCGGGCCGAGGCCCCGGTCCATCTGGAGATGACAGACGCGCGAGCAAGCCGAAGCCGACCGTTTCTTCGCTCTCTACAGCCTAAGAAGAACAGGAGCCGGGCATCTAGGATCATCGAGCACGGCGACCGAGTACTATCTGGTTCACCAGTAGCCTACACCGTGACTCGGGCGCACGCGAGCGCGCGACGACGGAACGCCTTGGCTGTCAGCCAGCCACCTCGTCGAAACAAGCGACTGTCCGCCTCGCGTTGCGTCCAAAGCCCGACTATTCGCTCGGTACTGCAGCTGCTTCACCTATCGCTATTTGGTGGGATCGTTTCCGAACCCGAAGCGATTGCCGTACCGACTCGAAGTGCGCGACTCGCACGGGTCATCGCTTCGACTCGGATACCGATCGAGCCCGCGGCGGCAGCCAAAGAGGAGAGCGTCACACTTGACGGTCGACAAACAGCTCCATGGCGAGTCCAAGCGATGGCAGCGAAGGCCGGCGGGGTAGCGGATCAGGCAGTAGCGGCAGTCTCGGCGGCGGAGGTATCACGTTTGTCTCGCCCTTCGCGTCGACTTCCAAACGGGGCACCGTCGCGCCGACAACGATCACAGTGTCGACGGGACGGAGACCGAGCACGCCCGGGTCTCCTGGCGCGAACGCGGGCCGAAAACGATCAAGCGTCGGCAGGTCGTCTTCTCACGGCCGGAGCATCTCGAGCAGCGATTCGCCACTCCTTCCCCCGTCTCGGCGAGCGTCTATGCAGGATGCACCATCACCGATGTGCTCGCCGGTCGGCGGCGGTTCCCCCGCGAGCCCTTTCTTCACCAACTTGTCGGCCGAAGGTGGCTTGCTGAAACCGTCGCCCGACTTCTACCGGCGGAGGAGTGTCGACGTCGGAGTTCTCGGGCTCGGCAGTCACCGCATCTACGGCGCGACGGCCATGAGTAAACGCGTGCGCAACGCGATCGGGCCAGACGCTGGCGACAAAGAGACCGGTGTGGTTGGTGCCGGCGCCAAGGGCGGGCGAGATCGCATGTGAGTCCGACACGCCTCGAATGGGATTGAATCATCTGCGTCGGTGACTGCTGGGCTAAAACTGGGAATTTACCCGCGTTCCCGTCGTAGGCTCGGTCGATACCTCGCATCCCTTCTCGCCCATTCCCTCGCGCTCTGTGCGGCACACAAAGCCGGTGAAGACGGTCATACGGGCACGCTCGGTCTCGAACGGCAAGCGAGCTCCCCACTCTCAACCCTCCCACCAAGGCTCGAATCGATACCAGCTTCGCCGGCATCTTCGCCGTCCACGTCTCGGAACACCTCGGTCTCGACTGAAGCGAGCTCGGCTGCTGCTCAGCCCTCGACAGCAGCTACGACGCCGGCCTTTGAGAGGACACCGAGCAGTCCGCGGGCAGAGCGAAGAACATCCATGTCGTTTCCGACCGTCTCGGCAGCCGACCGCGCCAAGCTGGTCGGGAACCTCCAAAGCTGGTCCTTCGACGCGCTTTCCCTTACTCCAGACGAGCTCCTCACTTGTATGAGCCTGATCTTCGAAAGCTTGGCCAGCATGGAAGGGGTCGACTTCGATCTCGGTACGCCGCGTCCTGAGGTCAAATCTTGTCTGGTCATACTGATTCCTTCCTGTACACAGATCGGTTCCGATGCCTTCTCTTGTCTCTTCGGTCTGCCTACCACGAGCGCAACGGTTACCACAACTTCAAGCACGCCGCCGACGTAACGCAGGCCTGCTATTCCTTTCTCGTACGGATGGGCCTCGCCCCGCCACTGTACCTGCTGTGCGAAGACGACTTCGGATGCGCGTTAGGCACCCTTCCGCGCAAATGGCGACGGAACCGTGCGGTTGAGCAGAGCCGGATCGGTCAACTCCTCCGACCGAGCGATGTGTTTGCCCTGATGGTGGCTTGCATTGGTCACGATGTCGGTCACCCAGGTTTGACGAACGCCTACATGGTACGTCGCGTCGTTTGCCGTTCTGCCGCCAAGCCAGACACGGCTGACCTTCCGTCACGCAGGTCAACGCGCGAGCTCCCGTCGCTCAGGTCTACGACGACAAGTCGATCCTGGAGAACTTTCACACGGTCACCCTGATCCACATGCTGCGCAAATACCACTTTGACGACTTGCTCGGAGGCGACTTTGGCTGCCTCGGGGCCGCCGCGACCCCCTTTCGGCGCGTCCTCGAATCCTCGATCCTGGCGACCGACATGAGCCGACATTTTGCGTTCGTCACCGACTTGACGGAGATGCGCAAGAGGACGGAAGCTGGGATGACGCGCTCCGGAGAAGAGTCGGAGTCGGATCGCCTACTTCTGTGCGCCGGGCTGATCAAGTGTGCCGACATCAGTAACCCGGTTCGTGCGCCTTCGTTCCGGACCATGATGGGCGACGCCTGACCTTCCGTCCGCTTCATCGCCTGCAGACACGGCCGCACCGCATCTCGCGCTCTTGGGCTGCGGCGCTTCAGGCAGAGTGGGCTGTCCAGGCGAGCATCGAGGCAGGGTACGGGCTGCCGATCACGGTCATCACGTCAGACCCTGTCGACGCCAAAGCGCAGGCAAAGGGCCAGGTCGGCTTCATCGACTTGTTCTGCAAGCCTCTCTTCGAGGCTATGGCTGGTGTCGTCGATGGTGAACCCTGGACCCTTCTTCCCCCTCGCGAGCGGAGCCGAGTCCTGACGATCCTACCCGTCTTCGCAGAATTCTCCGACTTTGTGGTCAAGCTCGACGCAGGCCGCGCATCATGGGAGGCGATCGCATCTCGCACAGACGCCGCCTTCACCGCTCCACTAGCACGCGATTTTGCGCTGCCGAGCAAGCTGCCAGGGTTCAAACGGTTGAATACCGCGAGCTCCATCTCGCGGGCTTCAGAGTCATCCATCGACTCCGATGTGACTTTGCCAAGTACGGGGACGGCGGCGACACAAGCCGGACCGGCCTCGCCTGCATCACCCGCCCCGACGGCAGTGCCACCCGCTGTGCCCGGGCCGATCGAGATCCGCCGAGCCCGACCCGGACCGCTGCGGACGCAAGGAATGCGGCAAGTGCACGGCCGGCATACTTCGACCGCGTCTTCAGTCTCGACGAGCACGTCGCCGCACTCGCCGTTCTTCTTCGACTCCGCGTCGAGCGCAACGACAGCTTTCTCCAACTTTTCGCTTTCGCAACACTCGGGGTCACTCACTGCCGACTCTGTGACTCTTATGCGGTGCGGGAACGCCGACCCGCTGTCGACCGCCGTGCTCTCGACCTCGGCCGAGCGAGCACAACGGAGCATATGCGGCGGCGCCTGCATGCTTGGCACGGCTATGTGCGAGGTCTGTGCGGCCGCACAGCGACGCGGTTCGCTCGGTGATGCCCTTGAGGATGCTGTTCGCCAGCTCGAAGGCGATCAGGACGAAGAAGACGAAGACGAGCTGCAACTGCTCGACGCCGCGGAAGAAGCTAATCTGTGGCCACCTCACCCCTTCCAGTGCGTACTTCCTCCTCGAACGACGACTTTCTGTTCGTACAGAAGTGCTGACATCTTGACATGCTTCCCGCTGAGCAGGCCCACGAAGTCGGCTGTCTCGGCAATTCCCATCCCCCCTCCTTGATTCCTTTGTTGTGCGAATACCCTACGGATCCCCGTCTTGTCTTGCTCCTTAGTTTTGCCTCTCTCAACCACCTGCGCATCTGCAGGCTCTGTGCTGCCTGCGACATCTCTACGTTCGTTCCCTTTTTGGAAATCGGTGCCCGTGTCGTACTTTTTTTTTAGCTTCCCCTCCGGACCTTTCTCCACCATGCTCAGACCTAATCTCCCTTGTTGCTGCATCTTCATTGTGTGTTTGGCGCCCCTGAGAACTCGCGTCGAACGGAAAAGGGTTGGTATCTCGTGCCGCGACGCGGAGAAGGTCAAAAATCGCGCGGCCCGGCCATCTTCTTGTCCTTTCCACTCCAGAGACCCTGCTGTCAATATGCTCGCTCGCAGTCAGTAACACAGCCGGGCTAGAGGAGGAGCATGGAAGCTTTGCGTCGACCGTCAACGCGTGTACTCTACGACAACTCGGTGCCGTTCTCGACGTTCGTTCGGCTCGTCTGCGACGTCGGCAATGTCAAACCTAGGCTCAGCAAGTCAACGGCGAGGAGAGATGAGACGGGCACGGCGGCGAGCGCCGAAGCCGTCCTCAAGGCTTGGATAGACGACCGACGGTCGGCGAAAGAGTCGTCGGGCATCGTCGTCCTCTTCTTCCGGCTCTTCTTCCCCGATCAAAGCGTGAGACGGCGGTGAGTCGGGCTTGAATACTACGTCGGGGCACGAGCTGACGCGCAGTCCTGCAGATACGACATGAAGGAGCAGAAACTGGCCGTCTGGCTGCAACAGATCTACGGCAAAGGAATCGGCCGTATCGACCCGTGCCTGTCTACCTCGGAGCATGGTGTGACGTTACATACGGGCTGTCTCGGGGCTCAACTGCGCTTGCTGCTGCACCAACGCCGTCCGTCCACGTCAAAAGGGAAAGGAAGGGAGATGACGCTCGGTCGGTGAGTGGACGCGAGGTTGTTCGCGGCAGCTGATGGCGCTGATCCGCTTCTCCCAGGGTCGATCGGCTTCTCGACGAGCTCGCTTCCCTCTCAGAGTGGTCTGCAGCCGAAGGTGAGCATTCTCTTTCCTCCTCTCTCAACGGATCCCGCTGATAGCCCAGATTGACAGTTCGAACAACGATTTGCCAATCGTCTTCAACTCCTAGGCCGATTCAGTCGATCCTCTCCGACATGTTTCGCGATCTCGGTCCGGACGAGGCAGCAGTCATGTGCCAGGTCATTCTTCGCGACCTGCGGCCCCTCCTCTACCCTCCACCCAGCTCTAGCCCGACCTCGTCGTTGCTACACTACAACACGGCTGGATATGACGTCATTGACGTTGACAATGCGCTCAGACTCTGGGACCCGAAGCTGCCGAAGCTGCTCAGGGCGAACGCGGATCTCGACTGGGTCGCTTGGCAAGCCGATTTACATCTAAGTGAGCAGGCGGCGGCTGTGCGTAGACCGAGGGGACACGCACCTGAGACACAAGCTCATTTCGCAGATCATGCGCGAGAATTACCCGCCGTGAGCGCTCGGCTTGGGCTGCCCGTCAAGGTACGCTTCGGCGCGACGGAAAGCGGTCTGTGCCCTGATCCCAGCTCGTACAGGTTCCGAAAACCATCAAGCCGGGATCGTGCGAGCAGGCCGCTCGCAATCTCGTCGGGCAGGTCGCTGCTGAGGTCAAATACGACGGCGAACGGTATGCCGCGGCCGCATTGCGCTCAGCGAGGAACTTGCGCTGACGGGACCTTCGTCGCAGTCTGCAGATTCACATCGACACAGGCGCCCGAAACGGACAGATCCGGATCTTTTCCAAGAGCGGTCGCGAGAGTACGAACGAGCGGAAGCGACTCCTCCCGTACGTCTCGAAGCGGTTTCTATATTTTCCGTCCCTGATCGACATCCCTCCTTTGTTCAGCATCATTCGAGCCGCACTCGGCCTGCCGTTCAGCGATCGAGATGGCGCGCCGCCGCCCGTTGCCGAGCTGCTCGAGCGCGCGCCACAACCGGTTGAGCGGGACTGGCCTCGCCGATTCATACTCGAGGGGGAGATGGTCCCCTTTGACGAGGACGAACCGGTGCCATACAGCGGCAAGAAGGGTAGGATCGCCGAGTTCTGGCGACTCGGCTTTGCGAAAGACGGCGGCGCGCATGAAGACGGGGATGTCGATGTGGCAGACCCGCCGCAAATGCATCCACACCACGCAGCTTTCCCCGAGAGCTACGAAACCGGATGTACAGGAGCCACCCCGAGTCCTCGCCGTCCACGAGCCTCTGCACATGATGAAGGTTCCGCTCAACAGAACGAAGGGAGGGGTCATCATCGCCTGCATCTTATGATTGTCTGGTTCGACTGCCTGCTCGTCGATGAAGAAAGTCTGCTGGACGGTGAGACTCTCGAGTCGATGTGATGGAGCCCGCAAAGTGAAGGCTTACACCAGTCTTTCGGTAAACAGCACCGTACCAAGAACGCCGAATCAGGCTCAAGTCTCTCGTCCATGAGATTCGCGGCTACGTGAGTCGGATCAGCGCAGTCAGATCTGGCCCTGCTTCCAAAGCTGATGGAACATCTTCAGAGCCTCCTGGCCGAACGGCGAATCGTCGACTTTGGCCAAGACGAGTTCAGCCGAAAGCTCGGCGCACAGCAATTGCGCGAGATCTTTGCCGATGCCGCGACAGACAAGCTCGGTGAGCACGGCTCTCTCCGATGATGAAGAAGAGCTTGCTGTCCCTTATGTGTGCCCTTACTTCCAGAGGGCTTGATGCTCAAGCCGATCTATTCCCGCGTCAATGATCCGGCTCGCCACCAGCGATGGATCAAACTCAAGAAGGACTACATCCCCGGGCTCGGCGACACGCTCGACTTTCACGTCGTCGGCGCGACCTGCGATATGCAGAGGGCTCGAGAGTTGATGGGTAAGAACACACGGAGTCCTGTGGGCGTGGGCAGAACGAAGTTGACGTTGGCCTCGCGCGTTGACAGTACCGCCCGGCACACTTACGACGTTTTTCATCGGCGTCCGAGAGTCTCGCATGGACCTATTCGTGAATACTTTTGCTCCTCATCAGCGGAGTCCCCTTGCTCATTTCGATGCCGCGCAGCGCACCCGTGCGGACCATTACCACGTTCTGTTCTCGGTCTCCTACGGCCTCAATCGCGAACAACTCGCGCTCGTCAATAGCAAGATACATGCTGCCACGCCTCTCCCGTTCGACTATCCCGGAACGCAAGACTCGGAATCTCCTTTCGTCGCGGAACACCTCCATCGGACTCTTGGTCCAATTTATACCACCTCTGTACGTCTATGCATGAACTGTGTACCACGTGGAAACCCCGCTGACCGACATGCTTCTCGTCCGCATCACACAGGCTTGCAACTTTGCCTTCTCGATCGCAGCGCATCTGCGCGGCCATGCCAAGCGGCCACGAATTATCTTCCGGCAGCCCGTCGTTTTCGAGCTCTTCGGCGCCGGCTTTCAGAAGCCGAAAGGTTCTCGCGTGAGGCCTAGCAGACTCCGAGCGAGGTGAATCGAACGCTTGCTGACCGAGCTGCGGTCGTTCAGTATTACGAGCTCCGGTGGCCGCGCATAAGCAAGACGAGCCGTGAGGAGGACGAATCCGATCCCGTAAACAATGCTACGCTTCAGGCCAAAGCGGAAGAGGCGATGGGCACCGGCGGCTCCCGCCCACACTGCGCGGTCACGGAAGCGTTCGATGCTTTCGGCATCGGGGATACGTCGTCGGCCTCGAGCTCGCGTGCGACGTCGACCCGCACACGTCAAGAAGAGCTGCAGCACTGGCTCGAGAAGCTCGAACAAGCGGACGGGATCGTCCGCCCTGACCGCGGAGCCATCTCGGCGCAGGTCCCCTCTCGGAGGGAACCGGCCCGCGCCGCGCGCTTGCATCAATGTCCCGACGTTTCTCGACGGTTCGAAGATGTACCGCCTATTCAACAAGTCGCCGCGACAGCAGCAACGACGACCTCTTCGCCAGCACGGCCTCGAGTCTCACACCCGCTCGACCCGTGTCCGGCCACGATGCGACGCTCGTACTCATCTCCGGCTGGCCGGACAACTGCGCCGCCAGCAAAGGTGCAAGAAACTCGGCATGAGCAGACCGACGAGGCAACCGCGCACATGGGCGACCAGTCCAGGCGCCCGCTCAAGCGGAAAGCGTCGAAGAGCCCGGGCTTGGTCGGCGCGGGCTCTAAAGCACTCCGTACTGGGACGGGCAAGGTTGCGCTCTCTCATGCGCTCGGGTCCCGAGCGACCATGCCCGAAGTGGCTCTTCCGCGCTCACCCGTCTTCGTCAACTCGCCCCAAGCGCTCGGCCTGATCTGCCATCCTTCGCGGCACGTTTGGACGGTCCTGCCTCCTTGCCCCGACTTGCTCGAGCGGACGCCTCGTCACGCCGCGCTCGAGCGCAGCAACTTTGTCAAGAAGCCCCTCGACGTGCTGCGTCGCGCGGGCCACACCGTTCCCGACATCTCAGGTCGCCCGTCTCCTCCTTGTCCCCCTGTCGTGCCCTGCGTCGGCTACATCTTTGTCGTCGACCCCGACCGCTGCAGCGACGAGCTTGCCGAGCTCCGCAAGATCTCGGCTCAGAGTCGACAGGCTCGTGTGCCCGTACAGCTTGGCCAGCCGTCGTCGTCGCCGCAGTCGGTGCTTGTTTTACGGATGGGGGCCTACCACACTTTCGGCGCGCACAAAGCTCCGGACTCGGAGGATGTGCTTGCCATCTTGTAGCTGATTGGTCGTAGACTGTGCGGAGTAATATGACTATACTCGTGGTCCGAGGAAAAGTGTTGCGTGACGCTCCCTCGCCGGTCGACCTGCGACAAGTCGCGACTCTCGACTCTCGACAGCTCCCTTGCGCTCGTCGTTGTCAGAGCCACTCGCGCTCGTCTCGACAGCACCTCTTTTTTTGCCCTCCACCGCGCCCCTCGTGCGCGCTCACAGCGGAACTTGGCCGACTCGCGGCCGTCCTCCATCGAACCGCTGTCTGTCACGGCGACGTTCCCAGGCCATATAGCGATCCAGCCAATCTAGACAGCAACATGTTTGGCTCCAGTGGCTCCTTTGGTGGCTTTGGCCAACAGCAGCAGCAGCAGCAACCGCAGCAGCCGGCAGCGGGAGGAGGACTGTTTGGCGGAGCGGCAACGGGAGGCGGATTCGGCTCGAGTGAGTAACCTACACATTCCACAGACACCGTTGAGAGGTCCTCAGCGGACCCGTCGACGCCGCCAGACGAGGTCGCGCGGTTCGCTGACGTCCTCTTGCAACTCGTTCCTCGTCGCCCCGTTCTCCTCCCCACAGCAACGTTCGGCGGCGCGCAGTCAACACCGACCTTCGGCCAGCCAGCTCAACAGCAGACGAGCACCTTTGGTAGGGAACATGGGGAGCGACCAAGATGTCGCTCTGACGCGCGTGCTGATCACGACCTCTGCTCTTTTTCCCTCGCTTGTTCCTACAGGCGGATTTGGCTCGACTACCCCGGCCGCACCCGCATTCGGCGCTCCGGCATCCTCGACACCGTCGTTTGGCCAGCCTGCTGCGGGAGGCGGGCTGTTTGGAGGCGGAAACACGGCCAACACTGGAGCGGCTAGTACTGGCTTCTCTTTCGGGAGCAGCGGTGCGGCGCTTTCACGTTACTCATCTCACGACGCTCCCACTGACTCCGCCACGCTACCTCCAGGCGGCGCCACGTCGACCTTCGGGCAACCTGCCGCTTCAACGGGAGCCACTGGCGGTCTCTTCGGAGCGCCGAAGCCTGCGACGTCAACCTTTGGCGGATTCGGACAGCCCGCCCAGCAGCAACAGCAGCCTACTACTGGCGGCGGTCTCTTTGGAGCCGGTATGTACCAGCATGTCTGTACGGGTCCGACCGGCACGCTGACCTTGTCTTGCGAACAGCATCCGCGAATCCGGCCTTTGGTGCGGCCGCGACCCCGACGGGCCCGCCGAATGGCACTGCCGTGGCGCAGTACCAGACGACGACCGTGATGGAGCCGCCGCAGGAGGAGGGCAAGCCGCCTCCCGCCAATCAGACGGCGCACCACTTCCAGTCGATCACCTGCATGCCGCAGTATAAGAACTACTCGTTCGAGGAGCTTCGGTACCAGGACTACCAGGCGAACCGCAAGACGCCTACTGCCGGGGCAGCACCATCGTTCGGCAGCGCCTTTGGCTCGTCCGGGACGCCAGCCTTTGGAGCTGCCAACACTGGTACGACCGGCGGCGGACTCTTTGGTTCTACGAGCTCGACGCCGGCGTTCGGAGCGGCACCGGCAGCGAACACGGGCTTCGGTAGCACTCCGGCGAGTGGCGGCCTCTTCGGCAGCGCGCCGTCGACCGGCGCCTTCGGCCAGCCGGCGACCTCCCAGCCCGCCACCGGCGGCCTCTTTGGCGCGGCAACGTCTCAGCCACAGCAGACTGGAGGTCTATTTGGCTCGGCGAGCACCGGCAATGCCTTCGGTCAGCCGGCGGCCTCTGCTGCTCCCGCATTCGGCGGGTTTGGAGCCGCGGCCGCGCCCAAGCCGGCGACGACCGGCTTTTCTTTCGGCGCAACAACCACGCCGGCGCCGACTGGTGGCCTCTTCGGGTCTGCTCCTGCGACCAGTGCCGCGCCTTCGAACCCGTTCGGACAGCCGGCGCAGCCGGCGGCGACGGGTGGCCTGTTTGGGTCCGCGCAGCCAGCACAGCAGCAACAGCCTGCCTCGACTGGCTTCAGCTTCGGGTCGACCGCCAACAAGCCTCTCTTTGGTTCGGCGACGCCCGCGACTTCTGCCCCGTTGTTCGGTCAGTCGGCCGCTGCCTCGACGGCGCCGAAGCCGACTTTCTCGTTTGGAGCTGCTCCGGCGGCTGGCAGTACGACCGGAGGACTCTTTGGCAACACGCAACAACAACAGCCAGGCGCCACGCCAGGGTTCGGCCAACAGACCTCGGCCGCTCCCGCCAGCGGCGGCCTTTTCGGCGGCACAAGCACGTTTGGTCAGCCGCAGCAGCCCGCTGCCGGCACGAACACCTTCGGCGGCGGCGGTCTCTTCGGCGCGAAGCCTGCGCAGCCAGCCACGGGTGGCGGATTGTTCGGGTCGTCGACGGCGCCGTCGTTTGGCGGTGGCGGCGGTCTCTTTGGCTCGACGACGCAAGCTCAGCCGCAGCAGACGACATCGCTCTTCGGCTCGACGCAACAACAGCAACAACAGCCGCAGCAGCAGCAGTTTGGCGGCTTCCTGTTCGGCAGTACGAATGCGGCAGCGCAGCCCGGCCAGCAGCAGCAAGCCGCTTACGCGTCTGCGGACGACGCAAACGCCTACGGTTCGAACCCGCTTTTCGCCAGCGTCAACCCGTCTGCACCTCGTCCGGTCGAGGACAAGAAGAAGCCGCCTATCTTCAGTGCGTTCCGCGGCACGCCGGTCAGTCGCTCGTCGACCAAGATTACCCGGTTGCGCGGTTTCGGCTCGACCTCGACTGCCTCGCCCGCTCAGGGCTCGCCGCTCACGATCGGTGGCGGCCTCGGTGTGAGTACGAACGGTGGCAGCCTCGTCTCACCGGGCACTCCTGGAGGTCGCGGCTCGCCCCTCAAGCTCGTCAACGGCCTGAGTGACGAGGTCGCGCTGAGCCCGAATGCCTTTGTCTCGCGTCCGAGCGTCAAGAAGCTCGTCATTGACAAGAAGGTGCTTGGACGATCGAGTCTCGGTCCGGGCGGCGCCCCGGCGGGCGACACGCCTGGAAGGGCTCGCGTGACGTTCAACCCGGAGGCGGAAGTGCCCGGCCGGTCTGCGCTCTTCGGCACGCCGGCTCGTGGCACACCTGCCGGAGACGAGAACGAGGCTTCGTTCGCTCTGTCGGAAGGCGTCACGGAGGGTAACACGACGATCGACTCGCCTTCGCTCGCCAAGTCTGCGGCGTCATCCGAGTGGCCGTCGCGACGCCCTCCTCCGACCCCAGCTGCGCCGAAACATGGTGACTACTTTACGACACCTTCGCTCGACACCCTGCAGAAACTGCCCGTCGCCAAGCTACGAGCGGTGCCCGACTTGGTGGTCGCCCGCGTCGGTTACGGCCAGGTCGCCTTCAGCCAGCCAGTCGACCTGTCGACCCTGCCCTCGCTCGAGAATCTGCTCGGTGACCTTGTCCGACTCGAAGACCGGAACGCGACCGTCTACCCTGACGAGTTCGACGACATCAAGCCGCCGCCCGGTCAGGGCTTGAACGTCCCGGCGACCATCACGCTCGAGAACTGCTTCCCGCTCGACAAGGCGACGCGAAAGCCGATCAAAGACAAGGACCACCCGCGCGTCCAGCAGCACATCAAGCGGTTGCGGAACCTCGACGGGACCGAGTTTGTCGATTTCGAGCCCGAGTCGGGCAAGTGGACTTTCGAAGTTGCAGAGTTCTAGGCGGGCGGAGGTCGACTTCGGGCCAAAGGAGTAGTCTTCGTCGTACCGGAAGTAAGAAAGTCTCATATGGATCGATACCTCTACAGAGCTATATATAACGGAACGAGGAAAGGGAAGCGAGATCTCACACATGCGCCTGGTAAAGGGCGCCGATGTGAGTGAGAGTATAGTCGGGAGCCTGATCGGACGTGAGGTCGTGCAGGTCCTGTTTGCGCGCGTAGGAGGAACGCCCTTGTTGAGCGTCAAATCGAACGGAGAGAAGGGAAAGGAGGCTCACCTTTGGTTGCGAGATCCCAGTCCATACCAGGATCGAGTCGATGTTTCCCTTCTTTGCAAACAGCACATCGGTTTCTAGCCGGTCGCCGATGAAGACTGTCCGTGCCGAGTCGAACGAGATTCTGCGATGGAAACAGTGGTTCGTCAGCTTGATGGACGAAGCAGGACAGGGTCAGAGTATCACTCACTCGCGCTGGATGATATCCAGCAGTGGCTTGTTCGGTTTCCCGACGACGATCGGCTTGTGACCGCGCGGCAGGGCACCGTACAGCACGGACGCGATCGCGCCTTCGCCCGGGGCGTACCCGCCGTGCGGGAGCAGCATCGACTCGTCGTCATTGGTCAGGACCAGCTGACAGCCCGGGTTCGACGCGAGATAGTTGTACGCCTTTGTGAGTTGCTTGTAGTTGATCCGCATCTGGAACGAGTACAGGACGACGCCGATCCGTTCGTCCGGGTAGATGCTCGAAAAGTCTTGAGGCGGGAGGAGGACGTCGTCCTCGGGATCGGTCCCGCCGGTCCACTCGAGGCCCTCCGAAGCCAGCTCTTCCTCCATCGCCTGTTGTCCGATCAGGTAAATCCTGCGCTTCGATTCGTCTGCGATGCTCGGGAGCACCACCTCCTTGACGTATTCGGCGGCGGCGGATCCGGAGGTGTAGATCTCTTCGAGCTCGACATCAAAGCCGAAGCCTTTGAACTGCGCGAAAGCACTCGTATCAGCGATGCAAAAGTTCGACCCGGGAAAAGGGGGCAAACGGACCTTTTTGAGGTACGCCTGCCGTGATTTCGTCGCGTTGTTGGTGACGAAAGCGACCTTCTTCCCGCGCTGCTTGAGGAAGGTGATTGTCTCGACGGCGTCTTCGCTCCTGTGAGACGAGACAGTCAGCGGGCTCGCACGTTGTTCCCCCTGGATCAAACCTGACTTACAATTGCTCGCCCGCCGGCCCCGTCCAGATGACGCCGTCGCACTGCAATTCCCCGCAAGCGGTCAGTCGAGACGTTTTGCCTCTCGATCAAGTAAAAAAAGGAAAGCGGGTCACGTCAAAGAGGAACGTGTCGTAACGGTCGACGAGGTTCCGGATCGCCTCTTGACCGCGGACTTGTAGCTCGTTCGCCCGCCCGTTCAGGACGCCATCGTGACTGCCCTGGTCTTGGACCATGTCGGTAGTGCTGTTCGGGGGAATTGGGAAGTTTGGGTCGCCTCTTGGCCGCCTGACGCGCAGCGAGGGGTCCGTAGAAGGTTTGGTGGGAAAGGGCTGGTTGGCAGAGATGCGCGCGCCCGTCAAGTCCCGCTTGTCGTCCGTACGTCTCTCGTGCGTGTAGAAGTGAACCGGGCAAGCAGCGCGGTAGGAGGAGCAAGCGTTTAGTGGAGCAGTCGCAACGCGTTAGGGACCGCCGGTGAGGAGGACGGTCGGTCGGCCGGGAGCGAGTTCCTCAAAAGAGCGCGGTCTGCAGATTGCTACAGACGTATGTAGTCGGGTCTGAGCGTTCACAGCCTTCTGTTCGAGTCGAACGAGCGTCGAGACCAGGTCGGCCGCCCCCACTTGCAGGCGGAAGCGTCAGTTTCGGCCAGCCCGTGCCAGCCCCCGGAATCGACTAGCAAAGGATTTGACAGGAACCCCGTAACAAAGAAAAGCAAAGCACCACAGAGGAACAGCATGGTGCGCCCTCTCTGCCTCGGCGGACGCACTCGTCATCGTCACTCTCGGCTGCTCGCTCACCTTGTCCTCCCGCACTTGCCACGCAGGCCGACGTATCCAACCCCGAAATCAAGGAGGCGTACGAAAAAGTCAGGAACGACAAGGACGACACGGCGTGGCTCCTCCTCGACTATGCCTCGGACAAGTCGGACGTCCTCTCGTTGACCGAAACTGGAACCGGCGCAAGTCTACCCATCCCTCCACCTAGGAGTGCTCTACTGTCACTGACCAACTCGGGGGAGTGTACTCAGGGTCTCGACGAACTCAAGACCAAGTTCCAGGACGGCCGAGCGAGCTTTGCATACATCCGAGTGGTCCGTCCGCAGGAGCGAATCCAAAGCAAAGTCATCTCACCGGCCGCTGACCCTCGCGGGACCCCTCCTCCCCGTTTGCGCAGAAATACTCGAACGACGCCGAGTCAGTGCGAGAAAAGGTGAGCGAGCACCCAGAGGAACCCGCAGCGAGGAGCTTCGTCTGAGCCGCTGACTGCTCCCGCAGTTTGTTTTGATCACCTGGATCGGCCCGGACGTCCGAGTTATGCGCAAGGCCAAGCTCTCGGTCCACGCGACCGACGTCAAGAAGGTCCTCGCGGCGTACAGCATTGACGTCGCCGCGTCGTCCCAGGAGGACTTGGCGGAGGTGCGCGGGAGACCCTGCCTGGCTCGCTCAAACCCGAACGAGCTCGGCGCGCGAGTCGCGCTAGCATTGACAGCATTACCCTCCTGCAGGAACCGATCGTCAAGCGGTTGCGACAGGCGGGCGGTGCGAGCTACGACCGCGCATGACGCGCTTGTTGACGAAAAAAGATATATTCGACTCTCAAAGTATACCGAAGCCTCTGTAGAGAGAGGATGTCCTCAAAGACATCGTTTTTGAACATTCACATATATACGGCAGCTGCGCCGGCAGCTTTTTTTGGAGGAGGGGGAGAGCGAGACTGTGCACAAGGCGGCGGGAGGATCACCAGTCGTGGTGAGCGAACGAGCGCAAGTACTCATAGTCGTCCATGCAGCCGTCGACGGCTTGCTGCAGCTCGGGCGAGAGCGGCTTCGGCTCTGGCTTCTTCTTGGCGGCGGCGTCGCCCGCTCCGTTCGCGTCCTGCGCTGGACTATGGCGGCCGACACCCTTGGACGCTGCTGCATCGTCGTGGAAACCGCTCCATTTCTCGCTGTTGGCAAACGACGATCTCTGTCAGTAAGCGCGAAAAAGGGGGGCAATCGAGCGCCGAAAGCGAGCGTACAAGTGCGTGCGCGTCTCGGGCGCATCGTCCCACTCGAGCATCCCCTCGGTGAACTCGATCCCGACGTGCTCGCACCAGCCGCGGACGACCTTGACCGGTTGACTGAGCAACTCTTCGCTCTCGATCAGGAGCGGCGTCCGCCCCGTCTCCTCGCGGATAAAGTCGAACAGCAGACGGAGCTCCTTGTAGCCCATCTCGGCCGCGTCAAAGTAGTCGAACCCGGTCGGCGCGCCCGGGTAACAGAGTCGGGCGTAGGACGGGACGGCCTTTTGCGGGTGACGGATCAGGAACGTGTGGTTGATGTGCGGCTGGAGAAGCTCGGAAGTCGGAACGAGGGTCGGGTTGTTCGCGGTCGAAGGGACGTTGCCGAAGGAAGATGCGACGGTACCTTTCGGCTTGGACAAGTCCATGAGGTACTGTGCCATGTCTATGCGGGAAGGAGGAAGAACAATCGAGACGTGGGAGGTCAGCTACCCAGTCTGGAGAAGTACAGGGTCGCGAACAAGTTGAATTGGTATCGTGCGGCTGCTTACTGCAGGAAACCCGGATCGTCGTGCCGGCACGTACGAGAGGCGGCTCCCGGGAGAAGTACGGAGCTCAGGAAAGCCAGGCAGTCGCATACTTACCTTTTGAGAAGGTACGGAGGGTCGGATGCGGCTTGGCGACCTCGCGCCAGGACTGTACACAGTCTGGTCAGCACGCCGGCTCGAGAGTAATCACAGTTCGAGGGACTGACGCCGGCATAGGTTGTTTCGGCGTTCCCGCTCGCGTTACGCTGTTCCTCGTCGAACCGTTTGCTGGCCCTCTCGGGACCGTAGTACCACGCCTCGCCCATCGGTTCGTGGTGGACTTGGAAGTCGGATCGGGCGAGGAGCATGCATTCAAACATGGTGCTCGTGCTCCTGGGATGCACCCACAGGACGATATTGCTCGGCGACCCTTGGTTGGCGGTGGTAGCCGCAGTCGTAGGGGAACTGCTCGCGTCGGGGGACATAGTGATCGTTGCTGGAATGGGTCGATCGAGTCCAAGAGTGCGGTTCAATGCCGTCAAGTGCAGGTGGAAAGCGATGAAGGTTGAGCTGCACGTCGGACGAAAGCGTGCGAGTCGCTCTCGCAAAACGTCTTCGATGCGAACGCGGAGGCCCAGGAAACTAGACAACACGTGTCGTCGGACCGGATCTGCTGACCGGAAGCCGAATCTCCACGTCATCGCTCTCGGGGTCGGAAGTTCCCGTCCACATTGCGTCCACAGGGCGACGTTGGCTCGCTCACCCGGCTCAGCGACATCGCGCTTTCCAGACATCGACTCGCATGGCCGACTCACGCTCGCGCAAGGAGCTCAAGGCCGAGCTCGCCGGGATCCGAGCGGCCGAGTCGCGCGCGTCGACCTGGCTCGTCCGGGTCTCGCTGTTCCTGCTCGTCCTCGGCTGGGCGTACAGCGAGTACCTCGCCCGGTCGCAACCAGCCGCGACGCAGAGGACGAGCCGGCACAGTAATAAAGGATCGGCAGAGGCAGCAGGCGCGGCGTACGACCCAAAGCCAGTTCTTCTCGGTGCCGGTGCTGTGTGAGTTTGCGCCCTTCCCGGACATCTGTGACTTGATTGACTCTTAAACTGACTCTTTGAGTGCCGCCAGACTCGGCGCCGTCCGGATCGCGCTGCGCTTCTACTTTACGCGAGCGTCGAAAGCGATTGGTAAGGCTCGCTTTGCCCTTACGCCAAACGCTGCCTGCAGAGACACTGTTCGGCTGACCTCGCTCCACTGTCCACACTACAGAAGAAGCACTGCTGGAGATGCAGCCAGAAGGTTCGGCAGCTGCTGGCAAGAAGCGACGAAGCGATCCAGCAAAGGCGAAGAAGCGTCGCTCTTGACGAACCCGGCCCGCCCATTTACCACCTCCGTCCAAGCGTGGTTCGCCACTTATGCCACTGATTACGCCCTCGGATGCCTCGGCTAGCGCAACGTCGACGGTGTACCCCGTACAACGAGAAAGCCAGACGGCAACGCAGAACGACAGCCTTCTGACCGCCCCGATCCGCCTCGGACTACATTCCGTTCGACCTCTTTGCGACTCCACAATCTCACAAAGGATGTGTCGCTCCGGCGCGGTGGGTAGGACCAGGAGTTGCGGCTGTAGCTTCCGAATCGTTGCGGTTTCACTACGCGAACGAAATCTATCTTCCATCGGGACCGGAAATCCCGCGCTCTCTGGTCAAATGCGATGTGACGTCGCCACTCTCGGACTGTGTGTTTCGCAGCAGCAAAAGGACGCGATCTGAGGGACGACTACGCTCCTTTCGTCATCACTCAACCCCTGCAACTTTTTTTTCGCTCGTCAGACGTGTCAGAGCTTTCTCATCTCGGATCGCAGCATGGGCGCCTTGTTCAGCCGCGTGAGTCCCGATGCAAGCTCTCTGCAGCCTGCGCAAGCCCTGACTGACCCTGACCTCATCTGCTTTTGTAAACTCGTCCCTCGGTCGCCCACCCGCCCGCCTTTCAGCCCCGCGAGCCCGACTATGACACATATCTCAACAAGCTCCAAACCCAAATCGCCGCTCGTCAAGCCCGCTTGCAGCAGATCCGACTCCGCGAGCGGAGGGCAAACGCGCTCTTCATCACGTACGGCCTCGGCCTGTGGATCCTCTACAGCGTCCTGTGGTGGTTCGAAGTCTTCGCCTCTTCGTCATATACACACTCGTGGGAGTCAAAAGCACTCCGGACGGCTCCCGTCGTGTTGAGTCCCGTCGCGTGAGTTTTGGCTGCTCATCTTGCATCACGCCCTCCACGCGAACTGACTCGCGCACCCTCTTTCGACACAACGACAGCATAATCTGCACACGAAGGGTTTCGCGCTTCTACTTCCGCACACGGCAGGAGAAAGAGGGTGTGTTACTTCCTAGAATTCCTCCGAGCGAGATCCCGCTCTGACACCCTTGCATTCGCCCGCCGCGCCCGCAGAGAAGAGCCTAAAGAGCCTCGTCAAGCAGAAGCAGGACAAGGTTGAGGAGATCAAGAAGAAGACGGGGTACTACTCGACGCGCGACCTGCTCGAGAAGTACGACGAGGCGCTGCGGAAAGGCGTGAGTCCCGTCGGAATGAACCGAGGTGCACCCGATCAAATCGCTCACAGCTGCCTTGACAGCCCACTGGATCGGCACCTTCGACTCCGGCCAAG
This sequence comes from Rhodotorula taiwanensis, assembly GCA_002922495.1. Lineage (NCBI taxonomy): Eukaryota > Fungi > Basidiomycota > Microbotryomycetes > Sporidiobolales > Sporidiobolaceae > Rhodotorula > Rhodotorula taiwanensis. The sequence goes on from PJQD01000021.1 coordinate 84,771, forward strand.
CAAGCGAGCGGCGCGACCCGCAATGTTCTTCCGGGCGGCGTCGCGACGCCTGCAACTCCCGGTCGCCCGGGCGTGTCCGGCACCCCTTCCACACCGCAGAATCAGCTCCGAACGCCCGGCGGACCCAACGCAGCCACACCGATGAACCCGATGACACCGGCAGGACCTTCAGCGGGACCTGTGGCGGGAGCAACCCCAGCGACGGCGGGAATGGTTCCGTTCCCGGGAATGGGCATGGTACCACCGCCGACTCCGCATACGCGCTCGATCATGGACAAAGTCGCCGACGCGCTGCTTGGCGTCTCGCCCGAAGAGTCGAACCCATTCAACAAATACGCGCTGATTTGCGCAAAGTGCTTCTCTCACAACGGGCTGTGTCCTAAGGACGACTTTGACTTTGTTCGTGCGTTGGCGAACTGAATCGGCCGTGGCTGCGACGAGTCAGTTTGAGGCTGACCTGCCCGTCCGATAGAATATCGCTGCCCTCGCTGCGGCCACTTCAACCCGCGGCGCCGCGACCCCCCTTCCGCCGGCGGACCGTCGGCGCCCGGCAACTCTATGCCGTCTCTCGACGTCGCGTCTCGTCACCGACGAGTTCACTCCGAGTTTGCGCCTTCTCCGCTCGGCGGCGGCGCTTCCTTTGCACGCGACTTTCACACGAGCGCTGCCGACGACGAGCCGGAGGAGGAGGGAGAATTCGCCGAGATGGTCGAGCCTCGAGCGGGTGCGGGTGCTGCGGGTGCAAGCGCGAAGGAGACGGAGACGACCGCGCTCGAGGCCAAAAGTGACGCGAGGCGGCGACGTGCGCGGAAAGCTGCGGCCTCGGACGCGGAGGAAGAGGATGCGATGGACACAGACTGAAACTGGGCGGACATTCTCGCTATCTGCTACAGTACGCGCTCGTTTCTGGACGTGCGGGAGCGTATAAATAGCGAGGCGGGTGTCTATATATACAACCTTGGCGCTGCGCACTCCAATTTCAGACGCAGTGCACCGCCTTCGTGATCAGAAGCGACGTCCGCGGCGGCCGGCCGACGGAGCAGATTGCGCGAGTCGTTACACGCACAGACCGCCTTGCGAGCGCTCGCAGAGTCGATCAGCGATTGGATTCAGCTTATAGCTCTGGTGCAGAGCTAGCTCTCTGACCTTGCGTCCGAGAACAATCTCTTTCGATCGCGCCAGCGGTTCTCTCGGCGCTGAGATCGGGGAAGACCTCGCCTGTCTCGCTCAACACAGTCTCGGACAGACACGGTCGCCGACTCGAACCAGGCGCAGTGCTACTAGCAACAATCTCGCCCTCTGACTTGGCATGAACGGTGCGTAGTCCCACAACAGAGATGACGCACCTTGTTCGCCGAGTGTTGGCTGATCGCCGCCCATGTCTGAGCCGCACGCGCAGGCCACCAACCGCTTCCCCTTGAAGCGCCGTACGCTCAGCCGTCCCCCTTGACTGCGCCGAGGGCCCAGCCTCCGCCGTCGCAGATCCCGACCGAGCGACTCGCGAACACTGCCGACGACTGGGCTCGCGGCAGCACTGCGTCGCCCGCACCTCCTCCCGCCGTCACTGCGCTTCAGAGCGACTCGGGAGTCCCGTTGTACGCGCATATGCAACCGAACGGTCAGGCGGGGATGCCGTACGGGGCACCGTACGCGAACGGTCCGGCACCGCCTCAAGCGCCTCAAGCGTACTTGCATCCGTACCCTCAACAGCCATCGGCTCAGCCAGTCGCGAATCCCTACGGGGCAAGTCCCAGTTACCCATATTCCGGACCGTCACAGCAGCAGCAGCAACCGCAGCAGCCGTACACCGCGCCTCCGATCAACGCGCACAGTCGACCGGCGTCGTTTGGGCAACCGCCTCCTCCGATGACGCCTGTGCCGAATTATGGCGCGCCACCTCCGCCGCCAGCACCACAGGGTGCGGGAGCCTACTACTCGTATCCGCAACAACAGGCGATCGCGCCGCCGCCTCAGCCACAGGCTTTCGCTCCGCCGCCGCCGCTTCCGCAACAACCCGCCACCTACCTCGACCCGAACGGTGGACAGGTCTCTCGGCCGCCTCGAGGTGCGAGTATGCAGCCGAGCGATTTTGCTGCGATGCAAGGCGGGATGGAGGCGATGCGGATCGGCGGGCCGAGTCCAGCACCAGCCATGGCTTCCACCAGCCTGAGCCGACCAAACTACTACGCGTCACCGGAGGACGGGCCTCCCTTCAAGCTCTCCGTAACGCCACCAGATGTGAGTCTGCGGCTCGATGGGGATTAGTCGTGGGCGTCGAGCTAAGCGGGCGAAACCGGTTGCAGCAAGCTATGTTGGCCTCGATGCGCGAGACGGCTGTGGCCGGAGGCGGAGACATGGCGCGCAAGGTTGCGTGGGCGAAACAGGTTCTCAAGTTTATCGAGCGGCATCAGGTGAGTGCTGTTCGCGAGACCTGCTTTCCGACTTCGCCTGACACGGGCGTACCCGCAGTCCGCCGCCGGCGAATCTTCCCGCATCACCGATCCAACTCTCGTTCGCTGGACGGACGAGGCTCTGAACTACATCCTCGCGTCCGCGTCGTCTCCTGCACCGGTCCCTCTTGCTCTCTACCTGCGCGGCGACCTGTCGTCGACCGGCTCGTTCCCTTCTTACCGCTCGAAAGACACCAAGGCCTCTTTCCGAGACTTTGAGGCGGCGGCCAATGCTGGGTACCACAAAGCGTGGTTCCGCATCGGGCGGGCGTACGAAGACTTTGGCGACGTCAGGCGGGCCGTCGGCGCGTACGAGAAGGGTGTCGAGAAGGCCGACTGCGGCAGCACGTACAGGCTCGCCATGGCCTACCTCCTCGGACAAATCGGCGTCGTTGCCGACATCCCGAAAGCGCTTGCACTCCTTCGGAGAGCGGCGGACGGTGCTGACCTCGACACGCCTCAGCGTGAGAATCGTCCTCTGAGATCAGGTCCAGTCTCGCTATACTAACCGCACCTCGCGCAATAGCGCCTTACGTACTCGGCATGCTGTTGAGCGGCGAGTTCGAATCGCCCGGAGTTACGCTCGACAAGAGCCAGATCCCGATCGACCTCGACGAGGCGAAATGGCGCGTCGAGCGCGCCGCCTACCTCAACTGCGGTCCCGCGCAATACAAGATGGTGAGCGCCGAAGTTGCGGCCCTTACTTATCGAACGCTCGCTCACACCTGTACCGCGCGCAGGGCTATGCGTATGAGTACGCTACTCTTGGTTGCTTGTTTGACCCGCTGCTTTCGGTCCAATACTATGCTCTCGGTGAGCTCATGCGTATGCATGCTGTCGTCCCGCTTTAATGCTGAGTGTCCATGTTCTGCAGCATCGCAAAATAACGAAGTCGAGGCAGACATGGGTGAGTGCTGCGCTGTGCTGGCTGAGTGCGCAAGTACTGACGTTGGCCCGGACTAGCCCTGTCAAAATGGTACCTCTGCGGTTCGGACGGCAACTTTGACAAGAACGAAGCGCTCGCCGTGACATTTGCGGAGAAGGCTGCCGCTCGGCAACTGCCGGCGGCCGAGTTTGCCCTCGGGTACTTCCACGAAGTCGGCATCGGCGCCCCGATCAACCTCGAAAAGGCAAAGCGCTGGTACGAGAGGGTGAGTCTCCTTTACGTCGCTTCAGCTCTTCAGCTCTTCAGCTCCTCCGTGCTGACCGCTCGTCCGTCACGTAGGCTGCCAGTCACGGCAACTCGGACGCGAAAGGCCGTCTCGACGCGCTCAAGCGATCCAGTCAGGCGGCTCTCTCGCGCACCGATCACGACTCGCACGTCGAGACAAAACTCGTCCGAAAGCGGACACAGGCGCAAGCTCGGTCTGACGAGCAGAGGGAGCGCATCGCTGCGAGCAAGCTCAAGGCTTCACTCTCGGGCCAGCCGACCCCGTTGCGCCAGTCGCAAGGTCACGCCCCTCCGCCGATCAACGTCGCGCAAGCGCAGAACCAGTACCGCCCGTCGTCCCAACAGCCTCTCCGGCAGAGTACGGGGAGCTCGTACCCGTCGAGCACCTTCCGCCGTCAGAACACGATTCGACAGGTTGAGGCTGCAGCACGGATGAACACTGGTCCGCCTGGAACGCCGAACCCCGCACGATACCCTCAGGGCCCACCGCCACCCCAACAACCGCAACAACATCCGAGCGGACCCCGACCGCTGAGTTACCAACTGACGGACGCTCCGCCATCGAATACGCCTCAGGCGAGGCGTCCTTCGCCGCAGTCTGCAGGTCGTCCGCAGGCGATCCAGATGCAAGCGAAACCGGCGCCGCAGCAAAAGCCGGCGACCTTCGCCGAAATGGTGCGTGGGCAAACGCCTTTGACTCGGGATCGTTACCCCAGACTCGCGCAGACCCTGACAGAAACATTCGCTTGCTCTCGCAGGGCATCACAACGCAAAAGGCGAAGAACAGCGACTGCGCCGTCATCATGTGATAACTTCTCCGTTGTCGAACACCATACCCATATCCGCGGAACTCAGCTCCGCAGCCGTAGATTCGCTCCGCAATTCGTTACCCCCTCAATGGCGCAAGTACTCGATACAATCTTGCTCTGAAGAAACATTGGGGTTTACGGAGAAGATCTTCGTCTATAGTCATTCCTGCACCGCCACTTCGTCGGATCGCCGACCCGTCATCATTTTGCGAAAAGGTTCGGCCGCGACTCTCCTTCCGAGACGAAAGCGCGACGAACCGAGCCACGGCATCGCCAGCATAAGATGAGCTCGACTGAGCTTCCGCCCGGGCCGGCAAACTTGCTCGACGACGCACTCCGGCATCCGCTCGACTCGCCTCTGTTGCCGCGACGTAAAGGTGGACCGCTCCTCGACGAACAGGGCATCCGGGCCGACAGGTCGGGCACTCTCAGCGCAGGCAGTGGAGTGACAACACCTCTCCATGTCGCCGAGTGAGTCTCAACAGTCTACGACGGTGCGCGGTCAGCCCGAGGTGGGGGAACCTCCGAAACCAGGAGCTCGAGACGGTCGCCGAGCGCTACTCCAGACGAGCGCAAAAGCTGACAGGCACAGTGGCCTTGAACGCAGACCGCAGGGACCTGCGGCGGCCGTCGTCCTCGACAAGACCCTCGGCAGGCTGCGGCCTGCCATACCAGCGCGCACCCTCACAGACGAAAAGACTCGCCGGGCGGGCCGGACACAATTCACTCCAAGGGTCTCGCACTTTGACCGTAACAACGAGGTGTCGGCGCAGGACCCTTTCCGAGGCTTCTGGACGCTCGCCTGGCTCCGTTCGTCGGATCTTTCCCGGCGGGTCCCGGTCGAGCACGGTTGGACTGAACCCTTTTCCCTCGCAGTCCTATTCGTCGGCGGGTTCCGGACGATCTACGGTCGCTTGATCGAGCAGGGCGGGATTTACCGTTGGCACTTTGCCGAACTGATCAGCGAAGATGCGTGGACTCTTGCGCTCAGCGATGCCGTGCTAGTCGGCTCGACAGTCCTCTGCGTTCCTTTCGCAAAGGTATGAGACAGCATTTGAAGGCGCTTGCAGCAGCACGACGGCTGACGACATGCTGCCGCCAGATCATCTCGAACGGCTGGGTCCGCTATTACTGGACCGGCCTGATCCTGCAGCACGTCGCACAGACGGCCTACCTCTTCATCGCTGTTCGCTGGACCTTCCATCGGTGCGTACCTAGCGAAGCTGATGTATGAACGCCAGGTTGACGATGGTCCCGCAATTTACAGCGAGTGGCCTTGGGTGCAGAGCGGCTTCTTGACTTTGCACGCCTTGTCGATGCTCATGAAGATTCACAGCTATTGCAGCTTGAACGGAGAACTGTTCGTTGGCTCGCTCTTGGACTCGAGCACGCTCTTTTCACGATACTGAACCCGAGGCTCTACAGCGCCGAACGAGCGCGGCGGATGAGACACGACGAGAAGACCCTCGCCACAATGCTCGAGAAGGAGGCTGACGGCCGAAGAGCTGCCGAGCAGTCTGCACGCTCGGCGTGGGAGAAAGCGTGTATCGAGGAGTCTCCGGCGGTCGATCATCACAGCCCAGACCACCTCGCTCCTCCGCCTTCGAATTCGGCACAGCCCTCGTCGGACGAAGACGCTGCACAGGCCGCGGCATTGCGGCACCGTCGAGTCAGCGGGCGCCGCCGGTCGAACTCGCCATTCAAGCATCGCGGCGAGCAGCCGCCAAAACCGAGTCGTGGGGAGGAACCTCAAGAAGGCTTCGAGACCTTGACGTGGCATCCGGAGGATCGCATCGCGCACCTCGCCATGTCTATCTGCGACGCGAAAGACGCCTTGTCGAGCGGCGGCGAGGAGGCGATCTCGTTTCCGAATAACATCACGTTGCCAAATTTCGTCGACTATCTACTCGTCCCCACACTCGTGTACGAGCTCGAGTACCCTCGGACCAAGTCTATACGACCTCTTTACGTCTTGGAAAAGACGCTCGCGACCTTTGGAACCTTCACCCTGTTGATCCTCGTCGTCGAACACTTTATTCTGCCCAATATGCCGCGGCAAGATCAGACGTTCTTCGCATCGGTTCTCGACCTCGCTTTGCCCTTTTGCGTCTGCTACCTTCTCATCTTCTTCATCATCTTCGAGTGCATCTGCAACGCCTTTGCCGAGGTGAGCGCTGCCTTCAAGCAGTTCGGCGCCTGCGCGCGACGAGCTGACAAAGGTGACCTGCAGCTCACCCGCTTCTCCGATCGAGCCTTCTACTCCGACTGGTGGAACAGCACTTCTTTCGACGAGGTGAGATGCGATAAGAACGCGCTCCTTTCCGGCGTGACCTGCGCTGACACTAGACGATCTGCCAGTTCTCGCGCAAGTGGAATCGTCCGGTCCACACATTCCTACTCCGTCACGTCTACGCAACAACGATCGCGACGTACAAGCTGTCCAAGTTCTCGGCGGCGTTCATCACGTTCTTGCTCAGCGCTGCTGTGCACGAGCTCGTCATGCTGGTCGTGACGAAGAAAATCAGGCTGTACCTCTTCCTGATGCAGGTAAGCGGCGCGCCCAGTGTCAAGATCTCAGGATCGCTGGCCGCGCAGACTCACGACTTTTTGCCGTCTGTAGATGGCTCAACTCCCCCTAATCATGATCGGTCGTGCCAAGATCTTCCGAAAGTACCCAGCGTTGGGCAATGTAAGCTCGTCCAGTACGGCCTGCCCCTTGTGCATACCATGCTGATCCTGCGCGCTCTGCCATAGCTTTTCTTCTGGATCGGCCTCATGTCGGGATTCCCGATGCTCGCCGCCTTGTACATTCGGCTGTGACCGCCCGGGCTCGCAATGCGATATTGGCTGGTCGCGCCCGTAGCCACTGTAGCCATCTCTGCAGACGTCATCACGATTTGAATGAGCACTACGTATCGTGCGTAGCGGCGGATCGCCAAGGGGAACGCGCGCAGAAGGACGCACCGCGGCCTGCCTCTCTCAGAAAGCCGGGGTCCTCAAAGATGTTCGGACGCAGCGCACGAATCAGCTGGTATAGACATCTATATTGCGGGGCAACATCTTCTAGAGTCCTGTCATCGCTTCTTCTTTGCCTCGGCGCCGTTGACCTTGATCCCGTCGCCTCCGACCGGAATGCCCGTCTCGACCCTCGATGGTACCGCCCATCGACCGACGAGGTAATTCGCCCGGATCACCAACAAGTCCCTCGCCATCCGGATCGAGTCCTTGATGACGTCCAACTTGCTCCCCGGGACTTCTTTCCACCTGACGCCGACTTCGCGCAGCGGGACGCCGGACCGTTCGGCGAGGAGCAACAGCTCGCAGTCAAAGATCCAGCCGGGAGAATGCAGAGACGGGTAGAGGAGTTGGGCGGTGGAGCGTGTTTGGAGCTTGAACCCGCATTGGGTGTCGCGGATCGAGGAGAGGCCGAGGAGGGAGAGGTAAAGGTGGAACCCGCGCATGAGGAGATTCCGCAAGGCCGAGCGCTGTACGACAACGATCATCGAGATATCAGCAGGTCTCTTCTCAGAACCAAGACCGGTGCAGCTGAGAAAGCGGGGCCATGGCCGCTACGCACCTTGACGACCGCCTCGGTCGAAACGAGGTGAGCTCTTGATCCGACAACGAGCCCGTGCGCGGCGCGCTGGTCACTTTGTGCAGAAATAACGGCAGCAAGCTCTTCCTCCAGAAGGGCGAGATCCTCGAAACGGGTGGCGCCGTCGGCGTCGACAAAGAGAATTCGCTCGCCGCTCGAATGGAGGACGCCCTGTGCGACCCGGTATCCGACAAGGAATAAGCATTACGGCGCTTCCGGAATGTCCATGCGCAAGCCGGAGCAAAGCACGCGAGCAGGAAAGAGACGCACATGCTTTGTCGCGCCGCCCTTTCCTCGGTTCCTGATGAGGCGGCACACCTTGATCTGCCCCCTCTTCGCGCCAAACTCGCCCTCGAGCTGCTTGGCAATCTTGAGGGCCTTCTCGCTCGTCCCGTCTGTACTCCCGTCATCGACGATCAATAGCTCGTAAGACCCGTCGGCCTCGGTGTCGACTGGTCGCGTCTCGAGGAACTCGACTGCGGGGCGGAGCATGACCTCGATCCGCTTCGACTCGTTGTACGCGGGGACGACGACGCTCAACTTGACGCTCGGGCGGTCTTTTGACGCTGTGTCGGCGTCGGGATGGAAGAGTCGAGCGAGAGGGAGCGGATTCTCCGGGTCGGCCGCGGTGCAGTAAGTCGCCTCGGAGTCGTGCTCGATCGGATCCCTCGGCGAGAAGTGCACGAGTAGAGTATACAGCTGCCGTATAGAATTGCCGGGAGAGGTCAGCTCTGCAGTACAGCGTGCTGCCAACAGCGAGACGGCGAGGTCTAGTCGTCGACGTACGACGATGAGGATGCCGAGCAGAGCGGCGACGGCAGCAGCGAGACCCGACATTTTCAGGAGAAGCGAGACTTTCAGGTCCGCTTCCGGGGACGTCCGGCGCTCGCAGAATCTCCCTAGTGAGCCTGGTGTCGGTGTTCGCTTCCGAGGACGAGTTGGCTCCACTTTTTCCGCGAAACGTGCCAATGGGTCGCAGTCGTGCTGAGGGGAGGTGCTCGAAGGATAGAAAAAACAATAGCAGCCGGTAAATGAAAAAAGGGGGGCGGGGACTATTCATCACCACAACAAAGAGACAGCCCTGACGACGGTCTATACAGCTCCCGACTCTCCCAAAGGCAACTCGTATCGATCCCTTGATTCAACAAAGCACTTGCTCTTTAGACTAGGGCTACTGCCTCGCTCGTCCTCGAATCGGGACACGACCCGAGTATACGACGCGACGAGCGGACCGGCCGGCAACAACGGACGTCACCCGCACTACCACCGACTCGCAGATAGGCCCACCGAGACCGCACGCGCTGCCCCTCTTCTGCTATCCTTGAGTGCGTGGCAAGGGTGCGTGCACGTGACGACGCGCCGTCGGTCACGAGCAAGTCGTCCAACGAACCAACAGTCACGCCGGCCTGTACAGACATCGGAGGAGTCGCCAACTGGGGAAAGGGCACGCGTGAGGATACAGAGTGATCGGCGCGATGTCTGATCGACCAGACGTCGCCCAGCGCGACTTTGCGGAACGACCTTTGACGGCGACGACAGCGTCGGTACCTCTCTCGTCGTCTCCGACTCGGTACGACCCCGACACAGCGGTCCTGTCGAGCTCCGCATCGAGCAGCCACTCGGCAGACTACCTCAGACACGGCCGAGGTGCTCAGCAGCAGCAGCACTCGACGAATTCAGCCGGCCCGCTCCTCCCGCAACCACGTCAACGAGGGGGTACCGGCTCGTCCTCCTCGCCTCCAAACGGTCCGGCGACCGCCGATCGCAGCATTCCGAGCTCGAACGGAACGAGCGCGGCGGCTTCGCGACGCGCGTCGCCCGTCCGATCTACGCGGCAACCGGTACCGACACCGCGGAGGGGGAGCAGCGGCGCCACGAGCGATCGACGTCCGTCAGGTGACGACTTCCGCCCGCCAGTCCCCGTCCGCTACAACAGTGCAGACATGTTTGCGCCGCCCGTACCACCCGTCGCTTCGTCAAGTCGGCAAGGTGGCGAACGAGACGACGACGCCGGGTGGGCGGGCAGAGGAGCTGGACCGGGAGGCGGTCGCACCATGGCGCCCAACGTCCCGACGATCAACACACATATGATGATGTCGTCGCAGGGCGGGACGGGGCCTTACGCAGGGCCGCCGTCGGCCTCAGCTTCGATCGGGACGTACAGCGCTGGCGGCGGCGGCGCCAACGACTCGCGCCAGTCGCTGCTGGGCGGACGAAGACCTCCGCCTCTACAGATCCCTACGGACGATCCGGAGCAGATCGGCGCCGCTCTGCAGCCTCGAACTCCGACGCACAGCCTGTCGCCGGCGTTTCCAGCCGCCGGGCAGGGCCGCGGATCGCCTTCCCATTCCTACTCTCTCCCGATGTCGCAGTCCAATTCGACTCTTTCGTCCCACTCGCATTCGCACGGGCACTCGCACTCACCTTCTCTGCAATATACCACGACCGCCGGCCGTTCGCCGATCACCGCGACCTTTCCTCGGTCGACTTCGACCTCTTCGTCCTCGCAACATCACACCTATGCCGGCAGCGCGAACGCGAGCGGCAGCAACCCCTTCATGCAGCCGCCTTCACGACCCGCATCGGCCGCCTCGCATTCGCACGGCCATTCGCACTCGCAGCAGCTGGCCCATCCCGCACCGCCTCAGCAGCAACAGCAGCACCACTACCCGCAACCGCCCGCATCGCCGTACGCGCGATCGCCTGGTGGAGCCGGCCTGCCACCATCCTCCTCGGACGGCGGACATTCGCGAATGAGCGAAAGCCGTTCGAGGGGCAATTCGGCTGCGAGTGGCGAGCTGCGCGATGGCGCTGCTCGCGATCGCGATCGCGACCGAGACCGCGAACGGGAGCGCGACCGAGACCGCGAACGGGAGCGCGACGGCGGTGCGAAACGAGATCGAGAACGAGAACGAGAAAGGTCGAGGAAGGAGAAAGACCCGCGCGCTGGAGGAGGAGCTTCGTCGAGCCGGGACGCCAAGGTGAACGGGAGCGCGACGCCGCCGGCGCTGTGTGCCAAGTGTGACTTGCCGATGACGGGCCAATTCGTGCGCGCACTCGGGACGGTCTATCATCTCGACTGCTTCCGCTGCATGGTCAGTCTGTTTGCGCTCGCCGTTCTCGCTCTTCTGTCCCCGGCGATGGTCCTGACGCCTCATCTCCTGCAGGACTGCAACAAGGTCGTCGCGGCAAAGTTCTTCCCGATCGACGCGCCGGATGGGTCAGGTCGACAGGTCCCGCTGTGCGAGACCGACTATTTCCGCCGGTTGAACCTATTGTGCTCAAAGTGCGGCCAGGCGCTGCGAGGAAGCTACATCACCGCTCTCGGTAAGCGGCCTCATTCGCACGATAGGGGAAAAGACCGTACTGACGACTCCTCCCGCAGACATGAAATTCCACGTCGAGCATTTCACCTGCTCCGTCTGCCCGACCGTCTTCGGCCCCCAAGACTCGTACTACGAACACGCCGGGAGCGTCTATTGTCATTTCCACTATTCGACTCGATTCGCCGTCAAGTGTACCGGCTGCCGGACGGCCATCCTCAAACAGTTTGTCGAGATCAACCGGAACTCGATCGACGAGCACTGGCACCCCGAATGTTATATGATTCACAAGGTGAGTTGAAGGCTTACGTTCACACTCTGATGAGGTGGCGCTGACAATTTGGTCTTCGGGTGGCAGTTCTGGAACATCAAGCTCGCGCCTACGCCGCCGTCGAAAGCGATCGAGGCGACCTCCGAAACCGCCGCCGATGACTCGGTGGAAGGTGACGCCGGGCGGGAAGACGATGCGACCGCGTACCTCGCAGTCGAAGCGAAGGAGACGCCGGGATCGCTCAAGTCGCGCCAGAAACGCATGGAGGAGCAGGTCTACCGGATCTGGACGATCTTGTCGGCGTTCGAAGAGAGCTCGGCGGCGTGCATCTCGGAGATGCTCCGGCACGTCAGCAGCGGTCACTACATGGAAGGCGTCGGCATGGCGGAAAAGTTTGTCCTGCACGTCGAGACGCTGTTTGCGGCGATCGACGACCTGAACGAGGCGTTCCGAAATGCCGGCGCAAAGGGTCAGTCAGATCCCGTCTGGTCGGCAGTCAACAATCACTGACCACGCTCATTTGACAGAGATGCAACACGTCCGCGAGGCCCGCATGTTATGCAAGAAGATTGTCAACTTCTTCATGCTCCTTTCGCACACGCACGAGACCGGCGCCCGCAAAATGTCGATCACGCAGGACCTCCTCTCCCTCGTCACCGGCCTCGCGCACTATCTCAAGATCTTGATCCGTATCGCTCTGACCGGCAGTTTGAAGCTCGAGCGGGAGTACGACGACCGGCAGGCAATCGGCATCTTCCTGAGTCGCCTCGACCGACTCGCGCGCGACCCCGAAGCCAACAAGATTTCGACGACCATCATCGCACTCGCCCGAAACGGAGCGCCGCATTCTGAAGTTCCGCGCCGGCAGAACTCTGGCCAGTCGGCCACGTCAGGGGAAGATGGTCCGAACGCGTCTCTCGGTGCAGCCCGTCCCGCCTACGGGTACAAGTCGCTCGCGCGCGCCGTCGGTACGCTCATCGGTCAGGGAGAAGCTACCACCGACCTCTGCGAGGGTTGCCGGTTGACGGTTGAGGAGGAATGCGCTCGATTGGGCACCTCGATCCGGTGGCATCTGCCCTGCCTGCGGTGCGCCACGTGTCAGAAGCTGGCGTCGCGGGATCCGTCTGCCGACGAGATCAGCTTGGCCGACTTTGTCTGGGCCTCCGACGGCACTGAGAGTGGTCGCCGGACCACCTACTGTCGCTCGTGCGCACCGACGCCGTCGCAGGCATCGGAGGGCATTCGCGACGGGTTCGAGTACGTCACTCGGCTCGAGCAGTACGCCTTCCTACTCTGCGTCGCCTTGAACAAGCTGTTCGGCCGGCTCAAGCAGAAGGGTGTCGTTCCCGCCACGCAGCGTGAGTCTCGCGCGTGTTCGCCCTCGCCGGATCGGGGTACTGACAATGCGACGTTCCTACAGCCACCGAGGAAGAGAATTCGCGCGGGCTCACCGACATCTACGGGGATTCGAACGACATCAAGCGCATGAAGTCCGTTCAGCTCGACCGGAAGCTGTCGTCAACTGCTGCGCACGTCCCGAAGCGTTCGACCGTCGTGCAATCTCCGTCCGGCCGTACGGCAACGAGCGATGCGACCGATTCAACCTTCAACCTGTTCCAAGCGAAACCGCCGATTCCGTCGCGGAAAGACCAGCCCCTCATTGATCCGGTTAGCGGCATGCCTGTGCCGAGGAACCAAGTTCGGGAGGTGCTGCCGTCTTCGCAACAAGCTACGCCTACACCCTCAGCTGGGGCTACGCCGACACAGACGCCGGGGCTTGCGAACGGCGCGTCGAATCCGTTCGCATCCTCGTCACAGGCGCCTCACTCGCCTGCGTCTTCTCCGAGGCGACCGCCGATGGATCGTCGGACCACCGCCGTACGTATCGTCGACGAGCCGGGCGCGTTGGAATCGCGGGTCGAGCCGGACGGTCTCGGGGGTCAGCGCGAGCCAACTCAGGACGAAGACGGCCTCACGTTGGCCGACTTGCCGAAGGCGCTGGAAGCGGAGCAGAGACGAGCAGCCGGCCCAGACTCCTTCATGCGCTCGGGCGGAAACGGCGGTCCTTTCAACGGTGGGCCCGTCGGGCATACGATGCAGCCGAATATGGCTGGACCTTCGACTGGTCCGCTTGGCCCGCGCTTGCTGTCTGAGCTGTCCGCCCTCGAGAGCTTCATCGTCAAGCACGTCGCCGCTGTCTTGCTGTCCAGCGACTCGAGTCCGTTGCGGGAGGTCGTCACGCTGGACGAATTACTCGACATCATCGACGCGCGCAAGAACACCTTCTGGGGCAAGCTCTTCAAGCCTGGAGGCGGGGAGAAGAAGAAGGTGCCCAAGAAGGGTAAGTCTGCGTGAGCTCTCGGTTTCAGCCGGACTTCGTTGACCGTCTCTCGCGCCACAGGTGTCTTCGGCATCCCCCTCGAGGTACTCGTCGAGCGGAACGGGGCCGACTCGATGCACGGCGCGGGTCCGGGCTCCTTACGGATTCCAAGCTTTGTCGACGACGTGATTTCGGCGATGAAGCAGATGGGTATGCTCGCCGACATGGTTCTGGCAGTCCCCTCTCACCGCTGACTTCACGGTCGCACTGCAGACATGTCGATCGAAGGCATCTTCCGCAAGAACGGCAACATCCGGCGCCTTAAGGAGCTAACCGAAGCTCTCGACCGCGACGCCAGCTCAGTGAACTTGTCCGACGATAATCCGGTCCAGCTCGCCGCCTTGCTCAAAAAGTTCCTGCGAGACCTGCCCGACCCGCTCATGTGCTTCAAGCTCTTCCATCTCTGGATCGCCGCACAGCGTGAGTCGCTGGCCCCACCGTCATGTCTGTGCCCGTACTGATCCGGTCGCGCAGGTATCGAGGATGCCACCGAACGGAGTAGGATTCGCCACTACATTTGCTGCTTGATGCCAAAGGCGCACCGCGATACGATGGAGGCGCTTTTCGTCTTCCTCAAATGGGTCGCCTCGTTCTCGCACGTCGACGAGGAGACCGGCTCGAAGATGGATCTGCAGAACCTGGCGACGGTCATCAGCCCGAACATCCTGTACGCCAAGGGCAAAGACCCCGTTCGAGACGAGAGCTTCCTCGCCGCTCGGGTCGTTCACGAGCTCCTCGAGCGACAAGACGAGTACTGGGAGGTGCGCTGCCGCGTCCGCGTTCCCTGCCTTGAAACTCGACTGACAGCTATGGTCATTCGGCAGGTTCCCGTCGAGTGCTTGTCTATTCTGAACGACCAAGAGCTCCTGTCCAACCCTGCGCAGCTCACGACAAAGGAGATCCTGCTGCGAGCAGAGAGCCATATCCGCTCTGCCGGTGCTGCGGGCCAGATGCGCGTTTCGCGAGGACACACCGGTGCCTCTCGGCGGCCAGGTCTACAGGGTGCGGCTCTTTGTCTGATCAAAGTCGAGCCGTGTGATGTATTGACTCGAGGCCATGTTGCAACTCGCAGAAGCTTGGTCGGCGCCCCATCTCACGGGATCCGGCCGCCCGCTGTCGACCTCGGTCACGCCATCCCGCTTCCGTTCGCCCGAACGAGACCCCCGCGCTCAAGCGCCAGCCGGTCTTCCTCCACTAGCGGGTCTCGCGCCGTCCCGAACGGCGTCGCCTTACCAGGCGGGTGGCCTCACCATCGGCACTCACGACAACGGAGGCCGGCGCGGCGGGTCGGAGGGCGCGTCTCCGCAGACGCCCTTTGGCGATCGGTCTCCCGTCGTCCCGCACCCGTATCAGCAGGCTCCGAGGGAACACTAGACTATCTCGACTCGCCGATTATTCGCAAACTGCGCGCGCTCAGAAACCCCCGTGTAGACAGTGCACACTCGTTCTTGTTTCTGGGCGCCACCGCACACCGCTACTTCTGGTGGGATAGGCCAAAATCGAGAGACACTCCGGACGTACGACCAGCTCCCCGAAAGCCTCACCTCTGGCGCCAATCAGGCAGCCGTCAATTCGCAAAAGTCGCGCCGCGTTTACTGCGCAAAGTTGAATTCGTTGCACGTGTCATTCGATCGGAACGACGCACGACGCGGGAAAGAACGATCTCGGAATCGTCGATGCCGCCTGCGAAGAGAATGGCGCTAAGGTCTGACGTTTACTAGACTGCCTTGCGACTATCGACATCTTGTCTCAGTGGCGACGACTTGACAACCTCGGGCCTCTAGAGGCCACACCTTGACGCCATCGCGACCGGTCGTCCGCGCCCAGCAATTTGATCGCGCTCGCTGCCCCTTCGCTTTGCTTCATACACCCAGGCGGAGGTGGACGCTCTCGCAAACAGGAGTTTGACAGTCTGCGTGCACTTCATGACTCTAGCGGGCCGGAGTCATGAAGTTCGGACAGTACTTGCGCAGTCATGCGATCGACGAATGGCGACGGGCGTACATCGACTACCGGCAGCTCAAGAAGCAGATCGGACGGGCCGAACAGGAGCTCGTCGCGATCGACGCCGGCGAGCGGAAGGAATCGCCAAGTAGCGATAGCGAGGACGCCGACGGCCACGCTTTCGGTCGCTCCTCCCACCAAGCGGATCGCTTGCGGGCCGCGGCGGCTCGCGCAGCACGTGAGGCCGCGCAAGGAGGTGCCGCTGGTCCGAAACTTCACGAGTCCGTCCTCGTTGGGGCTATGCGGGACATAGAGCGTGGGGACGGCGAGTCGACCCTGGACGAGGACGGGGACGAGGACGAAGATGAGGATGAGGTCGGCGGCCGACCTGCCGCAGCACAGCCCAAAAGAGCGCGAAGGACCCTGTCCGGGGCAACCTCGAGCGAGCAAAGCGGCAAGGACTATCCGACCGGCGTCGATCTGCCGCCGCTCTCGCCTGCGATGTCCGACGCACCGCCCGAGCAAGACTCGGATGCGACCCGAAACTCTGGCCAACCGCTCGTGCGCGACGGACCGCGAAGTGACAGCGTGGAGCATAAGCCGGATATGGCACGATCAAGGCCGTCCTACCGCGACTTTGACACGCCCGGCAAGCGCAGGTGGCGCGCCGGCTTCTCGCCCGACATGAAACTCGACGAGCTCAAGCGCAAGATGCCGAAGCAGTCAAGGCGCTTCCTGTCGATGCTCGACCACGAACTCGAGCGAGTTAGCGGCTTTTACGGCGACCGGGAGGACGAGGCGGTGAAGCGGTACGAAGAACTCAGCGCTCAATGGCACGAACTCGTCAGTGCGTGGGCAAATGCCTTCGCGAGTGATCATCCCGCTCAGAGGTCCTGACGAAGCCTACGCGCAGATCACAAGAAAGAGTTCCAAGCTCTTCGGCAGCGAGAGATCCAGCCGCCGCAAATCGTCTCGTCCATTCTGCCGAAACACGCGCACCTTCCGAATGTTCCGGGAGCGCACCTCGTCCGGCGGAGGATCGCCAGGCGCCGCTCGGATCACGATGGCGATGACGAGCAGGCGGTGGAGCGCTCTGACCAGAAGCAGAGCCATCCTGCGAGCGCGAACGGCCGGATACCAGCACAGCGACACCTTTCTACTGCTTCGGACAACTTGCACGGAGCGGGGCCACGCAAAGACGATGTCGATGCCGACGCGGACGACGAGTCGGCAGACCGCCCACACAAGAACGTGTACCGCCACCCGCGACCGGAAGAATACGCCGCCGCCCGCAGTCGGCTCAAGCTCGCGAGTGAGCTCTCCTCTTCCCTGCATTGCCCATACATATGGGGCAGGTGTTGACCTCTGGCTTTCAGCGTTCGAATACTACCGATTCCTCGGCATGCTCAAATCGTACCGGGTCCTCAACCGGACTGGCTTTACCAAGGTGAGCTCCCCTCGACGCGTCCTTCTTCCTTCCTGCTGCCGCACAGTGCTCACGCGTCCCGTCGACAAACGCAGGCGCTGAAGAAGTACGAAAAGATTACGCTCATTCCGTGCGCTGCTCGCTACAAGGAAAAGGTCGACGCCGCCAACTTTGTGCAATCGACGAAGCTCGACGACCTGATCCGCGAGACTGAAGATGCGTTCGCTTCAGTCTTCGAGCGAGGGGACCGCAAGAAAGCGTAAGCGCAGGAGCCCTGCCGCACTCGTTGTGACATGTCAGCGAAGTTAACGCGCAGTTTCCCACAGACTCGAGCGCTTGCGCGATTTCGGTGACAAGAAGCGCCACCATTTCACATCGTGGAGAGCCGGTATCTTCATGGGGGCCGGTCTCCCGCTCATGATAGAAGGCCTGGTCCTGAGTACGTTTGCCGAGACTGTCGCGGCACAAGAGCCTGCCAAGCGACCTGACTGAGCGCCCAACTCCGCATCGCAGGCTTCAGGGCGTCCACTCGGCGCGAAATCCCCTACTGGGCGGCCTTGCTGCAGTTGTTCGGCGCGTGCTTCATCCCGATCTTCTTCTGCTTGGCGTTCTTCCTCGACATAGCGGCCTGGAGCAAAGCGCGCATCAAGTAGGTGTCTTCTCGGCCGTCCATTTCCGCGCAGAAGCTGAGCGTGATCCCCTGCAGCTATGTGCTTGTCTTCGAATTTGACATTCGCACCAAGATGGACTACCACCAGTACATCGAGGTCCGTCGTCAGCCTTGACTCTTTCCCGTGGCACCCTGGCTAACTTGATCCGGTGAAAACAAACCAGTTGCCGGCACTCCTCTACTTCATCCTCGCGCTTTTCTGGTGGGCGGCTTGGAACAACTTCTGGCCCGACCACATCGCCCCGTCGGCGTATCCGCTCGCATGGATCGTCGTCACCGTCGTCATCATGCTCAACCCTTTCCCGGTCCTATACCCGTCCGCGCGGTGGTGGCTATTGCGCACGCTCCTGCGGTCGATCAGCTCAGGTCTTGTCAGGGTCGAATTCCGCGACTTCTTCACGAGTGACTTGCTCAACAGCATCTACTACCCGTACGTTCCGGATTCGCCCAGGCCCTTCAGCTCGAAATCTGACGGCGTAGCCCCTACTCGCCAACAGCATCTACAATCTCGGCTTCCTCTATTGCACCTATTCGCATCACTGGGCGCCGAACGTTTTCAACACATGCTCGACCAACGGAACCTACACGAGCGCAGTCCTCGCCAGCCTTCCCGCCATCTTCCGACTCGGGCAGTCGATCCGGCGTTATTTCGACTCGGATGGTGTCAAGTGCGCGAGCGTCCTTTGCCTCTCCTTCTTTCCAAGCATGCTGACTTCTCCGAGCGCAGCCTCCATCTCTTGAACGCGTGAGTGCCTGCCGATCGAGGCCAGCAGGTCGAGTGAGGATGCTGACGCACTGCGTGTCACAGGGGAAAATACATGTGCACAATCATATACTTCTGGATGTACTTCTCGTGGCGGGTCAACTCGCACCGCGGCAACAACGAGGTGTCGCGCTTCGTTCTGTTCATCGTCTTCGCCTCGATCAACTCGTGCTATACCGGAGCTTGGGGTGAGAGGGTTTGCAGCATTCTCGATGACCTCTCGTGTTGACCTAGCTCTCCTCAGATGTATTGATGGACTGGTCGTTGGGCCATCGCGACGTCAAGAAACGCCGGCAGTGGATGCTGCGGAACGAGATCGCCTTCTTCCGCGATATGCCGTGGATCTACTACGTCGCCGCTGTCCTCAACACCGTCCTCCGGTTCAGCTGGGTGATCTACCTGGCGCCGCAGCCTTCCGCCGGCGTCCAGAGCTACATCATAGCGCTCGTGGAAGCGTCTCGCCGGATCATGTGGGCTGCATTCCGAGTGGAGGCCGAACATATCGGCAACCGCGATGGATACCGTGTCACCCGCGACGTCCCATTGCCCTACGTGTCGGCCAACTCGCCGGAAGCTCCGGGTCGGTCAGCCGTCGACGACGAAGACGACGATGGCCCGGACAGTGGGCTCTCGCGCAAAGCGCGGTTTTTCAAGCGCGTGCATGCCGTTCATCGCAATGTGGTCGAGAACCTCGAGCCGCTCTTCGACAGCGTATTCTCTTCCAAGGCGATCGGTCTTGGCCGCCTGGAGGACAGTGCCGAGCGCGAGCAGCGCAAGCTCGAGCACGAGGCGCGGAGTCGGCGGCGCCGCAACCATTCGAGCGACGAGGAGTCGGGCGTCACGGGTGACGAGGACGACCCTCAGGATGTACCGTCGGTCAACGGCGGCAGCCTGGCTGGTGACCGCGAGAAGCGCCCGAACGGGGCAGACCGCGAGCTCGAGCGGAGGAAACGGCGGCGGAAGAGCATCTTTGTCGGCGAAGGCGACGACTCGAGCAGCACTCCCGACACGGCGACTGATTCTGGCCAACTTGAAGGTGACTCTTCTCCACCACGCGGAAAGGGAAAGGACCGCCGGGCGGAACGTTCCCGCCCAAAGTCGCCGCTCGGCGTCGGTCGAGACTCTTCCGACGACGCGATCGGCGACAATAGCGACGGCGACAGCGGCTCGGACGCGCACGGCGATATCGGCGAGGAACGCCTCTCTGATCAGCCGAAAAAGGCGGACGACCCGACCGCACCGCCGCACCGGTCGGGACCGTCTCCGAGCGAAATGGACGACCCCGTCGAGGACGAATCGCTCCGCCGCGAGATCGCTGAAGCCGAGCACATGACCGACATTGCGAACGCCAATACGAAGTAGCCTGAAACACTTCCTCGGACTGATGCCCCCTTGTTGTGTATCTATACTTCCCCTAGTCCCCCTCGTCCGCGCTTACGAAATCTGACGCCCCCACCCGTTGTATATTCTCGCACTCTCCCACTCGCTCGCTCAGACGGTCTGCATTAGAGGCATTCTTTGCAGATTCGACTCTCTCATCTATCCCGCTAGAACGAGTCCATGTCGCCCGGACCGTCGAGACCGCCGTCCGAGTCACCTTCTTCGATCTCCTTGGCCTGACGAGCGGGAGGGTGGCGGAAATGAGCCTCCGCACTCGTGAAACGTACCGGAATCGGTCGAGGACTCACCAGTTCGCGCTCGCGTTCGCGCGCCTCGTCGGCCGACGCGAGCTCCTTCGAGTGCGCGTTGAGCGGGTACCGCATCGACTGCACGGTTGTCAGGAAAGGAGGGCGTCAATCCGCAGACTCTCAAGCAAAAACGGGCCCGATGTCTGTCCGCAAAGTGAACGCACCTTGACGCTCTGGTTGTACAAGTCGAGCAAGAAGCCGATCCGGCGGTCAAACTCTTTCATCGGTTCTCCCGTCGAGTACACGTCGCCCGTCTCGCGGCTCGTCATCTCCCCCTTCTCGTGGTCGACTTTGGCAACGACGACTCCGTCCCGGATCGCCTTGGCGACAATGTACTCGGCGTCCTCCTCGCTGTCGAGCGCGAGCTTCGCACTGATGTCGCGGAGCGAGATGCGCGAGTACGCGAGCGAGATGGTTCGGAGAGCGGTCTTGATCACGTTGTGGCGGAGGCGGTGGACGAGCGACAGGTTCCGGTCGGCCGTGAAGACGCGCGCGTGCTGCTCGAGCGCGGCGTTGAACGCCTGGATGTCGCCGACACGGACGGCTGTACAAAGGTCATGTCCCGCTTAGCCTGGAGTTTCTCGTTCCGGGTAAAGCGCTCAAGCATGCGTCTGAAGGGAATGTCCAACGTACCCTGAGCAATCTCGAGGTACGGCCTCAACGCCTTCCTGAGGACCGGTTCCCGGAACACCTTCCGCTCCGGGATCTCTCCCATCAGCAAACTGACGAGGACGAGGAGCTTGTGCGCGTGTTGGAAGAAGCCCGGTGCGGCCGAAAAATCGGACGGGCCGCGACGGATCGACTGGAGGAGCGACGCGTGCGCAACCGAGTAGTCGAGCTGGATCGCGCGGATCCGACCTGCCAAGGCAGGGCGGGAACAGTGTCAGATTCGAAAACGGTCCCCTCGAAGCAAGACGACAGCCACCCCGAGCTCACCGAGGTAGTAGTACCACCGCGCGAGCTGGTTGTTCTGCGCGGTCGCCTCCGGGAACTGGGTCTTGCTGACGAGGCGGTCCGCCTGGTCGTACAAGCCGTGGTCGAGGTAGTTGCGGAGTAGGAGCGGCAACAGGGTCGCCTGCAGGTCGTCGTCACGGCGGAGGGCGGCTGTCCGCTGAGCGGCGAGGAGGGTCCTGTGCGGGCAAAGGTGACGGATGGGGGTCAGACGACATTTGTTTCATTTACCCATCTCACAAGGTCGCGCAGACGCAGGAATGTCGGAGAGACAGGGCAGAGACGGGAGCCTCGACTCACGGGCGCAGCGCGGCGACGTCGTCTCCGGCGAGTTCGTGCGCGCGGACCCAGTAAAAGTAAAACTTGCTCGCGAGCTGGTCCATCGTCCTGCGGTTCATCTGGGCAAAGTACTCGATCTCCTTGGCGGCGTACTCTTGCGCCTGTGGGGATTTCGCGTCGAGGAGCGAGAGGAGGACGAGAAGCGACAGGTACGCGTCGGCTTCCGGCAACGTCGACGCAATCTCTTTCGGGAGGGCGTTCGGGTCGGCCTTTTTGCGCTCCTTCTTCGTCGCGGGAGCAGTAGCGGCGTTCGAGGTGGAAGCGGTCGCGGTGGCGGATTCCGTCTCGGCTGGCTTGTCGGTGGCCGTCGACTCGACCTCCATGGTGTCAGTCGAGGCTGCCGGTTCGGGCGCCTTGGGTGGTTCCGGGTTCCCGAGCGCATCGATCAGCCGCTTCTGCCTGTCCGAGCCTGGTGCGCGAAGCCCAGGAACCGGGAGAGAGGCGGGGGTGTCGTCAGCGTCGCCTGCGAGGGCGGTGCGGAAAGTGACCAGGATCGAGACCTCGGGAGGGGAGGGGATCTCACCTTGGGCGTAGAGTCCTGTACTCCTGATGACGTGCGCGAGGGCAGCCTTGTTGTCGTTTGCCGCGTTGACGTATTGGCGGATCGGGGCGAGCGACCGGAGTGCGCGGGTGGTCAACCTCGGTTCGAGCAGAGAGACGGCTTGGTTCAAGAGGGCGAGGTTGTGTTGGATGTCTGTACATTCTCGCAGTCCTAGTCAGCGTGCTGGACGAGAGAGAGAGAGGGCGAGAGGAGTTGGTCGCTGACTGGTCGTGACGAGTGCCACCGGATCGACTGGAGCCGTGCTCGGCTCTGGTCCTTGCGCAGGAGTCGCAGTCATATCCACGTCGGTCATCCTCTCCAGTGCAAAGCGTCTTGCAGAGGCAGTGCGAACGAGAGAGAAAGCCGTCGTCGTCGTCGGTCGTCGTCACCGTTGACCACTCGCTCGTCTCGCTCGTCTCGCTCTCTCTGCCCAAGCGAACCACCGACATGCTGCGACCTCTACTCGCAGGGACCCTGGCCCTGCTGGCATCGACTGCTACTGCGACCTTGGCAGTCCGAGACGGCAAACTGTCGGTCGTCGATTCCGTCTCGGCGTCTCTGGTCGGATCGACCGCCTTGACAGAGGACTACCGCTACCAGTTGACCGACACCGACTCGCTCAAGCTCCAGTTCACCGTCACGCGCGACGGGAACCCGTTCCAACCTCAACAAGCCGCGATCCTCGTCAGCCCCTCGTCGTCGTCCTCCTCCACCACCACGTCGTCACCGCGAGCGAGGGCAGTCCAGGTCCCCGTCAAAGTCAGGGCCAACTCGGGCAAGGCCAAAATCGACTTGGACGCCGACACACTCGCGCAGGGAGGAGCGCGAGGCGCAGTCGACTTGACCCTCCTCGTCGGACACCCGAACCAGTCCCCTCTCGCCATCCCGCTCGGGACAATCTCCCTCCCCGAGTCAGTCGCGGCCGCGTCAGGACGAGCCGACCTCGAGAGGTTGCCAAAGCATTGGGAGGCGGAAAAGTACGCGCCGCAACCCGAAATCAGGTGGACGTTCCGCGGAGGCGAGAACCAGATCAATCCCGTCGTCGCCCTCGTCGGACTCGCCGTCGTCCTCGCGCCTTGGACCATCCTCCTCGCGACCGTGAGTCCCAACACACACACTCGCTCTTGAACGCAGCTGCTCCCGGTTACCGAGAACCCGTTTGCTGACCTACACTGTACTGCCCACTTGGACGGCCCGCAGATCCCGCGCCTCCTCCCGCAAGGTCGCCTCCCGTCTCCTTCCCTCTCCCAAGCGCTCTTCCTCTTGTCCCTCGTCGCCCTCGAAGGGCTCTCGGTCATCAGCTGGGTCTACTTCCTCCCCATCCTGACTACCCTGCCCTACTTTGGCGCGATCGGCCTCGTCGCAGTCGCGACCGGCAGGCAGGCCCTCGGCGAGATGGCCCGGCGGAGAAAAATCGACGCGGTCGGCGGCGCAGAGAAGAAGCGGTCGTGAGGTGAAAAAGCGCGAACGAGGTCGCCTACCTGCAATTGTTTGTTCCAAGAATGATCGCGAGTAATCAAACGCGAGCTTCGAGCCGCTCGCGGCCGCGGCGTCCGTCGACGGGAAGAGGCAGAGTGATACATTCATGCATCAAGCTGCTCCTAGTCTCCGCTCGCACAACTCCCGTTCTCGCAACGCCTCTTCGAGCCACGAGACCTCCTCCTCGCCGATCCCTTCGAGTACCGGACCGTGCGCAAAGTCATCCTCGTCGACACCTCCGCCGAGATGGAGGGACGAGCCGCCGGTGGAAGCCGAGGCGGAGGTGACTTCCCGCGGGCGAGTGAGGAACCGGATGGGCGGGAGTCCGTGAGCGCCTTGACCAGCCGGTACGGAGGCGCCCGCCGGACCTGCCGAAGCGAGCGAAAGCGGTTGTCGTACCACAGATGTAGACGTCGAGGACGGATCCAGCCTCCGAGGCTTTGAAGGCGGTTGCGCTTGCTTCGCTTCGAGGTCCCGGTCGGCGTCGGCGAGGGTCGGCGCCGCTGGCTTGACATCGGTCCGAAGCGGTTTCTCGTGAATCGAGATTCGTGACAGGATAGCAGCAGGAGCCGAATTGCCGTCGCGAGTCGATACGGGCGCTGTGGCAGTGCCGACCGCTGCCTCGCCGATCCGGGGTGTTGCCGTCCTCGCCTCGCTCGGGTCCAGTTCGTCGACGACACTGCCGTCGTCTCCATTCCGCCGGATCCTCTCTGTCGAATCTGAGACGCGCCTCCGCCTCTGTTCCATCTCGTCCCACATTTCCTCGCGCTCAGGTTCCCTCCCTCGTCCAGCGAGCGACCGGTAGTACTCGCTTTGCGCGCGACACCGCTCCGAGCAATACGCGCCACCTGGAGTCGTCGACCAGGTGTCCGAGTCGGCGTGCGAGGCAGCGGTCGAAGTCGAGTGCGCTCTCTGGACGAGGGAACCTCCGACGAGGCGGACGTTCCGGATACCCCCTCCGGGATGTCGTCGCGTCCGGTCTTCCCTCGGAATGTACGCCTCGCGGGGTTTGCAGCAGCCTCTCGAGCTTAGCGACGATGCAGAGGTGGAAGGACCGGTTCCGCAGCCGGCAAAGGCGCACAGGCCGTCGGCCCACCGTTCGTCGATCAAGTCGTCCCAGTCGGACGGGTCGAGAACCCTCAACGCCTGCCGGATCAAGTCGGTCCGCTCGTCGTGCACGACGACCCGCTTTGCTCGCGGTGCGACTTGTGGATCGCTGGGTTGCCCCGAAAGTGTCACGACGGGGGAAGCGAGTCGCTCGACGAGGGCGAGTTTCAACCCCAAGGTCGAAGGCGCCGTCGCCGCCGCCGCCCTCGTCAAAGTCGACAGCGTGAAGCGGTCCAGCAACGCTGTCGTATCCCGGAGAGCTGCATCGTTTGGCGTCTCGTCCGGTAGGGTCTCTTGAGCGGATCGAGTGGAGGAAGAAGCGGTCTGGACGCGGAAGTGCGAAGTCGGCCGAGGTCGCACTCCGGATGACGAAGTACCGCTCTGTTTGGGCGGTGGCAACGAGGGCATCCTGTGGTATCTCTCGCTCTCGAATCTCCTGGACGGGGAGGCTTGGACCGTGATGACGGTGGCCTTCCGCGCCGAAATTTGACGCGAGAAAACGCTTTCCCGCGAGTCGCTCACGTCCTACAGCGGCGTAGGTGACGCTGTAGCATGGATGCGAGGCACGGCAGCAGAGTCGGATAGTGGCACGAGTTTGCATGTTGATACAGGTCATGTGACAAATGGCAACCTCCGACAGCAGAGTGCTGCGGAAAAGAGCGGTGCGGACGAAAGTCAGCCCAGGCATGCACCCGACCACTCGAAAGGACTGACCGGGAGCACCGACCGATTCGAGAAGTGCGCGTCTTCACTCGCGCCTTGTCCTCCTTGCCGCCGCCGCGCCGTCTTTGTCTCCGAGTGCCGGTGCTGCGGACCCGGACGGCGCCACTCCGGTCGCCGTCGCCGTGACGGCCTCTTTGCTCAGCTGGGCCTGCTTCTCGCGTTCGGTCGATTTCCGCTCGTGTTCCTCGCGTGCCGAGTCGAGCATGTCTTCGCGGAACGCGATGTAGATAAAGGCGACGAGGACAGCGTTGGCCATGGTCACGGCGCAGATGGCCGGGTACGTCAACGACGTCGTCGCTAGCGGAACGGCGTACCGTAGAAGTCGGCGGTCAGCGACTGACGCGGTATGAGCACGCATGCACGGGGAGAAGGCGAGGGGTACGCAACGCACGAGCAAAGACGTAGTCGCGCGTGAGGTAATAGGTCCCGATCGGGAACAAGACCATGGCGACGGTGAACAATGCGAGTTTGGTCACGACGCTCCTGTTGACGCGGGACATTGCGTGAGGATCAGTTCATCGGTTGCCCCGGGAGACAATAAGCGTGAGGCTAAGGGAAGATAACGCCGACTGACGAGAGGTCTGCGTGTCCTTCGGGAGAGGCCTCTGCGGCTCGGAGGTGTTCGGGCACGCGCGGCAAGGGGACGCCTGGTCTGAACATGATGACGAGCGAGCCCAAGAAGTTCGCCTAGTCGAGTGACGAGGAACGGTGGGTCGGTCGGGCGGATTCGATGACGGCGACAACGAGGTTCTGACGAGGAGAGTAGCTCGGGGCGAAGCGGTTGCCTGGATAGCAGGTGCCTGTGTTGCTAGAGAGTCGATTTGCGGAGCCAAGAGGACCGCTTTGAATGCGGGTGAGGGTGCTATACGGCAGTTGGTCGAACCAATCGCCGACGTCTCGACTTCCGCGGGTCGGCAAGACGAGGGGCTTCTCCTCCTCGCTCGGAACCCTACACTCACCCGACTCGGAACCATGTCGATGACCATGCTCCGTACTACTGCGAGGCCCGCACTGGTCAGGCCCTTCGCCGCTCGCGCGTTCTACGCAGGTCAGTTTGCCCGCTTCCCTCGCCTTTTCGGAACGACCCGCGTCCCACTCTCTCTCGCGATCCTGCCCAAAGACTGACAAGCACACGCAATGTAGGCCGACCACTCGCCGCTGCCAACTCGGCCGCCGCGCAACGTGAGTTCTCCCGCTCTCGGGCAATTGAGAATCCGGAATCCGCCTCTTCCCCGGTGAACCCGCGGGTGGAGGAGAGAGAGACGCATCTGCAACCCCCACTGACACTCTCGCCTCGCCTCCTGGCTAAACGCTGCGCTTTATGTCATCTCAGCCTGTGAGTGTCGACCGACCGTCGGAGCCTCCTCGCTCGACGCGTTTCGCTGACCCACCTGGCGCCGCCCGATCTGCAGACGTCGAAGGCACCGTCAACGACCCGACCACGTTCCCGGCCCCGAACAAGGCTCACGGACAGTACCACTGGACGTTCGAGCGCCTGCTGAGCGCCGCCTTGGTCCCGCTCGTCGGTGCGACCGCCGTCTCGAGCGCCAACCCGCTCCTCGACGGCGTTCTCTGCACCGCGATCGTCGCTCACTCGCACATGGTCAGTCCTCGCAAATCCGCCTGCATCGGACTGGCGCGTATTCGCGCGACCGGGTAGTCGATCATAGCGCGCAGGCCAGAGAGAGACCGGTCACCTGACGAACAGACGCGTCCGCCACGCAACAGGGCTTTGACAACATCCTGACCGACTACCTGCACCCGCGCAAGTTCCCCGTGCTCGGTCGCATCATGATGTGGGGACTCCGGCTCATGACGGCCGGTGTCCTCGTCGGCATCTACCAGTTCGAGACGAACGACATTGGTCAGTCACCGGCCCGGCCGCCTTGTCTCCGTCTCGCCTCGCCGTACTGATGCCCGATGTTCCACCGACCATGCAGGCCTGACCGAGCTGCTCAAGAAGATGTGGCGGGCGCACGAGACCAAGAAGCCGTTGACCGAGTAGAGGTTGCCCCTCTTCTCGATACCTTTTTCCGCCCTCTAGTAGTTCCCCAGCCTTTCCCTTTCTCAGCCCGCTCCTCTCCCGCGCGCTTTCTGTCGGTGCCTGTTTTCGCACCCTGTAATCGTTTCTCTCCGTGAGTCCTGTCGGGGTGGAGCGAGAAAACTCTTTCCAGAAGGCGACCGAGCCAGCCAGGCTTGGTTCGGGGCGACGAGTACTCGCTCGAGTCGCTCTTGTCCCTCGTCGTGTCAGCGTCGCGCTCTAGCCTTGTCCGCTACGAAGGAGCTTCGTCGCTGCACTTCTGCGCTCTCTCTCTCTCAGCCCGCTCGACGTGCAAACTCGTCCTCTACGCCGAGCCGTCGTCACCTTGTCCCGGTCGACCCTCTCCCCCTTTCCACCTCGTTCTCGCGCGCTCTACACGCCTCGCGCGCCTACGAGACTTGTTTACGTCGACTCGGAGTCTACCACTTGACTCGCTCGTGACTTTGCCGAGCTCTCGCTTGGACTGTGGGACGCCGAATCGGTCGTTCTCTCGCCCGCCCCGCCGCCGTTTCATCACCACTTTTCGGACCGGACTCGTCTCGCGCGCCGACTTTGCACATACGTTCTCCTACCCTCTAGCCTCGCTTCCGAGTCTATCGTCCCGATCATACCATGTCAGCACCATCAGCCGCTTCCGCCTCGGCCTCGGCGCCGCAACCTCAGGACTGGAAGAAGCAGCTCAACCTCCCGCAAAAGGACACCCGCCCGCAAACAGAAGTGAGCCGCTCCCCCCGGTTCCCCTTGAGCACGTGGAAACGCGTCCTGTCTGAAAGCTGACCTCGGACGTTACGCACGCGACACTCAGGATGTCACCGCGACCAAGGGCAACGACTTTGAAGACTATTTCCTGAAGCGCGAGCTCCTCATGGGCATCTTTGAAGCCGGCGTGCGTTGGGGACCCCCTTCTCGCTCCGCGTGACTAGATGAGATCGCCAGTTTCTGACCTTGGGAAGCTCGCGCGTCGATCAGTTTGAGCGGCCGTCGCCGATTCAGGAGGAGGCGATCCCGATCGCCCTGACCGGCCGCGACGTCCTCGCCCGCGCCAAGAACGGTACCGGCAAGACGGCCGCCTTTATCATCCCGACGCTCGAACGCGTCAACCCCAAGATCCCGAAGATCCAAGCGCTGCTGCTCGTCCCGACTCGAGAGCTCGCGCTCCAGACGAGTCAGGTCTGCAAGACGCTCGGCAAGCACACGGGGATCAACGTCATGGTCACGACTGGAGGTACGACCCTCCGCGACGACATCATGCGACTCGGAGAGGCGGTCCACGTCCTCGTCGGGACGCCCGGCCGAATCCTCGACCTCGCCGGAAAGGGGATCGCCGACTTGAGCGAGTGCCCGATCTTTGTCATGGACGAGGCCGACAAGCTCCTCTCGCCCGAGTTTACCCCCGTCATCGAGCAGTTGCTCAGCTTCATGGCCAAAGAGAGGCAGGTCATGCTCTTCTCGGCGACTTTCCCCATCATCGTCAAGGACTTCAAGGTGCGCCCCGGTCTTTTCCTTCTCCTCTTCGACTGTGGGCTCGCCCAGCTCATCCGTCACGCGCTCGTTCGCAGGACAAGTGGATGCGCAAGCCCTACGAGATCAACTTGATGGACGAACTCACGCTCCGCGGTGTCACGCAATACTACGCCTTTCTCGAGGAGCGCCAGAAGGTCCACTGCCTCAACACCCTCTTCTCCAAGGTCCGTCCCTGCCCGAATGAACGAGTGTGTACGGGCTTCGAAGTTGACGGTATCCCGGAACCGCGCGCAGCTGCAAATCAACCAGTCGATCATTTTCTGCAACTCGACAAACCGGGTCGAGCTGCTCGCGAAGAAGATCACCGAACTCGGCTACTCGTGCTTCTACTCGCACGCGCGCATGCTCCAAGCGCACCGGAACCGCGTCTTCCACGACTTCCGGAACGGCGTTTGCCGGAACCTCGTCTGCTCCGACCTCCTCACGCGTGGTATCGACATCCAGGCGGTCAACGTCGTCATCAACTTTGACTTCCCCAAGTCGGCCGAGACGTACTTGCACAGGATCGGTCGTTCGGGTCGGTACGGCCACTTGGGACTCGCGATCAACCTCATCACGTACGATGACCGGTACAACCTGTACCGGATCGAGCAGGAGCTCGGCACCGAGATCCAACCAATCCCGCCCGTCATCGACCGGTCGCTGTACGTCGCGCCCGGAACTGAGGAGGAGCCCGCTTCGACGGCGAACAGCAACAGCAGCCAGGCGGCCGGAGGCAAAGTCGCTTCGAGGCCGGCCGGCGTCGGCGGCCACGGCATGCAGCAGCCTCAACAGAGGCAACTCGCCGCCGCCCCGCAACAAGCCGCCCCGCAGCAGTCGCAGCCGCAGCAGCAGCAGCAGCAGTCGGCGGCCCTCCAATCCGCCGCACCGGTTTCTCTTCCGACTCAGCAGCCGCAATCGCAGCCGCGGCCGCCTCAGATGAACGGCATGCAGATGCCGCAACAGCGCTTCGTGCCGCCACCTCCGCACGGCCAACCCGCGCCGCAAATCCCGCCGCACATGATGCAGCAGTACATTCAGCAACAGCAGACCGCGTACTACGCCCAGCAGCAGCAACAGCAGCAGCAGCAGCGATAGTCTGTCGTCCTCCAGACGAAACACCACCCTTCCCGATTCCGCCCTCCTGGCTCCTCGGAAGCCGGAACCAGCCCTTCGCAACCTTCGCTTCTCGCCTGGCCCCCCCTCTTGTCTCCTGCCCACCACTCTACTTCGCACGCAATCTCCTGCCCGCCCACCCACCACACCCGCCCTTTCGTCTTGCGGGGTTTTTGACAGCTCCCCGAGTAGCTCCTCCGCCCCTCGAGAGGCGTTGCCTTTTTTCCCTGCAACGAAAAGGCTCTACCACCTCGAACACTACGCTCGATCACGGCCAATGCGTCTGCACTCTAGTGCTCTACGGGAGTCTAGCTACTTTATCAGGGGGAGACGCGCGTTCGATCAGAGTCGCCACGCCTCGCGCCCTTCGACGTGCGCGCAATGGCCCTTGTGCTCGCTCGCCGGTCGCCGCCAGGCGTCAGCCCTGCTCGAATCTTGATCGCGCCGTTCCTGCTCCCATGCCCTTTTCTCCTTGGCCTGGCGCTCTTCCGGGTCCTCCCTCCCGCCTCCTCCCGCTGGGTTCAGGGCGAGGTGCGGAACTCCCGGTCGGTTCGAACAATCGGGGACGAGACACAACGTGAAAGTCGAAAAGCGCTCTTGGTACGCGGCGGTGTGGGCGAGGACGAGCGACGAGACTTGGGAAGGGACAGCGAGCGGAGAAAGGGGTTCGAGACCGCGCGCGACGCAGAAGCGCGCAAAGAGCGGGTCCGGGTCGACGGCGCTCAGGTCTGCGTCCGATGCCGCGGAGGCGGCGTGCTCAGCCGCCGGCGGTAGGTCGATCTGCTCGAGCGCGTCTCGGAAAACGACGACCCGCCTCGTCGCTTCCTGGAGCTTGCCCGTCCGCGCCCACCTTTCCCAGCGATCCCTCACATCCTCCGCGCGTTCCTCGGCCCGATCGACCGCCTCCTCGTACCCATCCCTGAACGCGCGTTCCCATTTCTTGACCACCCGCGCCGGGAGACGATCGTGTAGGCCGAGACCGAGCGAACGGAGTGAGCACGGCGGCGGGAGGACGAGGAGGTCTCGAACGGGCGGGATCGCGTCGGCTGTGCTGCCGGGAGGGAGGGTCGGCGCGTCGCTCGGCCGGTCTTTGACGATGCGCCGCCAGGTCCGGACGACGTCGTCGGCTCGGGACAGTCCGATCGCCCCGCAGCACTTGCCTTTTGAGTTAAGGACCGCAGGGTCAGCGTCCCTTCGGGCAAGCTTGACTTCGTGAGACGGAGGAACGTACCAAGCCATCTCAGCGTTGCGAGCGCAGTCGGTTCCTCGACCGCATCGCGCGAGACCAGCCCCTCGCAACGGTCGAGGACGAGCGTCTCGAGGGAATAGTACAAGCGCAACGTCAAGGGGACGCGGAGGTCGTCCGTGATGTAGGTCGTCGACAGGTCGAGGTGGCGTAAGCGCGAGAACGGCCGCGAGAGGGTGAACCCAGGAGTGGGCGGCAAGTCGGTCAATGCCGTCAGGACGTTCCGACGCGGGAGGCGGAACGAGAGGTGTTCGAGCTGCGCGCCGACTGGCGAAAGGGCGAGGCGAGTCAAGCACGCTGTTTGGAAGAAGACCTGTACGTTACAGCGCGGGTGCACGCTCAGCTCGAATCGGAACCTCGAACGCGCCTGGACATGGCCGAGATGCTCACAATCGGTTGGGCAAAGTCCATCTTGTCTCCCTTGCGCCGCTTCCCGACGTATTTTCCGGCAATCTGAACGGGAGCAGGCTCCGGGTCCGACTCTGCCCCGTCTTCGTTGCCGCCATTGCTCCCTCCTCCCGCACCTTGCAAGTCGAGCCCGGCCATCCCGTCCTCGAGCTGCTGCTGCGGGCGGAGTCCGAATGCCGGCGTCTCCTTCTTGACGGAGCCGTGCGTCGGTGGCAAGTCCTGGATGAACGAGAGGCGGCGTAGCTGAGGCATTTCACTCGTGCCGATCGCGGCGAGTGCCAGCGGGGCGACATCAAAGTAGGCTCCCTGCGCCCGGTCCGGACATGTCAGCGTGTGATGGATTCCAGGTTGCACGAACGGGAGGAGAGCGCACCTTGAGGAACGTGTAGTACGACCGCTCCTGACAGTACGGGTTGAACCTGAACGCGAGCTGTTCGAGTTTCCTGAATCGGTTCGGGTTCCTCCTCAACGCGACGGGGTCCAACAGGTCTTGCACGTGTTCGGGAGCGGCGAGCGGCCCGACGGTGAGCGACAGGGCTCTGACCGATTCGAGCGGTGGCGCGAGGGCCAAGTTGACGAGCAGTTGCTGGTCCTCCCTCCACAGCTGGACGGTCAATGACTCGACTCTAGTCCCTTGTGGTTCGTTCCTGAGCTGCTGGATGCACTGCCAGGCTTGCCCCTGTCGCGTAACGGCGAGATGACGCCACCACACGGCGCGAGAGATCGAGACTCGGTTCCCGAGCGCGCGCGACAGGGCGAGTGTCGTATGCTGGAGCTCGTCCGGATCGAGTTGGAGGAGGACATGGTCCCATAGTTCGGCGGGAAGTCGCAGTGCCATAGGAGAGAAGCAGAGGGTTGAGCAAACGACACAACCTTCTCTCGTTAACGCTCCGCTCCTCTTTCTTCTGCACCCGACTGGCTCGACCTCTGACTGTTCTTGGGGAACGACAAATGGCGAGCAACACCGCACCACAGGACGTGCACCGGTATGCCCGAGACGGTCAGTCTGCCGCCTTGTTCCCGGCCGAGTCGACCGGAAACCGATGACGCGGCTCTACAGGGAACGCCAGCCTCCTCCGGATGACTCTCGAAGCGAACCCAGACCTTGTCGAATCGACCGACGCCGACTCGAGGACTCCGATCCAGAACGCCATCTCGTGCTTGCCGCCGAGTCTCGCTTCCGTCCAAGCCTGCCTCGACGCGCTCGACTCGCTCGCTTCAGATCACCAAGGCGCGCGGAACAAAGTCCTCGAGAACAGGGACGAGACGGGCAACACGGCGCTGATCTCGGCGGCGACGACTGGCAACTTGGAACTCGTCTCGACCCTCGTCGGCGCAGGAGCGGACGTCACGGCCGCCAACAACCGCGGAGCGACCGCATTGTGAGCTCGCCTTCCCACGGCTGCGGACCAAGCTGCACGCCGTCATGAAGACTGCGGCTAGGAGGTAGCAACGCTCGCTACCGCCGTAAGAAAGTGGGACTCACCTCGGATGCCCGTGCCACTGCAGACATTACGCAGCGTCGAAAGGCCACGTCAGCGTATGCTCATCCTGCAACTCCACTCCGTGCTCCGAGGCTGACCCCCAAGGAGCGCAGATCGGGCGGTTACTGATCCAAAGGGGCGCCGACATCAACATACGCGACAAGGCGAACCAGATCCCCTTGTGCGTCGCGATAAACGACGCTCCCGTCGCGGACGGACAAGTTTCAGACACGGCTCGCTGATCCGTGAGATCGCTCTGTCCTCGCAGACACCGCGCCGCAACGACTGGCTCGGTCCCGTTCATCCAGCTCATCCTCGCTTCCAAATCGCCTTCCAAACCTGAAAAGCCGCGTCTGAATCAGGCGGTGAGCTTCGCAGTCTACCTCTCCGTCTACCCTCGGATCCGTATCCTGACGATGCAACCGCTCGCTCGCTCGCTCATTCGTGTGGACAGGACCGCGTTGGCAACACGCCTCTCCATCTCGCAATCGAATCAGGACACGCCGAAGCGGCCGTCGCACTCATTGAAGGCGGCGCGGACCGAGATCGAGGTGACTCGGAGGGAGTCCGGCCGGAAGAGATTGAAGGCGTCGGTGGAGTCGAAGCGAAGCGAGTACGGGAATACAGTCAGTCGCGCTCTTTCTCCCTCGTTGACCGCCTACCTCCGCTTCTTGATTGCTGACCCTAACGATGCTGGCATAGTTGTACAGCGATGTGGACCGCTTAGCTCTTGATGCAGTGGAAGCAAGATGATTTACGCTTCTCTCTCGGCCTAACCTCCGATACCAATCTGGGAGCTTGAATGTTCTTGAATGTCACGAAAAGAGTAGCAACAAGGGAAGAAGAGCACATGTGAAGGTCTAGCGTGTAGATTCAGATCAGGGTATCGAAGCTAGAGCATCTCAAAGTCCTCCGTCGCCGCTTCGCTCTTCGAGTCCTCCTCCCTGACGTCAGCGATCTTCTCCTCCTTGGTGGAATCGTCAGCCTCTGCAGCGACCGCCTTTGCGTCCGTAGGCCGGCTGGCGGTCTCTGATTCTGGCGTCGCGACGACCGTGGCCGGAGCTGCCGCCTCCGCCGGGGCCACCTCGTCCTGCGGCGACTTGTTCTTGATTTCCTCCCCCGACTCGTCGTCTCGGATCGAGCTCGCGTTTTCAGGTGTCGATGACGTGTCGGTCCGGTCGGCCCGCTCGAGCGCTTCGACCTGCTCGCCGAGCGCCTTGGCGCGGTTCAGCACTTGCGCAACGACGGCATCGATCTCGTCATCGCTCGACGAGGCGGTCGAGTCAGCCTCGTCGTCGTGAGGGACAGAGAGTTCGGTGGTGGAAGTAGGGCCGTGTGTCGGTTCGGAAGGCTCGGCGGCGCGAGGAGTAGGAAGCTCGGTGGTGGCGGAGGCGGACGCGATGTCCTTTGATGTCGGGGTGGAATCGGTCTCGGCGGCGACGGTTGCTGCAGCAGCGCGTTCGGCAATGACGGGTTCGGTCTGCTCCGGCGAGGCGTGGCCTGCGGACTCGGTGTCGACGGTCGAATCGTCGGCAGGGACCGTGGCAACGTCGTTGGCGGGGGTAGGGATGTCAGACAAGACGGACGACGGCACAGCTGTCTCGTCGAGATCTGCAAGGGAAGCAGCATTATTTGTCAGCGGTTTGTCCGCAGACTCGCGGCAAAGAGGGCATGTGCGCGTACCCTGTGCAACGACGTCTGCAGTCTCGAGGGCAGAAGCAACATGCTCCTCCTCCTCTACTCCGTCTTCGGAGTCGGAAGCCGTTGCCGACGCCGCCGAAGAGGTACCGCTCTGTCGCTCCCACTCGTGCTGCTTGAGCTCGTCGAGGCGACTCAGCTCCTTCTCGACCTGCGCGACGAGTCCCTTCCTCGCGCGCTGGACGACCTTGTCACCGTTTGATTCGACGGCGTCGATCTTGCTCAAGAGCGAGACGAGGAAATCCTCGTACCCGAGGAAGGACTTGTTCGACTTGTCATACGCGAGCGGGGCCGAAGACGGGGTGAGGGTCAAGTCGCTGGCGGCGGGAGAAGACTGGAAGTGGAGCTCGGCGGGCGCTTCGAACTCGCGCCGGCGGGTGACGAGGTCCTTGGCGAGTGCCGAAAGTTGCTCGAGCGCGGAGCGACGAGCGGCGTGGCGACGGAAGCGACGCTGCAGGACCTTGGCGGCGTCTTCGAGTTCGGGTCCAATCGCACCGGGGGACGTCTCGCCGGCGACCTTCTCGGCGTCCGCAGGCTTCGCGACGACAGGAGGCCTGGTGTCGAGGGCGAACTCGACGTGCTTCTCGGCCTTGACGGGGGCGGTGGATGCCGGCTCCTCGTTGCGCTGTGCGGCCTTGTCCTCCTCCTGCTGCGCGGCGAAGATGTCGACGACGAGTTGCACGAGAGCCGGCGCGATCTGAGCCTGACGAGCACGCTGACGACGCGCCTCGAGTTGCTGACGGAGCTGGGCGTTGTGCTGTTGCTGGCGAGCGTACTCGACGCGGCGACGATACTCCTGCTCTTGGGCGTAGCGAGCGAGAGCGATCTCGCGCGCGCGTTCCTGACGGCGCGCAATCGCTGCTGCGATCATGCGCGCTTCGGCTTCGGCTTCTTGGCGGCGGCGGCGCTCCTCGGCTTGTTGACGGAGGGCGAATTCGAGGGCGGCGCGCTGCGCGAGGTGGCGTCGCCGGGCTTCTTCCTCGGCGATCTCGGCTTGAATGGCTGCCTCGACGCGGCGAAGTTCTTGAAGGCGAGACTGCCTCGAGTAGGGTGACGGGTCAAACTGGCTCGCTAGACCAGCAAAGTGGGGAGCGGCGGTGAAGGTGGCGGGCGAGTAGGCGAGCATGTTTCAGCAGACACGCCGGGTGTTCTCGGGGCGTCGAGTAAGCGAAAGATGTTGTGAAGGTATAGAGAGGTGAAAGGAAGTGGCTCCGGCCTTTAAGGCGAGGCGAGGATCCTCCTCTCAAGAGGCGCAGAATCTGCTGGAAATCTTTGTCACGGGGGCTTCGTCAGCGGTCCATCGAGATCTCCGGGCATCCGAACCAACCTGGCACCTTCTAGAACGTAGACAGCAAGCCACGATGACTCGCACGCGTCGTCAGCGGCTCCTCGGAGTCAGCAGTGCGCACTTCCCACCATGATCAAAGCATCGATGACGTTCCAGAGGGGGAGGGAGGCGACACTCGGCGTCATCCCGGAGCGCTCGGTCGTAGCGCAGACAGCTGCAGCGAGCGCACTGTACAGGCTTTGCTCAGAGCAGGAAACCGAGAAGCGCTTGTCCACCAGCGTCAGAGGTTTGGTCGAGCCAGATGCTCAAGTCGCACCTCGTATCCCGCCCCCCTCGGGGCGCAGCAGAGCGTTGAGAGCAGGCACTGCACTGACACAGACGAGCCAAGTATAGTTATTGCTATGCTGTCCCCAGACTCGGTGACTCGCTGTATAGACGGTTAGCGGTTGACGTCGACAGGTCGACGACGAGATGGCGAGCGGGCAGCAGAGTTGCCATCCTTCGTTCGATCGGTCGGCAGTGCGTAGCGAGATTGATCCGTAGCTCGGACGTGCGGCCAACACCTCATGTGAGAAGCGAATGGTGCGAGAGACGTGGACCCGGAATTTCCTCCGAGTCGCAAGGCTCCGTCTTCAATTATCCAATCTTCGAACACTTCCCAGGCTCCTCAAACCCGACGAGGAGACGCGCAAAAGCTCGCTCGTACCGGCCTCGGACCTGCAGAACCAAGCGGTCGAACGTCGCCGCTGCAGTACTCGACTGTCGACCCGGCTCACTCAACTTTCAACTAGCGGCACCCAGAGTCCAACCATGCGCCGCTTCCCCGCGCCACCGACAGCCGCGGGACCTTCAACGCCGGGTCAGGCGAGGTCGGCGGAAGCGCCGATGCAGTACGAGTGGGAAAAGCCGCGACAGTTCCCGGCGTCTCCGTTCGCGGCCGTCGCGTCCGGCTCTGGGTCGACGCCGGACATGGAACCGCCCAAGAAGCGTGAGTGTGGACACTCGAGCTTGATACCTCTGGAGTCGAAGGAGACTGAGCTGCCCTCGCCTGCAGGAACGCACTACGAAGCGATGGACCTCGACACTCCGCCGCCGCGCCCTACCGCCTCTTTCCCTCCCGCAGCGACCGCAACTCCGGGCCCGTTCCGATTCTCTGCTTCGAGCAACATCCCAGTCCAGTCGGGCGACCTGTACCCGCCGGCATTCAATGCGGGCGACTTTCACCCGAAGGAGGCGTTCGGACTCGCCGACGAGCCGGCGATCCAAGAGATCTCGATGACGACCGACGACCCGGGCGAGCTCCTCGGACCGACGCAGGACGACAAGGAGAACCTGGCTTTGACGCTACGGGAAGATGAAGGAGCGCCGACTCAACGAGGTGCTGCCGGAGGGGAAGCCCGGAAACGGACGAGCCGGAGGCGCACGGCGACGACCGACGAGGAGGAGACCGACGCGAGCGACGCCGACGAGGCGGCCAAGAGCACGGGATTCTTGGACGTGCTCAAGGGCAAGACGGGTCGTCGGTCCGGTGACTCCCAGTTCAGCTTCCAGGTTCATCACCACCACGCGCCCGGCGGGGGGCTGCAGCTGTCCGGTCCCGGAAGCGTGGCCTCGGGTCAGCCTCAGGAACCGCCAGAAAAGTGGCTGCGCGGAAGTACGCCGTATGTGCTGCTAGGGTCGGTTTCCGCTTTCTCTCGACCCAAATTGTGCGCACAAGAGCTGACTCTCGCTCCACTTTACGCAGCTACGTCCAATTCGGCTCGCTCGCGCTGCTGTCGCTCCTCGTCATCTCTCTCTTGATCCTCTTCCTGTCGACTCTCTACTACGATATTCAAGCCCGCCTCGCCGAAATGACGGTCGAGATGCGCGGCGAGATGATCCAATGCGCCAAGGCGTACGTCGAAAACTTTTGCCAGGATCGGCGGATCCCGGCGCTGGAGCGCCAGTGCAACGAGTGGGAAGAGTGTATGAATCGAGAAGTGGTCGTCGTCGGCAAGACGCGCGTCGTCGCCGAGACCCTCGCAGACGTCGTCAACGGGTTCGTCGACGTGATCAGCTTCAAGACGATGGTGAGCGGACTCCCTGTGGATTGTCCGAAAGAAGGGAGAACATGCTGACAGGTGACCGACAGCTCTTTGTTGTCCTCACCTTGGGGTTGACGATCTATGGCTCGTCCGTCGCTCTCGCCAACCTCCCCGCCCGGACGCCCGCCGCCGCCACTCCGCCCGCCAGTCCCGTCGGCGGCCCTCCGCCTCATTTCGCCCACCTATCGCCGTATGGTGCGCCCATGTATCCGTACGGCTTGCCTTACAACGCGGGCGCTACGCCCTGGGTCGTCGAGAACGGGAACGCCGGGGACGCCGGGTCAAAGTCGGGCAGAGCTAGAGAAGACGCCGTCGGACCGGCTCGGATAGCTTCGTGAAGGTTGTCTTGCCTCGATCTCGCTTGCGATCATTGTCAGCATTGGACAAGGCTCTGGCCATCGTGAGAAGAAGAGGCGCGAGGGATTCGACAAGGGGAGGCCCGAGCCCCACACCGGGCGCAAAGAGAGAGAGAGAAAGAGAGTCTCAGAGGTTCAATGTAAGCGGCGCTACAGTAACGACTGCAGCTTCGGCTACCTTTACAGAGTGCTCTACATCCACGACACAACCTCGCAAGTCGACGGCCGAGTACACAGAGGCGTCGGGCCGTGCGAAACAGGGACCAGCCCCCGCTCTGCCGACAAGCGTGAGTCTAGCCGTTCTGGCCTCGCAGCGCAAGGAGCGCGGTTCAGGCGGCTGGATTGCCGGCGAGGGAGATATTGGAGTATCCCTGCGTGTCGAACGGGCGCTCTCGGCGTCAATCCGGCGAGATGTCGAACGACCTCAGCCTCAACCGGAAGCCGTGTCGACAGCCCTCTGTACCGACCGCGTGCCTGAAGCAGATCTACAAGCGGCTAGGAGGTGCATTACTGACCAGATCGCACATGGGACAGGTCACAGGCGCCTCGACCTCAGTGTTGACGACGACATACGGTGATTTGGGTTTGCCGTCGTGCAGCTCGTCGCTTCCGACGGCCCTCGCTCCCGGCATAGCGACGCAGTCAGCTCGC
This sequence comes from Rhodotorula taiwanensis, assembly GCA_002922495.1. Lineage (NCBI taxonomy): Eukaryota > Fungi > Basidiomycota > Microbotryomycetes > Sporidiobolales > Sporidiobolaceae > Rhodotorula > Rhodotorula taiwanensis. The sequence continues at coordinate 124,276 of PJQD01000021.1, forward strand.
AGAGCTTCACGATCGCTCTCGTTACAGCTCTAGCACGATCCGACCAGGCCTCGAGGCCTCTCACGACTTGCCGAGCGCTGTTGCCTGATACCGCATACACTCAGGTCCGTTCGTCGTTGCGCCATCATCTAGCCTCCTGAGCTCCTATCCTGCGGTACTGACGCCATGGGACTGCAGACGCGGCTCCTTGATCACCGATCCGAGCGATCCTGAGCTCCTCCAACACCGACATGGACTCGCCGCTGTCCGAACCGGATTCGCTCTCGTCGGCCGGAGCGGCGACCGAACCCCTCCCCGGCTCAGACGATTCTCCGCTCTCGCCCGCCCTCTCTCGGAGGTCCCGCTCGCAGAGCCTCGTCGGCCCGGACGCTACCGCGAACAAGGCCAACCGAACACAGCGAGGTGGCCTCGACAGCGATTCGAGCCTGACGGAGCAGAGTTCGAGCGAGGAAGAGGAGGATCGGGACGAGAGTGACGATGCCGCTGCGGATGATGAGGGCGAGGATGAAGGAGCCGCTGGAGAAGACGCGCGCGACGAAGGGATGGCGACGCCTCGAGCGGCAGCGGCCGTCGCTGGGAATAAGCGAATGAGGGAGTCGCTTGACGCGGGCGCGAGGCCGCTCACGGACGACGAAGACGACGAACTGTCTTCCGCCTCGGACGACGAGCGCGACTTTGACCACGTTCCGAGTCGGACGGGCCCGCCTGCGCCGAAACGGCCGCGGCAGAGTGGACCTACTCAGCCCAACCATGCCGGCCGCAGCTTATCGACCTCGGTCGTCTCTTCTTCAACTGCCGACGGGCAACCACGTTCGGCGAACATGTCGGCAGACGATTCGCTCTCGGAACTCGACGACGATGACGACGACAACGACAACGAGGCGACGGTCGAGCGGGACCGAACGCTTGGAGCCGAATCCGCAGACGAAGTCTCTGATGCCGAAGCTGGAGCCCGGATACTGGCCAAGACATTGTCTGGTGGCGGGCCGACCGGGCCTAGGCGATCCCATACTCCGCCCGCCTCGTCTCGACGAGGAGTGTCGAGTCCGCTCTCAACAGTCTCGTCATCGTCCGCCGACGAAAAAGACGCAGAACCCGTCGATGAGGAGGAAGAGGAGGAAGACGAAGAGGCCTCGCAGGCTACGCAGCAATCCGCTGCGACACAGGCTCGGGCCGAAGAAGAAGCCGTGTCTACGGCAGATGCGGAGCCGGACCGCGGCCAGCCTGCCGCCGATCAAGCTGACGATGGAGATGCGGATGACCACGGTCCCTCTCTATCGGTCTCGACGTCGAAGGGATCCCGAGGAGCCCGGGGTCGGGGGCGAGGTCGCGGGAGGGGCCGGGGAGGTCGCGGTGGAAAGGTATCTGCATCGGGCTCGAAAGCGGTGTCGAAAACACCCGCAGTGAGTCCACGCCATGCTTGTACAGTCGTTGAGACCGAACCGAGCTGACTGCGATGTCCCATAGCTCGACGATACCGCAAGCCCGGAGTCAGCTGAACCGCTCACGAACGGCTCGACGGATAACGCCCTGCCGTCCAATATTCCGTCGCCATCTGGTCTTGTCGAACTCGAGACTGCGCCGCGAGCACTGGCCGAGCAGCTCGTCGAACTCGCGAACGCAGACGGCGACGACGAGAACCCGCTTCGACTGACGGAAGCTGACGCGAACGGCGATGCCCGCGACGACAAGCCCGCCAATGGCGTCGAGCCGGACGAAAACGCCGACGTCGAGATGGAGGATGACGTGCGGCCGGAGCCCGGGCCCGAGACAGAGATGGAGATCGAAGTCGAGCGAGAAGTCGCGCGAAGAGGCGGCGCGAAAAAAGGTGGCAAGAAGGGCAAAGGCAAGGGCAAGGGCAAGGAGCGAGCGAACGACGCCGACGGAGATTATGGCGATCCGGTGGAAGCCGAGGAGGAGGAAGGTACGCACCGCCACTAGTCGTCGCAGCGTGGATGGAAAAGCTGATCCCGTTTATTTTCTAGACGCGTCCGACGCCGCCTTCATGCGCAAACGAGCTGAAGCGATCGACGACCTGACGCGTATCGAGATCAAGTTTGCGCAACTGCGCGACATGTTGTACCTCGAGCGGGTCGCGGATGTCGAAAAGGAGCGGATCGGCATCGAGAACGGGACGCATCCCGAGCTCATTCACCTAACGCAGCTCATCGAGCTTCGACGGAATCGCAAGCTCGAGCTCGCTCGTAAACTTTTCGACGGGCTCTCCGGTGCTTACAGCATACAGACCGACGAGCGCGAACACGCGAACTGGCACTGGTGGGAGGACGAGCGGTCGCGGACGCGATTACGATTCTTCGACGAAGCCAACGCCAAGCGGAGTCGGCTCGAGCGAGAGAAGCGTACCCTGGAACGGCCCAAAGATGGTGAGCGCAACCAGAGCCGTCTCGGCGGGACGCATTCGCTGACTCCCGCGGCCTATCCGCAGAAACGCTGGTTGCGCTCCTCGCCCCTAGACCGCATCCGGCTGTGCCGCTTGCGCATCGAAGGCGCGTCGGCTTCGACGGTGAACCTCTGAGCGAGCAGGAAATCGCCTGGGCCGTTCGACAGCCTGATCTGCGGGCAGACCCCACGGTCCGTGGCCTCGACGAAGATTCGACCTACGCAGATCTCGAGCAGATGGGAGTGAGTCGGACGTCGCTCTGCGGCTAGGCGCGATGCTGACCGAATCGCTCTCTTTGTAGCTTCGCGAACCGTCGCGCCCGGTCCGATACTCGTTCGCGGCTCTGTACGGCCAGCAACCTCCACACTCGGCGGTCTTCTCCGATCCTGGCGCGTATCCCTATAATACCGGCGATTACGACTCGACGCTTCAGCAACAGCAAGCGTACGCCAGCTCTTTCGTGACTCTCCCTCCATTGCCAGGACGTTCCGAGCAGCAGGGCGCGCGCTCGTCCTCGCATCCGCGCGTGCCATCTGCGCACTATGCCGAGGCGATGAACCCTCATGGCGGCTACGTTCCGGCCGGCGTGTCTCGGCACCACCCGTCGCATCCCACTGGGCACGGCTACGAGCCAGAACGGGCCAGCTGGATGCAAGGGCAATTCCAGCCCAAGCTGGGCGGCGGCGGCGGCGGCTACTCTGCCGAGGCCGAGCAGCGACGAAGGACCATGAGCGCCGGCGGCGCTTTCAATGCGCAAGGCAGCCACGAATCGTTCATGGGCTTGCCCCACCGGTCAAACGGCTTTGTTGCCTCGCCGCAAGACACCATACCTGGCGCAACCACAGGACGGACTACCCCCGTCGGCAACGCACCGGGAGGTCCGAAAAGCCGCTTCACGCTGGACGACCACATGAGCCACCGTTCGCCCAAAGCGGCGGCGACTCCGGGCTCATCCGCCAACTCGTCGGCGAGCAGACCGTCGTCGTCGATGGCGATTCCTGCGATTCCGCCTTTCGATCGGAATCGGCACGAGAAGCACCTTCTAGCGCAGGCGCAACAGACGCCCTCGTCAGATCGCCGCGGCGCGGCGCTCCTCGGAGGCGACAGTCTGCCCGCTCTCGCAAAGCCTATAGGCGCCCCTTCGCTCTTTTCTGCAGGCACCGGTGGCCATACGTCAAGGAACAGTCAAGGCGACTCTCCCTTTGGACCCGCCGCGCACCCTCTGTCGAGCGCGTCGACGGCCGCGCAACGTGCCGGTTGAGAACAGCCTCGATCTCGGTTCCCGTCGACCTCACTGTTGTAACTATGATATCCTGCGCATACCAGCCCTCTAGTCTTGGTACACCCTTCGGTCTTATTGTAACCAGAGATGTTTCGATTGTGCAGCCGCGCATGGCCGGCCGATCGGCGACTTGAGGTGCCGAGGCTCCATTGAAGCCCCCGCGGCGTGGTCGCCCCACCTCGAATCTGACGCGCGCGGTCTTCGCATGTTCTCGGCCGACAACGACTTTCGGACTTTTTCGGTACCTTCTCGCCGCCCGCTTCTACGCTTCTCTGCAGCTTCCACAGTCTACTCGAGATGATCTACGAGTCGCCCTTTGACGCTGTTCACCTGCCGGAATGCTCTGTGTGGGACAAAAGTGCGTTAGTCGGATGCGCATCTGTGCCTGCGACCCGATCCCCACTTGCGCAGCAAATGGCAGATCACGGCTGACCAGATCGGTCCTTTCGCACCCTATAGTCTGGTCCAATCCTAACAAGGTCTCCGACGACGCCGACGCTGTCATCGACGGTCCGACGGGGCGCAAGTTCAGGTGAGACGATGCGTCGCATCCTTTCCTGGCGCCGCCAATGCTCCGGCGTCCGTGCTGTTACACGCCGAGCTGGCGCAATCGTTGCGGGCGTGTGACTGACTTTCGCTCTCGCTGACAGCCGCGCGCAATTGCGGGACAATGCTCAACGCTTCGCTCACGGATTGAGAAACGCCGCCGGTCTTTCGGCCGGAGACGTGATCTGCTTGTTCTCGCCCAACACGCTTTACTACCACATGATTGTCATCGCGAGTCAGTGCGCCGGCGTCATCTTCTCGGGCGCCAATGCCGCGTACCAGCCGGCCGAATTGAAGCACCAGTTATCCGATTCGTCGGCGCAACTCTTGCTGGTCCATCCGTCCGTGGTCGAGACTGCGCTCGCTGCGACTCAGCAGATGGGCTGGACAGAGCGGCAACAGACGGAGCGGATTGTGCTTGCGGTCAGGGACGATGAGGCGGGTCCTGCAGGTGAGCTACCCCATCTTACGGTTCTCTGAGGCCAAGCCCTGAGTGTGTCCCTCTACAAAGCGAAACGCTTCAAGACGCTCGACTTCCTACTTTCCGACCACAAGATGGCGCCTCATCCCGTTTCCGACGTCAGGAACACGGTGGCGTATCTGGGATACTCTTCCGGCACGTCGGGCGCGGCAAAGGGTGTCCAGACTTCGTGCTACAACATGACCTCGGTCCTCTCAATTCTCGAGCCGCTCAAGACGTATGAGAAGGACGTTCAGCTTGCGGTCCTGCCTCTCAACCGTGAGTCCGATCGGGCGAAGTCTTCGCTTCGACATCAAGCCTGAGCTCACCTCATTCTCTCGGCAGACATCTACGGCCTCACGAAGGTACGAGGGATTGCGTCTCCCGGTGAAGCTCGGCTGACGATTCGCATGTTTGCTGCAGCTCGTCCACTGGCCCATCCTCCGCGGCAACCCCGTCGTCGTGATGCCGAAATTCGACCTCGTCCAGCTGTGCACCCTCATCGAGCGGTACCGATGCACGTTCCTCATGCTCGTTCCGCCTATCGCCCTTCAGCTCGCTCGGGATCCGCGCGTTTCAAAGTACGATTTGAGCAGCATGCGCGTCATCATCTCCGGCGCTGCGCCGCTCGGTCCGGAGCTCGAACGCGAACTGGCGGAACGCATGCCGGGCTGCCAAGTCAGTCAGGCCTACGGGTTGACCGAATCGTCGCCGACGACGCACGTCGCAATGACTCCGCGACGAGGATCGATTGGACCGCTCCTGCCCATGATGAAGGCACGGATCGTCGTCCCTGATACCGGCAAAGACGCAGAAGCTGGCGCAGAAGGCGAGCTCTGGATGGCCGGTCCCAACATCATGCTCGGCTACTTGAATCGCCCGCAAGCGAACAAGGAGACGCTTGTCGAGGAGCAGGGCACAATTTGGCTCCGGACTGGCGACATCGCTCGCGTCGAGGACGGCCAGAAGGGCTGGTTCTTCATTACGGACCGACTGAAGGAGCTGATCAAGGTCAAGGGATTCCGTGAGTGCCTCGTCTGGCTTTCGTCCTCGTGAAGCAAGCTGACCATTCGATGCCGTTCGGCAGAGGTCCCTCCCGCCGAGCTCGAGGCGACGCTGCTCGAGTGCCCCTACGTGGCCGACTGCGCAGTCATCGGCGTCTGGAACGAAGACCAAGCAACGGAGTACCCTCGAGCCTACGGTGAGCACTCCTTGCGTCCGGTGTACCTCAAGGTGGGTCGCCCTATGATCCTGACCCTGCTCACCCGCATTTTAGTGGTGCTCTCGGACGGAGGCAAGAAGGAACGCGACGCGCCGGCCGCGATCAACAAGTGGATGGAGAAGAAGGTCGCGCACTACAAGCAGCTCAAAGGCGGCATCAAGCTCGTCGAATCGATCCCCAAGTCACCCTCGGGCAAGCTTCTCCGACGAAGTAAGCGAGTCTCACTCATGCTTCGAAAAGTGGCGACTCTCCGGGCTAACAGTCTGCTTGTGACAGTCTTGCGGGACGAAGCCAAGGCCGAAGCCGAAGCAGCCAAGAAGGCCGGTTCATCGCAACAGGCCAAGCTCTGATTGCGATCTTCCGAGGCGTAAGAATCTGTCCGAGGAAAAAGGAGACGAGAAATGCAACGTTGTCATATTCGGTACACACACGAGGTCGGTAAAGCTGCAACATGCTCGACGAGAGAGAGAGAGAGATAAGCGAGACTACGGGTACAAAGGGGGGTTCGTGGAGGGCGGCGAAATGGCTCAGAACTCCATCGACATGGCCTTGGCGGCTGTATCCGCGCATGTGTCGTTCGTCAGCACGACTGGTCTACAGAGACCGGGGCTCGACACCGGCAGACTCACCCTTGACTTCGCGCGCCTTCTCCTTGGCGACCGCCTCGGCGTGCCTCTCAAAGAGCTCGACGTACGGCCGCAAGCTCGTCTTGCCCCAGTCGGCGGCCGTGTCGCCTCTCCGACTGAGCTCTTCAAGTTCGAGGAGGAGTTTCCCGACCGTCGGGACCGTGTCGGGGTCGAAACTGTCGATCTGGGACGCGAGAATCGGGACACAGACTTTGCCTGTCCGTGCCATAAAGCAAACGAAGTAATCGGTCAGCCTGAGCACAAGGGTGAGATCGATCAAGAGGCGAGGCGAGGCGAGGAACGGACCTGTGCCAGGGTGGATGCAGAACGGCGCCTTGAGCAAGTGGTTCAACTTTCTCGAGACCTCGGTATCGATCCGCGGGTACATGTACTGGATCTGCAAGTCCTGCACAGCCTGGTCGTGCCGTTCGACCTGCTTCGGCGTCGCTCGCGTGTGCGCCTTGCGGAGGTCTTTGAACCGATCGATCGAGGGTGCAGTCGAGCTCGCCGGGAACTTTTTCAGCAGTTCGGCGACGTTCTCTGCGGATGGGGAGGCCAGTTCTCATTTTGTCAGCGTCAAAAGGATCCGGCTGATGACCTTTGATGACTGACCCTTGTCTGGGATGAGGCCGAGGACCTGCTCCCACTGGTGCGGGTCCGTCTTCCAGCAGTCCTGGTCCTTGAGGACGACGTTGGCAAACGCAGACCGCAAGCAAGTCTCGTATGCCCGTCTGTGAGAATGATCGCGAACGGTGAGCTAAAGAGTTTTGGGAAAAGCGAGCTTTCGCCTTTCAGGCATCTTCGACGAAGCGCAACGTCCACTCACTCGACGGTCGGGTGCAGAGGTCGGTGCAAAGCCATCCGCTTCTCCATCGTCGTGTAGCCCTTGACGATGTCGATGTACCGAACGATGGCCGAGCGCTGCTCGTCCGTCATTTGGAGGGCCGCGGGGTCCGAGATCCAGGCGTGGATACCACGTCGGCCCGAGTAGACCCAGAGGATGTGGCGGAACCCAAAGTCGCCTGTGCGAACGCATTCGAGGATAAGCATGTGACTGCGCGGAGAGGGGTACCTGATGTGAACGCCACGCACTGCGGAGGATCTCGTCGAGGACTTTGACGGCGACGGTAATGAACTTCCAGCACCGGCTGCACATCTTTTTGTCCTTGCAGCACGTTCGGACCGAATCGTCTGCGGCGGCGGGTGGTCAGTGCTCACTGTTCAGTATGGCCAAAGATCGCGAGGAGGGGGGGACGGACAATCAGTCATGTCGATATCAAAGACGAGCTCGCGAGTCATGGGTCGGAACGCCGCCTTCATCAACGCTTTCCGGTCTTTTGGCTGAACCGCCCGGCCGAGGGAAAGAGAATCAGCGTGTGCAGTTCCTGCTGGGTAAATGGCGGCGGAGACTTACCCTGCCCGAGTACATGGGCCCGATTTCGAACCGCGAAGGGTTCAACCGGAGGACTTCCTGCTTGAGCTCGTCTGCGCCGGCGAACGACTGGTACCGCAAGTAGGCCTCGTTCTGGAGGGTGAAAGCAAACTCGCGGTGGGTGAACTGGCGAGTCGGGACGTACGACTGGTTCAACCAGAGGAACATGGCCTTCCACGGCAAGAGGCGCGAGTAGTACGTCCGCATGACCATCGGGTTGGATAAGTCGCCCATCGATTCTTCGGTCGCGTTGTCCATTTTCGGGAGCATGGCTTTCAAGTCGTCGTCGGCGAACAGCTTGTCGAGGGCTGACGAGCGACCAAGCAGGAGGGTCAGCGGGTCCCGAAGAGTGCGCACGAGCGAGTGACAACAGGCCGACTGACCTGGACCTCCAGCTGGTGGGTCGACCTGCATCCCGGGCATCGTGACCGCGAGCTGTGAGCTAGCGTGAGAGAGAGCAGCTCGTCGTAAGCTGTCGTCGTCGTCGAAAGTCGCCGGGTCGCGTCGAGACGCGTTCGTTCCGACGCGCCTCGAGGAGAAAATTTTCCCCCTTTCTGGTGCGAGTGCGAGTGCACGCGCCCACTCTCGAGTCGAGTCGACACGCCTATACAGGTCGTCTCGGCCCTCGGGAAACGACACTCGACTGGGTGGCTGTAGCTGACGAATCGACTCGACCCGTGAGTTACCTCTGTCTAGCTGCATCAGACAGCAGCGCGCACTGTCCTTGTTCACTCAACCTTGCGAACCAAAACAGCCTCTACACAGTCACGCCGACTCGGAACCCGCGCAGCCTCACCGTTGTCGAGAGTCGCGACAGACTCTTCGACTCGCCCGGCGCATCCCGCACAGCGGCTGGACCCAGAAGGAACTCCCTAATCGTCCCTCTTGCGCACGATCAACAACCCTCGCCTCGCCATATTCCTCGACTAGGCCCTGACTCGACTCGCGGGCAAGGTACATCTGCCTACTCGTGCTTCACCCAGCAAGCAGCGACTCGAGAGCGAGGTCGGTTGCGCCTAACCGGTACTTTGCCCAAACACGCCTCTCGCGACAAACAGAACGCGCGAGGCGCATAGAGAGGGCTCGACCCTTCGGCGAAGGTCATGCTGACTCTGTGAACATGCACCTGCAGTCTATACTCGCGGACATGGCGCGCCCGGCGTCGCCAACCGGGTCGGTCCACTCGTTCCTCGACGAAGACCCGTACCCGTCCGGCCCTTCCACCCGGCGGGCCCAGCAACTCCCGAGCCCGCCGCGACCTTCCTCCATGTCGAGTCTCAACCCTCCTCACGATCTGACTTCGACGACCCTCCTCGACCGACTCGAGTCGCACCTCCGCGCCAAAGCCGAAGAGGTCCAACTCGCCGGCCAGTTGGGCCAGGCCCTCCTCGCACAACAGCAAGAACTCGAAGCGCGGATCCGCGAGATCGCCGAAGTCTCGAACCGGTACGCGGCCTCTCTCGCCGCCAGTTCGGGCGCGGGAGGCGATTCGAGCGGCGACGAACGCGAAGTCGGCGAGGAGACAAAGAAATCACTTAGGATGCTCGAGGAGGAGCTCGCGAGGTGGGAAGGCGCCAACTCGGAGCTGTACCAAGTCGTCGGGACCGCAGCGGCCCGTGGCGTACCGAACCCTGCCGCCGAAGTCGAACAGGACGACGCGATCCATCGCCCGCGCGCACCGTCGCTCTCGCGCAAGTCTTCCCTCGCCGACTTGACCAACTCGTCGAGCAGTCAATCGCTCGCCGACTACACCCAAGCCGCAGGAGGCACCTCGGCCTCGCAGTCCCGGCGTGCGAGGAACGCCGCGGCTCAGCACCGCACGAATGACATCGAGCTCGCGACCGAGATCGGTCAATCGCTCCTCGTCGAAGTGAGGAGGTTGCAGGCGTTGCTGCAGGAGCGCGATGAACACCTCAAAGCGCTCGAGGAGGAGCGGGACGAGAAAGACCTAGAGGTCGAGAACGCCATGCAAGCCCGGCGAGCTGTCGAGGACGATGTCGGTGAGTGGCCTGTGCCATGTTCAGCGTCGTCTGCGCGGATCTGACGCCTCTCTGACGCAACAGAGAGGTACAAGGAGATCAACTGGGAGCTCGAACTCGCTTCGCAGGACCTCCGGACCGCGCTCTCAACCGCCAACTCGTCGCTTCAGAAGGCCGACCAGGAGCGTGCCCGTCATGCAAAGGACCTCGCCACGACCCGCGACCAGCTCGACTCGCAGCGGCTCGAATCGGAGCGTCTTGCCAAAGACCTCGAGGAGCTCAAAAACAAGCACGAGACGGACATGGCCAACATGCGCAAGTCGCAAGCTGGTCTGCAGCGCGACAAGTCGGACCTGCAAGGCACGCTCGAAGGTCTGAAGAACGAGATCGCAACTCGGAACCGCGCGATCCGTCGTGGGCCGGGTGGATCCCCTGCGCCCGGCACGCCCGGTTACCGCGGTGGCGTGCAAGACGACGAAGACGAAGCTGGCGACGGCTTTGGCGAAGACGTGTTCCGCTCGACAGCCCGCCGCCGAACCGGCGAGGGCTTCCCTTCGAGCGCGATCGGCAAGGACGACCTCTTTGGCCCCGGCGAGGGCGACTCGCCATCCGCGTCACCGATCCAGCGCACTGGCTTTGCCACCGAGGCCGATTCGCTCCGTGCCAGTCTCGCGCATGCGCAGCGGCAGGTCCAGACGCTTCGCACCAGTCTGCAACGCGAGAAGCAGGCCAAGCTCGACTTGAAGCGACAGCTTGCCGGCGGCCCCGCAGGCAAGGACGGACGCGGCGGCAAAGTGTGGGGCGACGACCCGCTCGACGGCTCTGATTCGGAGGACGAAGACGCGGATCTCGACCTCGTCGGTGACGGCGCTCTCGATGCGGGCGCGAGCTTTGTCACTGAATCCGACCCCGAAGTGGACGAGCACGACTTCCTCTCGGCTCCGCCCCCGAAGCCCTCGCGAACGCCAGCTCGAGGTCAGCTCAATTCGCCTGCTTGGCCCCGCTCCGCCCGCGGTTCTGCTCGCGGTCGTCGCGGTGGCTCTCGCCAGCAGAGTCGCGTCCCGTCCCGTCTCGCCCGCGCTTTCGGCACTCCCGACCTGGCGTCTTCCGAGGAAGAGAACACTTCGGCTGCTTCCCCAACGGCTCGGGCTGCAGAGACAGCCGAAGCTGACGACGTTTCGACCGACGGCGCAAGCATCTTTGAGCACCAGTTCCTTGGCATCCCTGGCGCTGGCACCGCCGTCACGGACGGCGAAGACTCGTTCGACAACGGCGACTCGCCCCTTCGGAGTCGTCGTGGCGCCAGTGTCGAGACCGAGGACTCGCTCTTGGGGCCCGGGGAGACTCTCGCCGACGCGTTCGGCGGCGTGGATCGCTCGCGCGGTCACGGCCGCACCGGCAGTCTCGGGTCGCTCGCGAGCTTCCTCGCCGATCGGAAGCGCCTGTCCCGCAGCGAGAGCGTCGCGACCGTCGCCGAAGCCGACGAAGCGGCAATCACTCGCTCGGCGACGCTGCGCGCCGTCGAGTGGACGGACCAAGCGACGAGTACCGACTTTGAGCCGGAGGTCCGCATCGAGCGCGTCGAAGTGCCTGTGCCGTTCGAGGTCGTTCGCGAAGTCGAGAAGCGGGTCGAAGTTCCCGTCGACCGCATCGTCGAAATCGAGAAACGCGTCGAGGTGCCAGTCGACCGCATCGTTGAGGTGCCTGTCGAACGGATTGTCGAAGTCGAGAAGCGCGTCGAGGTGCCGGTCGACCGCGTTGTCGAAGTTGAGAAGCGGGTCGAGGTGCCAGTCGACCGAATCGTCGAGGTCGAGGTCGAAAAGCGGATTGAGGTCCCCGTGGATCGCATCGTCGAGGTTCCCGTGGACCGCATCGTCGAGGTCGAGAATCTCGTCGAAGTCGAGAAACGGATCGAGGTACCGGTCGAGGTCATCAAAGAGGTCGAGGTCCGGGTCGAAGTCCCCGTCGAGGTCATCCGCGAGGTCATCAAGGAAATTCCGGTCGAAGTCGAGCGCCGCGTGGAGGTGCCAGTCGACCGCATCGTCGAAGTGCCTGTCGAACGGATCGTCGAAGTCGAGAAGCGCGTCGAGGTGCCGGTCGACCGCATCGTCGAGGTCGAGAGACGGGTCGAAGTCCCCGTGGAAGTGATCCGGACCGTCGAAGTCGAGAAGCGCATCGAAGTCCCGGTCGACGTCGAACGGCGCATCGAAGTGCCAGTCGAAAAGGTCATCGAGCGCATTGTCGAGGTCCCTGTCGAGGTCATCAAGACAGTCGAGGTCGAGGTCATCAAGACGGTTGAGGTTCCCGTCGACCGAGTCGTCGACCGAATCGTCGAGAAGCCGGTCGAGGTGGTCCGCGAGGTTGAGCGCATTGTCGAAGTCCCGGTCGAACGCATCGTCGAGAAGATTGTCGAACGGCAGATCGAGGTCCCCGTCGAAGTCATCAAGGAGGTCGAGAAGCGCATCGACGTGCCGTTCGAGGTCATCAAAGAGGTGGTCGTCAAGGTCGAGAAGCGCGTCGAGGTGCCCGTTGACCGCATCATCGAGGTTCCTGTCGACCGCATCGTCGAAGTCGAGCGTCGCGTGGAGGTGCCGGTCGACCGCATCGTCGAGGTGCCGGTCGACCGCGTCGTCGAGGTCGAGAAGCGGGTCGAAGTCCTCGTCGACCGTATCGTTGAGGTGCCGGTCGACCGCATCGTCGAGGTCGAGAAGCGGGTCGAGGTGCCGGTCGACCGCATCGTCGAGGTCGAGAAGCGAGTGGAAGTCCCTGTCGAGGTTGTTCGCGAGGTCGAGAAGGTCGTCGAGCGCCTGGTGCAGGCTCCGTCTGAGCCGTGCGAGACCTGCGCAGCTCTCGCAGCCGGCCCTCCGACACCTGTTCCAAGCTCCGTCACACGAATGGAGGATCGCGCTTTGGCGAATCAACCATCGCTGTCCGAATTGACGGCTCCGGCGGCCCACCGAGACCGCGACCAGACCATCTCCTCGTTCGCGGCTCTACAGGGCCTCCGTTCGACACCCAGCGAGGACTCCGAAGACGATGCGCGGTCCGACACCACCGGTCGGGGTCCGCCGAGTCGCCAAACTTACTACACGGATGCCGAGACGGAATACGAGGATGCGCGAGAGTCGCTCGGGGGAGCAACCTCCTCCCTCGGGGCGCGCTCCGTCAACGGGCCTCGACCTTCGTATCCCGACAGCATACTCACTCGCTCGACGTCTGCGAACGACTTTGTGTCGGTCCGCTCCGGCCGTACGACGGCTTTCGGGGACGAGAGCGACGGCGAAGCCGAGGTCCTGGCGTCCCGGGAGTACGAAGTCGACGAAGAGGAGACCCGCGCGTTCCGGCGCACGCTCCGGAATAATGCAGCGGAATGGCAGGCCGCCACCGCTGCTCAGCAGAGCGCCGCGATTGAGCCCGAGGCGCGGGCCGTTTACGTCGATAAAATCGTCTACGTCGACAAGCCCGTCGAGGTGGAGAAGGTGGTCTACGTTGATCGCATTGTCGAAGTCGAGAAGCAGGTCGAAGTCCCTGTGGAACGGATCGTCGAAGTCGAAAAGGTCGTCGAAAGGATTGTCGAAAAGACGGTCTACGTGGACCGCCCTGTTCCCGCGCCTCTGCCCGCTTCGGGCGGTTCCAGGACGACCAAGGACGGCGATGACCTGCAAGAAGCGCTGCAGACCGCTAGCGCATACCTCGCTGGGCCCGGCTCGCGATCGATTACGCCGTCGCCTTCAGTGCGCGACCTGAGGAGCAACGAGAAGGAGCTCATGGGTCCGCCGCCTGTGCCGACCGCGCGGAAGCTTGGCAGCCCGCGCAAGAGTGGCACATCGGCGGCGTCTACTCGGTCTGCGCCGAAACAACCGCCGTCCCGCCCAACGTCGCCGCCTCCCGCAGACCTGCTCTTCCGCGCCCAATCACCAACCTTCGACGACGAATACTCGCGCCGGTCTACACTGCTGGCTCCGCCGGTCTCTGCCGGCAGCAGCGCGCCGAAACTGCGCTCACGCGGGTCTGCGATCTCGGCAACTACCTCGACGAGATCTGACGCTCCGTTCGCCGATCTCAGCAACGCGCGACCTCACACGTCCATGGGCCTCACGGCGACGCCGCGCAGCACGAGACGCGCGCGTCAGCAGCCCTCGCGGTCGTCCAATCGCTCCATGTCGGACGTGAGCTCTCGGCGCGCTTCGGTCGCCTCGGAAGCGACGAGTGACGGAGGCTACGACGCGCCGAATGGTCCGCCGCAGAGCATGGGGCGGCCTACTGGCGACTCGACCGACCCCGAGGTCATCCATGCGATTACGCAGACCATGATCGGCGAGTTTCTCCACAAGTACACTCGACGGAACTTCAGCAAGGAGCTCTCGGAGAGGCGGCATCAGCGCTTCTTCTGGCTGCACCCGTATACGCGAACTCTGTACTGGTCTACGAGTGATCCCGGCGCATCATCGACGAGTCACGCTTACTCGAAGTCCGGTGCGTCCTCTTGGCATTTCAGTCTGTCCGTGCTTGAATAGCAGCCCTGACGCTGCCTTTTCCGCCGCGCAGCGTACATCGAAGGAGTCCGTCAGGAGCATGATGCCAACCCGCTACCGCCCGGCTTGCATCAGCACAGCATCGTGATTCGCACGCGAGAGCGCGAGGTCAAATTCACCGCGAGTTCGAAGGAGCGACATGACATGTGGTACAAGGTGAGCTTGTGACTCTACCAACTGGCGCGTTGATAGACGGACTTGTCTGACAAATCCGGTGCAGGCCATCAAATACCTCATCGAGAGGCCCGAAGGCTCGTCGGGCCCTGCCGACGGCTCCGCCGATGTCGGCCACAGCCCAAAGACCCCGATCGCTCGGACCGCGCACTCCCGCTCACGCTCGAGGACTCTCGCGGGCGCAGAGGGCTCGAGCGACTTCTTCGGTATTCCAGACCAGATCTACTCCTTTGGCGCTGCGAGTGCCTCGGACTCGCGGCTGACCCCGAAAGCCCTGCCGCGCTGGGTACCGCATGGCCGTAATACGGTGAGCGGGACGTCCGCGAAGCGCGCTGGCACCGCCGCTGCCGATTACCAGAGTCACGCCGGCTCAGTTTCGATGCGGTCTCTCTCGACGTACGGCGAATTCGGCGAGGGCAGTCTGGAGGTCGTCGACAGGGACGAAATTCCCGCCGAGCACGAAAGTCACGACGACGACGAGTACGAAGGGCTCGAGAACGTCCGCGCCTGCTGCAACGGAAAGCACGATGGTGAGCTTTTTGACTTCGAGCGGCGTCTTCGCAATGACTGACGGGAAGCCTTTCTTGCGTTCGTAGTGGGCTCGCTCTCGCGACGAAACAAGCACAGCCATCATCGTCACCAGCACTCCTCACATTCCGACGTCGAAGCACGCTCGTCGACTTCGCTGCCGGCCACGCCGGGCCGGTCTCGCGGCAAGTCTGGGTCTAACCCGCTCGGCTCCCTCTCGCGCAAGATGTCTGGCATCGCGACGCCTCGCAAGTCCTTCTCGGGCTCGTCGAAGTCAGCTTCGGACGCAGGCGCCGTTCCAACTCGCCCTTTCTCTGCGTTGCCGGTCAATGGTACACTCAACCGCATCTAGACTCGACCTTTTCCTTTCTGTCTTTCTTCCCAGTAGAACCCCTTTCTTGTCCGACGGACCCACTTTTTCAGCTGCCTGTATCAATCTGGCGCTCATGTCTCCCGTGACGAAGCCGAGTGAGGAGGACGAAGAATTTTGCAATAAGGACGAAGGAGTATGCGAGAGATGCAGGGTATTCCAGAGTGCGCCGAGAATGCGAGAATATACGACTTGAGGAGCGGAGAGAGTGTACATCAAGGGTGCAGCGTGAGACCAAGACCAGAGGGAGAGGCATGAAGAGCGATGTGCCCGCGCTGGCGTTTCTCAAACCGACGGAGCGCGAGAGCCGAGACTCCTGGATCCTCCATAGACGATCCGCCCAGTGACAGCGCCTTGATAAGCTCGGTGGCGGGCGAAGACGAGCGCGAGCGGTCGGGAGATGCGAACGGCGAAGGGGAGCGAGAGGCAAAGCTGCTGAGGCTCGAGGTGGACGAGGACGGGGACAGAGATGGTAGAGAAGATGACCAGCTCAACCCTGAGAGGGTTTCAGGGTGGGGTGCGGTCGGCTCATCGAAGGAAGGAATAACCCTGGTCGAGTGCAAGTTGCGAAGCGGAGCGAGGTCGGGAGACGAAAGCTCGAGGTGGAAGTGGGCTGGCGATGCAGTTTCCTCTTCCTCGACGTTTGCAAGCGCTTCGGCGGTCAAGGTCCTT
The DNA here is from genome assembly GCA_002922495.1 of Rhodotorula taiwanensis. NCBI lineage: Eukaryota > Fungi > Basidiomycota > Microbotryomycetes > Sporidiobolales > Sporidiobolaceae > Rhodotorula > Rhodotorula taiwanensis. The sequence goes on from PJQD01000021.1 coordinate 140,503, forward strand.
TGGCGATACCCGGCGCCGAGATCAAAGTTGCTGAACGAGTCGGCGATCCACTTGCGTTCGTCTTGGGTTGCGAACCCCGCCGCTTCGCGCTGCGCCTCGGCTGTGAACTGCGCCATCGACGCGATCGCCGGCGAGCGCTTCATCGGAATCGAGCGCGGTCCTGCAGGGGATACCGGCGTGTCGGGCAACGGCAGGACGTCAAAGATCGGAGCAGGGGGCAACAAGGGCGCGAACGGCGTCGCGTCGACGCTCGGACCTTCGAACGCGAACGCGTCCGGGTCGCGCATCTCGATTGCGCGACGCGTCGTGTAGAAGGGACGAGTGGCAAAGTCGGCGAACGCGGCCGCGACGGGCGAAGGTACAGGGAGAGAACGTTTGCGAGGGTTTGGTCGCCGAAGTGGCGGGGGCGTCATCGAAGTCGACGGGCCGGAGCGCGTCACGGGCGTAGTGGGCTGGACGGGGCACATGGTATGCAAGCAGTCTTTGTGCGGGCTGTTGAAACTGAGCTGGCGTGTGGCAAGTCAGCTTGAGATACATCGATAGGAGCCAGTGACTGACGCGACTCACCAGAGTAGACGAAGGGAGATGACAAAGGAATGTGAGAGAAAGCGTCGTCGGTAACGTGTGTATCGTCAAGAAGTCGTTGGCTTTTGTTCCGATTGAGAGGAGATGGAGAAGGGGGAGAGGACAAAGAGTAGAAGAGACCTGCAGCACTTTGTTGAGCGCGTCTTTGTCTCGAGTACGGCGGACGTGAACAAAGAGCGTGCCTGACTACCGGTGTGCAGCCGGGAAAGAGAGAGACGGACGAGGTCTGACCGCGCACGCAAGAAGGACGAGGGTCCGAGCGAGGAGGGCGTTTACGACAATGGGTCCGACGGCCGGGACTTGTTCCCGGTTCCCGATCGCAAACAGCTAACTCGAGCCTGATTGTCTACGTCCCGGCCGGATCTACCCGGTCCGTAAGGACCTACCATTTCAGCGCCACGCGACAAGAACGGACCGACAATTGAGAGGAAGAAAGGGTCTTCCCCGGACGCCTTTTCACGTGCCAGACGGTCGCGAAATGAACAAAGGGTCCCCGGCGCTTATATCGCCGGGTGGCCCTGACTAAGTGGTAGCCACGCGCGAACGGCAAGCCGCTGATGGACGGCCGAACCGTGTCGCTTCGCTAACTGAAAATGGTCTCGGTGTTCCGGCGTGCTTCGAGAAGGTCACCCGGTTGCGAGCTTACTGCACGTCGAAGGACGGCTCGAGCGCTATTCACTCGCGAGCTGCATTACAGTCTTTTCTTATATCCTGCGCAGTCATGCGCGGTAGAGCACACGCGCGAGACACCCCGCTACTTGGCAATCGTTAATGCGTGGTCGGAGTGCTGCTCGCCCGCTTGCTTTCCCCGCTCTCGGTCACACGATAGGAGCTGGGGCCTCCCGAAGGTGCCTGTCTCTCACGAGCGCGCAAGTGAGAGCCGGGGCAAGGCATTGTGGGATTCGGTTTGCACAGCGCCTCGCTCCCCCCAACCCTTCAAAAGTACTGCCCGGCACCAAAATAGTCGCCCACCTGAGTCGCATCGTCGGCCCCGGCCTCGTCGTCGTCGTCATCAGAGCTGTCGTCACCTCCCGCGCCACCTCCCATCCCGTCGAGACCAACGGGCGGCGGCAGCGGCGGCGGGATCTTGTGTGGCGGCGGAGGACGGGCGCCCGTACCCAGGCTCGGACGGAAGGCAGGTGGAGGGAGCGAGAACGCCTTGGGAGCGAGGGCGGCGCGACCAGAGGGCAGTCGGGACTGGAGTGTTGGGGCGGGCGGGATCGGCTGGAAATGGACCTGGCACGAGAACACCAGCCTTCAGTTGATACGCACGGGGACGAGGAGCGCAGAAAAAGTCGCGCGACACAAGTCTATACACACGGGCAAGCTCACCGTGTCGTTGACTTTTTCGTACGCGCTCCGGAACGCCTCGGTGCTCTCCCGCTCCTCCTGCACTTTCCCCTTCCGCCCCTTGCCCGCTTCCCGTCCCTTCCCAAATCCCTTGAGCTTCTTCAACCCTTTGTCCTTGTCTCCGAGGGCGTCGAGCTCCTGCGCCGCGAGCGCGAGGTAACCCAATGCATCCCCTGTCGCAGGAGGAGACGCACGTTCGCCGGCATCGACGCCGAGCCATTTGTACGACAGGGCGAGCGCGAGGGTCCGCCCGTCCGAGAGGTACCGCCTCAGGGGGAGGACGATCTCTCCCGAGGACGAAGCGGCACCGGTCAAGTTGGATCTGGGTCCGCTCGCGGTCGAGGACGAGACCGTCTTGACCAACGTTCGCGCCTCGTCGTACAAGGTGTACACGTGCAAGTGAAGTTTGGCGAGCAAGGAAGGGGAAGGGTGGCCGGGAGGGAGGGGTGGACCGGGCGTGGTGGTCGAATGAGCGACCGAGAGCGAGCGCGACAGCAAGCGACGGATCGCGAGCAAGTTGGCGTCGGCGAGGCACATCCTGCGACGAGGCGTCAACGATTAGCCCTTGCGCTCTTTATATGGTGACCCCGTCTCGGAGGACGCACTTGGCGAGCGCGGTCGTGACCTCTCTTGTCATTTCGACGGGCCTCTGCCGCAACGCCTCGGTTCCGACCGCGGCTTCCCACCTCGGGACGACCGTCTCGGCGAGGTGCATCAAGACGCCGCTCGCGCGACAGAGCGTGTCGGCGGCCGAGTTGATCGTCTCGTCATGGACGCCGATCGCCGCCGACGAGACGGACGCCGAGATCTCGTACGACCCGAGCGAGGCGACGAGGGACGAGGCTTGGTTCGCGAGGCAGAGGGCGTAGGCGAGTAGCGTGCCTGTCAGTTCGGCGTGCCTGCAGGGTGCGCGCGCGAGAGAGAGCAGCAAGTCAGTCTCGGCTGTGATCCCGCAAAAAGCGGACGGGGAGGGGCAGTGCCTGGGTGGTGCTCGGGGCGGGCGACTGACAGGGACGGTAAGGCGACTCGCTGACTGCCCTTTCGTAGCGGCGAAGACGAGAGGGAGCCCCGCCATTGAAAGAAGACTATTTAAGTCGACCGAGTCAGCGCACTGTCTTGGTCAACTTGAGGGCCGTGTCTGCGTACCTGGGTCGGTTCTGAGGACGAGGTCGTCGGCTTCTACGCAAGCGAGGATGGCGACGAGGTGACCGAGGTACTCTTGCAGGGCCTGGCGACAGTCGCAGTCTCGAGTTCAGCTTTTTGGGGCGGCCGTGGTTTTCCTTTGCAAATGTGCAGAGACTGACCCTGGCTGCGCCTGTCCAGTCTGCCTGCCCTGAGTTGGCATTCTTGGTGGTGTGTTTGAGAGCTGTCCTGACTGTACCGCGGGCAGCGTTGGCGTCTGTGAGGTTGCGAGTGTGGAACGAGGTGGACGGGTCGACGAGCAGTTGGTGCAACGCGACCGAGCCCGGGATCGGAGGAGGCAAAAGCATGATAAGTGCTGGGCGTCCCTTTGCGTGACAGCTCTGTGTGTGTCAGCTGAGCGAGTAAGAGGTTACGTAATCGAGAGTTGCCATTTGCTCCAAGTCGGGTCAGCCGACGTGCGTCAGCGACAAGTGGCTTACTCTCCCTCCTACACACTCTATTGCGAGTGCATGCTCTTGAGAGCTCTCTCTGCTACCACTCGCTCCTCTGTTCACACCGTCACTCGTCCTCAGTCCCGTCTCGTCTCGATTCAAGCCGCTGCTCGCTGCCCCACTCCCCGCTCCGTCATCACCCCGATCACTCTCGCTCGCCACTCGACCTCGGACCGCACCGCAAACATGTCGTCGCAAGCCCAAAAGGACATCACCTCGTGGGCCAGCAAAGACGGACAGTTTCGTCGCCAGACCAGCTCGTTCCGAGACTCGATCTCGAAAGACGGCCAGTTCACCCCGGACGAGGGCCGCTACCACCTCTACGTCTCGCTCGCCTGCCCGTGGGCGTACGTCGTCCCGTCTTGTCACCTCGCGATGCTGCCTGATCGAGGAACCCGAGCACAAGAGTGGCTGACATGTTACTCTCGTCTACACCTCGTCAACTTCGCACGGACTCCTCCTCGACAGTCACCGCACCTTGATTGCGCGGTCGCTCAAGGGCTTGGACAAGTATGTCTCGGTGACGGTAGTCCATTCGTTCATGGGCGCCTTGGGTTGGTCCTTCTACCCTCCCGTCCGCGACGAGGACGGCGGATTCCCGCAGACCAAGGTCAGTTTGCATCCCCCCTTTCACCGTGACTCCTCTGCTTGCTCTGCCCTCGCCCTGCGCGTATGCCCACACAATCGCAAACCAGCGACGAGTGAACGGAGCCTGCTCCCTCGAGAGACAGGGAAAACGACCGGATACTGACGTCGGAACGCGCTGCAACTCCTCGCAGGGCCAAGTCGGCGAACCGGACGGCCTCGCCCAGGTGGACGGCGACCCGTTGTTCGGCGCCAAGTTCCTCCGCGAGCTGTACTTCAAGGTCGACCCGGACTACTCGGGCCGGTTCACCGTCCCCGTCCTGTGGGACAAAAAGACCAACTCGATCGTCAACAACGAGAGTTCCGAGATCCTGCGCATGTTCAACACCGAGTTCAACCACCTGCTGCCCAAGGAGCAGGCCGACATCGACCTGTACCCGGAACACCTCCGCAAGGAGATTGACGAGCAGAACGAGTGGGTGTACGACACGGTCAACAACGGCGTCTACAAGTCGGGGTTTGCGACCAAGCCCGAAGCGTACGAGTCGAACGTCGTCCCGCTGTTCAAGAGCCTCGACCGCCTCGAAAAGATCCTCGACGGCGGCAAGCAGTTTGTCGTCGGGGACCAACTCACCGAGGCCGACGTCCGCCTGTACACTACCATCGTGAGTTGCGGAGGACTTGCCCTCCCCTCCCTTCGGCTCTCCACGTTCCTTCCCACTGACTCTGAGCGCGCCCGCAGGTCCGGTTCGACCCGGTGTACCACGGCCACTTCAAGTGCAACCTCGGTTCGATCCGTCACGACTACCCGAACCTGAACCGGTGGTGCAAGAACCTGTACTGGAACTATGACGCGTTCAAGTCGACGACCGACTTTGACCACATCAAGGTGCGTCTTTTTTTCGCCTCCGACGCTCGTGACCGTCGGGCGTGTCCCGTGCAGGCTTGGGGGAAAACCCGAGACTGACGTTCTGCCCCTTTACGCTTTCGTCCCGTGAACTCCACTCCTGGCTCGCCGCCGTCTTTCCACGCTCAGCAACACTACTACATGAGTCACGGCCAGATCAACCCGACCCGGATTGTCCCCAAGGGACCGCTGCCTCCGATCGAGCCGCTCTAAACGCCAAAAAAGACGGGGCGTCATATCGCACCCACCTTCTCCGGAGAGCCCCTAGCCATTGACTTCTGTAAAAAGGCAATCTGTGTAAAAGACAAAGGCCGTGCCTTCCAGAGCGAGCTTCGTCTGAGACTAGCGAAGCCTTTCCCTGTTGCTACTCCCGCACGGACTCCGCGAACGCCGAAAAAATGTCTCATCACCCGAAGCTTGCTTAATGAAATTGATGTCATGCATTCACCCGCATGCACCGTTTTGTAATCGGCCCATGTTGGCTGGCCCCTGCACCTTGCCTGCACCTGGTGCAGTCGGACGACCGTGTTCCCTGGTCACTTACCGCCCTCTCTTGCTCTTGCGCCATCACACTCCTGGACAACGTCTGTCACTAGACATCCTCAGCCGTGACCTCCCACTCTCGACCCGATTGCTAGACAGCCACTTGGCCACTCGTCTCACACTCGCAGATTCTCCGAATCGGACCTCACCTTGCGCGTCAAGCTACAAAGGGAACCTATGACCGCCAACGCAGCCTTTTCCAAGACGGCACTGCCGACGCCGCAAGAGCTCGAGGCGGCGCGCCAAGTCCCCGTGCACGACTCGAAGGGCGGCAAAGTCTTGCTCGGGTCGCTGTTTGAACCGGATCAGATTGGCGGGACGGCCGTCGTCGTCTTTATCCGGCACTTTTTGTGCGGTCTCTGTACGTCGTGCTTCCTCTCACACGAGGCTCGGGGACGACCAGGTGCTGGGACGCTGACGCACTGCTCGTGGGCACGCCGCAGGCCAGGACTACCTCTCCATGCTTTCGAGCAAGTTCCCCCCCTCCCTCCTCGAGCAACACAAGATCCGGCTTTCCGTCGTCGGGTGCGGCGACTACAAGATGATCGACTCGTACCGGGATCACCTCAGTTGCCCGTACCCGATCTATTCGGACGAGAGCAAGAAAGCGTACGAGGTCCTCGGGATGACCAAGCGGACGTTTGACCTCGGTGATACGACGCCCGAGTACCAGAAGAAGGGGATGGGCAGCACGGTGTGGACGTCGATCGGGGTGAGTCTCGAGCTCCTCGCGTCTTGCCGCTGCTGCAGTTCCCTCCCGGGGAACGCAGCGTCGCTATTTCCCGTAGGAGCGGTTTGCTCACACTGCCAGTCTATCCGCAGAGCTTCTTCAAGATGGGCAAGCTCGCCAATCCGGGCGACTCGAAGCAGATCGGAGGCGAATTCGTGTTCTCGTCGAGCGGGCAACCGACCTGGTGCCATCGGATGGAGGTGAGCACCCGAGTACTTCACAAGACGAGCACGGGAACATCATGCTGACACTACACACTCCACAGAATACTCGCGACCATGCACCGCTGCGGGATCTCGCCCAAGCATCGGGCCTTCCCCCCCCCTTCTCGCCCTGATTCTCGACCAGTATCACTACTTCGATTTCCCATATACCCCTAGCTTCTTGGTAATGCTTCATTACTCCACGTGGCTGAGTACTATGGTCGAGCTCGATGCGCTCTCGACAACGGCCTGAGCACGAGCGAGATTGCCGGGATGTCCGCGGTGGACTGACTGGGTTGACCTGACCGAACCCCAGGCTCTTCGCGTTGCTCGCCCTCTTACAGACCGAGTCTCATCACACGGCTGCCAGGCTTCCCGCTATGTACCTCCCGCTCGCTGACGATATCGGCTCCGCGTTCGACTACGCGGTGAATGCGCTGGCCAAGCGCTCGACCGGAGGCGACATCGAGCCATTCACGATCAGTCATGTCAGTGCGGACCGACGGAACTGTTCTGCAACCGGGGAGCTGACGGGAATCCCGATTTCGCAGACGCAATGGGTCACGATCTACTGGATCGAGGGGATGTGCGGCGGTGCGCAGCTCGTCTCGACCTTTCTGCAGGCGAAGTGACCGTCTCTACCTCCTGCAGCATCGTCCTCTACCTGTTCACCTGGAATCTTTACATCGCACGATCCGTCCTCTTCCCCTTAAAGCTCTGCGCTGTCGCATGGTGAGCCGATCTCCGCATCTCGGAAGCGGGACATGCTGACTCGCGCTTCCGCAGCCACGAAGGCTGCCACGCGTTGCTCGGCTTGTTGACGGGCGCCAAGATCTACTCGATCATCCTGGACCCGAATCAGGGCGGTGAGCTGCAAGAGGGCGATTCCTCAGTGGCAACTCGGTTTGACTCGGACCTGCAGGCTCTACTCGGATGGAAGGCGGCTGGGCATTCGCGAGTCTCCCCGCCGGCTGTGAGTAGCTGCTGACGGGCACAGCTACTCCGCACGCTGCTGACGATGAGGCTCGCCGGTACGCGGCAGATATCGGGTCGACCCTCATCGGGGCAGCCCTCATCTTTGCCTCTTTCGACTTGAAAGCGAGTAAGATTGCGTGAGTTTCCTTGCTTCGTGTCGCGCTCCGTGCTTCGAAAGGCCAAACTCCTAACGTGCTGCGCTTCAGGGCGGTCCCGTTGCTGGTCCACCTGCTCCTCGTCATGTTCTGGGCGCGCCACTCACGGTACACGATGCTTTTCGTGAGCATACCGATGGGCCTGATCTTCATCCTCTGTGCGGTCTCTTCTTTTGAACGGATGAGGTATGCCTCCGATGCTGAACTACTTGGAATCGCAACAGATATCGTCGCCCACGGCATCTTCCTGCGCTTCTTACTCGCGGCCCTTGGAGTCATGAACGGTCCGTGCGAGTATGCGCCATGTTACGTCGAGACTTTCTGCTAACAGAGTCTGCGCGATGATTGGCGAACTTCACCGCCGCAGTCATGGTAAGCTCTCCGCACAGCGCTGCTCCTCTCGTTGACTGACTTTGCACCACCCGCGCCTTCAGTACAGTGTGTGGGACCAGTTCGACGACCTGGTGTTCCATAAAATCAACGCGAGCGATGTCTGCGCCTTTCAGGAAGAGTATCCGTGGCTGCCCGCGCAAGTCTGGGGCGCGATCTGGACCAGCATCAGCTGCGCAGGTCGTGAGTTACCTTTCACCACTGCCTGATACGCCTACGCCCGACTGACCGCCTTCACAAACAGTCATCGCTGGAGTGCTTGGAGGGGTGCTGCTCTTCAAGAAGGACTTCTCCGAACAATACCTCGAAGCGCTCTCGTTCATCCCTCTCTGAAGATCCTCGATCGGCGCAAACGCAGATGCGGTGACAAACACACTTTCCAGATAGCAGTGGTAGAGTGATTGCAAAGTAATCGGGACGAGGTCAACCCAACGGGACGTCTCCGCCTGGACCGGCGCTCCGGCGTTTGCGCGGTGATTCGGCCCGTCCCGCTGTCGCCGACGTCGTCGCCGCCCGCGAGCTGCTTGAAGACCTTGCATCCACTAGGCTGTCCTTCTTGACGATCTCGGCAGCGACAGCCGCCGCCGCACTGCTCCGCCTCCTCTGTTTCTCATCTGTGCTCGTCCTGCCGGCTGACGCAGTCGCGATCGGCGTCGGTCCCGAGACACGCTCCGTCTTCTCGATCAGCCCCGCGCGACGGACCCAAGCCCTCCTGCGCGTGTATTTGCCGAGCCCTCCTCGCGGACCCATCTTTTCAAAGTGGTTGTCGCCGTACTGCCACCCTTCGTCGTCGACTTGCCAGTTCGCAAACAGGTTCGACTCGTGCCAGGCGAGACCTGCCGAAGCGGGAGAGGTATAGCTCGGGTTGAGATTGAGCGAAGAGGCGAGCGCCGAAAAGGCAGATTGCGGAGGCTGGCCGTTCGGGGCAGGCGCGGCAGTGGATGCCGTCCCTGTGAAGCTCGGGACGCTGACCCCGAGTATACGGGGGATCGTCGGCGACGGCGGGTTCGCGGCGTTTGCGGTCGAAGCAGAACCAGCACCTGTCTCTGCCGTCGGGTTTGGACTGCCCGGCACGCCGTTCGGCAGCGTCACGCTTGAAGCCGCCGATCGCAAGACGTGCCATTCGGGCTCGATCCATTTCCACTCGGTCGTCTTCTTGATCCGAGCGCCCGGGTCCGCCTTGGTCGGAGCCGGAACGTACGTCACCGAGGGTTGCGGCAGAACGAACGCGGAGGGCGGATTCGCCGGGTTGCTGTCGGCGTCCGTCCTGCACACGATACCGTCACACCTTACCGTCAGTAGCCGCTCGAAGGAGGAGCAAAAGGAAGCGGTTCTCGACTCACCAGCTCGCGCGTTCTCCCGGGAGAAGCGCCTGCGTCCAATCCAAACCGACCCACCACCGCTGGTTCTCAAAGATCGTGAATTGGACCTCGACATCATCGCCGGCAGCTTCTTCGGCGACGGCGTCCTCGCTTGCCGAGTCGACGGCGGCTGACATCAGAGACGCCGTTGCCGGCTGGTCCGAGGCGGGGACGGTAGCCTGAGCAGGTGCAGTCGGGGCTGCCGTTACGGCAGCGATAACGCCGCCGCTGCTGCTCGCAGTCTTCTTGAGCTTGACCGGGCGCTCCTCGACTGTTGACGTCATCTCCTTCTTCGTGAGGGCGCCGATCAGGCCGGGCACGCCGAGCCCCGATCTGGTCCGGCTCCATTCCTTGCGAACGCCTTTGCCGCCTCGAAGGATCCCGATGCAGATGTGCCACACCCAGCGGATAAAGACGCTGCGCCACAGGATCTCGCGCAGTGTCGTGAAGAAGGGCGCTTGCCAGAGGATCGCGACTGTTCCGGCGGAGAGGAAGAGATACTTGACGGGGACGAGGAACGTCAAGGCGAGATAGAAAGGGTACGAGGTGACGAGGAACCAGGCCGTGTCGTAGGCCGGCGCGGGCGTGGATGGACGAATCGGCGTGAAGCTGAAGTGGAGGGACAAGGGGTGCACGACGGCGGTCCGGAATGCCTGGACGTGTTCGGCGACGATCTGGGCCGACGCGAGCAGCTGCGCGTACGCGGCTGGCGAGAGAGTGGCCGGCCGAGGCCGATGCCTGAGCGAGGACGCGGGCGCTGCTGAGCCTCGGCGAGCGGTCGACAGGTAGTCGACGAGGATGAAGGCGAGGACGGCGGCGTTGAAGCCGTAGACGGCGACCCAGTACCCGAAGAGGCACACTCCCCACCACGCGAGGAGGACCAGTAACGAGCCCCAAAACGAAGGGTGCTTCCAGGTGACGAGGAGGCAGAAGGTCGCGGCGACATTGATGATAGGCGCCGAGAGCGCAAACAGCTTGATCAGGGCCGGGGGCGTCGACAGCAAGAGGTCGGTTGGCGACGGGTCTTCAGACGCTGGTGGTGCTGTCGAAGAGACGAGTGGACTCGCTGCATGAGCGGCTCGAGCCGGCGAAGTGGCCGCATCTCTGCCGGTGAGGGAAGGGAGCGCCTTCATCGGAGCGAGGATCCGCAAAGACGGGTCGGTCCAGAGCGTCTCCGTTCTGCAAGGTTGACTCTACTCGTCAGTTCCGCGTCTCTGTGCAGGCACGGCAGCTCGAGCGATGGCGCTCTTGCCCGACGACGAGACGCCGAGGCGGGACTCACGTGATTGCACCTCGTCGGCCGCGCACACCCTGCCTAGACTATGCGGCAGGTCGACTGCGGTCCTACTTGCAAAGATAGCGGTGTCCTGTCTGCAGCTGAGAGGCAGAGCGGTCAGCGTGGCCCGTTCGAGTGGCCAGAGACCGAGTCGAAGTCGATGACGACGAACAGCGAGGGGTCACTGTCCAGCGAACGAGGTACAGCGGCCAGGCGAAGGCGACTTTTCCGGATGCGAGTCTGGACTCTGCGCAGCTTGCTCCGGGAATTAGAGCTGGACCGTTGACGAGTGGAATGTACAACCCGCCGAGACCTTCTGTGTGCAGATCCCGCTCGCTTGCCCACAAGGAGAAAATGGTGATACTTCGCGAATGTGGGACATAAGCTCTCAAGCAGACAGTTGCAAATTGCGCTGGGCATCTACGGTCGTGCATATATCGACCGAGACGCGCGCAGCTCCAGTTCGACGCGACGCCCCTCTCAGCATACTCTCGGGAAGGAGCTGCTATAGCGAGCTGATGTTAGAGGTGTAAGCGAGCGTTGTTGCGGCGAACTACGACATTTCAAGCATCGAGTCGATCGTCTTGCCCATGTCGCCCGAGTTGCTCAAGAGAACCTGTTCAGTAACCAACCACCTCGACGCATGGTCAGCAGATGTCAACGCAAGGGGAGAAGGCCTGCACGCTCACCATCTCGAGGACCTCGCGCTCCGCTTCGGGAAAGATGCTCTGCAGCGTCTCGAGCGACGCCTGACGTGCCTCCTCGTGTTGCCGGTCAATCTCTTGCAGGACGGCGTCGTCCGACGTATCCGGTGCGGCGTACATGGCCATGTTCGGCGGAGGTCCCGCGTGCTGGAGGGATCCAGTCGAAGAAGGGAGCGGCAAAAGCGGCGGGCGAGTCGGCGGCGAGAGGCCGGGCCCGCCGCCTTGGTGGTAGCTTCTCCGCTTGCTCACGGCCGGCCGCGCCTGCATTCCGGGGTACGCGTCTGGCGACGGCTGCGCTCCAGGCGTAGGCGGGTACGGCGCCGGCGGAACCTGCATGGTCCGGGGCTGCCCGGACGACGTCTGCCCCGTAATCTCATTCGCCGTCTCCTCGAGCTGCTCGAAAATGCGCGCGAGTGCTCCGAGTGGTTTGCTCATCGCGCGCTCAACGTTCTCCGTCCCTCGCATGAGCGAGTCGCGGACTGACTGAGGGAATGAAGCGCTTTGAGCGAGGGCGGAAACCACCTCGCGATCTGCAGCGGAGCTCGAGTCGCCGGCGGTGAGGAGCGACGCAGAGCCGCCACCCTCGGTCGGCTGGAGCAGGTCGGACGATGTCGCCGTCGGATCTCGCGGGGGCGGTCGCAGTTTCTCGTCACGCGGCGGCACAGGCGGAGGTGGCTCCTCGGACGCAATCTGCTTGACGGCAGCCGCGACGTGTGCCTCAAACTCTTCCTGGGTGATGTTTGACAGCGCAGACGCGTCGAGCGACTCAATGAATGAGATGGCTGCAGTCTGTCGAGGGAAGCGGGATCAGCGGATCTAAGCCGGATTCTGTTGAAGAACGACCTCACCAGGCTCGAAAGGTAGTAGCCGCCCTCGCCGGAAAGTTTCTCCGGATTGCGGAAGCGCTGAATGTACCTGTGGTTGCTCAGTAGAGTCAGCTCAACACCGAGCGATTCCCATGTGATTGGTCGACTTACTGCAGGTTCGAGACAAGATGCTCGGGGTTCGCCTTGATCACGACGTAAATTAGGAAGGGGATAAAAGTATCGGCGCCTTGCTCGCCGATTGCGACATGTTTCATCAATCCTGTGCACGCAGAGCGGTAAGCGTGTAATCAACAAGCACACCGACGCCAGGAACGTACCGAAGATGACCTTGCAGCAGTTCAGAACGCAGATGAGCTTATCCCGCGGCGCCTTGTACTGGTTCATCTTGCACAACTCGCTCTGAGCAAAGTTCAGGAAGCTCTGCACTTGCTTCCGATTAGACTTTGCCGGCGAAGGCGAGGCGGGCGGTTTGGGCGGTGGCGACGGCTTGCGATGTGATCCTGTCGCCTCCGAATCGGGCGGATCTGCGGGCCTCTCGTCCACTTTGGGTGATCCAGGCTCGGGCGTTGACGCGGCAGGAGTGTCCAATCGGGACGGGATTGGTAGGTCGAGATGTTTCGGCTCGATCCAGGAGAAGAGGCGGATGCGCTGCCGAAGGACGTCGTCGCGCTCGACATCGCCAGATGGGGACATATTGCCAGGGAACGCGGCCAAGTCCAGCGCAGGCGAGAACGTTCTGCGCGGCACCGAATGGTCAGCCGCCTGACCCGGACCACGAGCGAAGCCGCCTCGACTGACAGATGCCACAGTCGGTTCATGACGAGCTTCTCCATCGCTTCCAGTGCGAGGTCAAACTCGGCTTCAGCGCGCTCAGGGTCGTCCCGCCAGTCGACGTCGAGTAGGCTCTTCCATGGGTCGGCCTGTCGCATCTTGCCTGCGATGAAATCGAGGAAGTCGTTGATGACGCGAACCTGGTCATTCGTCGAGACTGGCGGACGTCGCGCGAATTCTTTCAAAAAGCTGTTTGCGATGGTCCTGATCAGTTCCGAACCTTAGTCCAGGGCGGCGATCGAGTTGTGACTCACGAGCGGAGGTATTTAGCGATAGGGTCTGCCGAACGCGACCGCATTTGCTCGAGGAAGCGATTAAAGTCGAACACGGGCTCGTCGCCTCGTTTGTTGCGTTTGCCCTTCTCGCCGAGCGGTTCCTCGGACCGCTTCTCGTCCAAGTCGTCTGCCTTTTCGACCGATTCGCGTTCCTTCTCCTTGCCCTTCCCAGTGGCGGCACTCGCGCCTGCTCCCGCGATCGCCGCGAAGAAGCCGCCCTTCTCTCGGGGTGGCGAAGAACCCGGCTGCGGACTGCCTCGGTCGCTGCCGGCGGGGGAAGGTCGGGCGGAAGATCGGAACACGGAAGCGATCGATGCGAGCGGTTTCGCGAGGCCGGACGGTCCGGGTTGAGCTGGACTCGAGGAAACGGCAGGTTGAGAGTCGGCTGACGTCGACGCCTTGACGGGCTCGGCGATACCGACGTCAGGGAGAGGAAGAGGCGGCGGAGGCGGAGTGCCCGTCGACGCGGAGCGATCCTTTGTCGGCGTCCCGCCAAGACTCCTGAGCATGTTGCCCAGACTGAACCCACTGCCTGAAGCGGACGGCTGCTCTTGCCCGAGTCGTTCCTCCTGTTCGTGTCGCAGGCGTTCCGCCTCTGTCGGACTGTTTGTCTCCTTGTCGCTCTCGCTGTTGTCCATCAGTTCGAGCCGGCTCTCGCGCCGGACAGTACTGCCGAGCGTCCCTTGAATCGGCGCGAACGGGTCGAGGTCGTTCAGGTCAATGGCGGGCGCAGGCGGAGTGTGCGTGTAGCCCGGATGATATCCACCGGCCGCTCCGGCAGAGTTCCCCTCTGCTGTCCCTTCGCGTCGAGGGACGCTCGCCCAGATGTCATTGACGTCTTCGGCTTCGCCGGACAGCTGTGGAACTTCAGCGGGCGTAGCATCGTCTTGCGTTGTTGTCGGCTCCTCGTCGTTGGCGGCAATGACGACGGGCGCGTCGTCACGCGTTATAGCGAGCGATGACAGGTCAGGCAAGCTCTCGGGCGCAGTGGCATCCTCATCTGACCCGCCAGGCATGGTCTCTGGCTGGACAGAGCGGATCGAAGAGGAAGCAGGAGTCGTGGTTGGAAGCCATGGAACTGTTCGATCATCTCATCGCGCACCTCATCGTCTGCAGATCCGACGCCGGAAAGATCGTTATATCTCGCCCGAAAATCTCAATCAACCAAATGGACTGTATTTGGTCGAGCTGAGGAAAGAACGCCGGAAAATTTGATGCGTTTCCTCCCGGCCATCTCCGGAGGGAGAGTCTGCGCAAGCCACACCACCTTTCGAGAGCCGGCGCAATGTGGTCCGTCCTTAGCTAGACAGCAGCCTCCGCTGCTCGTAGCGGCAGTAACTCCGCAAAGTTGGGCAACGGAGCGAGTCGCGTCGAGATCTGCATTCGCGACGAAAGGATCAGCGAGCCTCCTTCGCCCGAGCCAAGGGCAGACAGTCAACGAACCGGGGTAGTGGTCGCCCCATCCAGCGCCGTGAGGACGTCGCGCAGAGCACCGTCGAGCTCAACGAGGACCGTTCGACCGGCTGCGGACGACTCGCGGAGCGCCAGTGAGGCCCGACTCCCCTTCTGCCCGAGCCAGCACTTCGCTACCGCGACACCGATCTTCCCTTCCCACCGCGCCATCCGCATTCGTCCATTCCTGACAACAGCGAGCAACGCCCGACTCGCTTCGAGCATCATCGTGGCCGTCTCGAGCGTCCAGGTCCCGTCGCCTTCGAGGCCGCCGAGAGTCGCGGTCGTCACCAACAGCTCCGTCAAATGCGGGACGATCACCTGCAGGTACCGAATCGACGCGGCGCCCATCGCATCTAGAAGTGGTGGCATCGCTCGAGCCGTGACCGTCTCGATCGCAGCATGTTGTCCCTTGGACTCCCACGCGTAGATGACGGAGGAGGCGAACAACTTGCACAAGGCATCGAACCGAGCTTTATCGACGCTGACAGGATCGGAGGCGCGCATCGGAGGGTACTGCAGCTCGGCGAGGCGGAGCGCGACGGGATGGGCGGCGGCGAGCAGCCTCGGCGTGTTCGGATCCGACAGGGCAGAGAAGCACGATTCCAGAGACTGGAAAGGTGACATGTGAGACAGTCAGTCACAAGCACGAGCATCCGCACTGTGACAACAAGCGAGCGCGCACCTTTTCGAAGACCTTGCCGACTCCGGTCCGGCGGAGGAGGCTCGCGTCCACGCGTCTCAGGAGCGTATCGAGGATGGCAGTCCCTCGGATTTTGTTCGCCGACTCAAAGTCGTCCAAGTACGCCAGCAAAGGAGGCAGGAGATAAGGCCACAGGTCTTCGACCTCGGAGGGCTGTTCGTACAGACGAGCAAATGGAAAGTCAGCGTCCTTCCGCAATTTATGGCGCAACGAGCCGACACTCACCTCGAGCGCTTCGACGACTCGGTTGACGACGGCCGCGAGTCCGACCTGACGCCGCCAACTCGACGGGTCCTGCTCGCTACTGTCGAACCAGGCGTTCAAGCCGCGGTCGCCTCCGAGAGGCCGTGACAGGACTCGGCCGGTTGAGGGATTCAGCTCCGGATGAGGCTTGAAGTAAGGCGGCAGCGAGGTGGTGAGAAGGTACCGGACGAGGGGTAGCCGCGAGGAGGGTAGGACGTCGGAAAGCGAGGCGAGAAGAGCTGGGGGCAGATCGACATCAGCCCTGATCACGCTTGACGACGGATTCTCCAAAAAGAGACAGAGCAACTCACGAGCAATCTCCGCTGTCGAACCTGGCACTCCGAGCCCGCTATCTGGCGTGTGACGGCCGAACGCTACAACGAGCGTTGCCCGGAGCGCCAGCTCCTCCCGGTTCGGCGATTCTTCGGCATTGGAGGAGTATCGCAAGAGCTCCTCTGCAAGCTCTGTCATAGGCGGGACACGCTTTAGGAAGTCCGACCTCGCTTGCGGTGGCGGCAAGTCTGCGTGCGTGGTGACATGTCGAGTCAGCCCCCTGTCGAGACCGGGTTACAAGAATCGCACGCGACACGCACCTGGCTCATCCAGGTCGGGATCGTCGTAGAAAAGCTCTGCCGGCGGCGTTGCAAGCTCTGCGAGCCTTCTCAACGCCTGCTCGGTCAAGACGCGTTCCGGCAGAGTCGGCGCCGACGAAGTCGACTCCCGAGTGCTCGTTTTGACCCGCTCGAGAACGCATGCGAGACTCTATAGCGGGCGTTCTGTCAAAACGCGCTCGAACAGGAGCGGCGGGAGAGAGAAAGAGAGTACTGACGGCTTGTTCGCCGGGAAAGTCGACGAGGAGCGCGTTCACTTCCCGCAGGAGGGCCTCCATTGCGGCTCGCAGAGGGCGCCACTGGAGTTTGGTCGCCTATTAACGGAGCAGCAAGTCCCACCAGAGTTCCAAGTGGTCGAAGACGCGCGCAGAGAGTCGGCTTTGAGGGCGGAAAGCGACTGGAGAGGGCGACTCGGACTAGCTTGCAAGCGAGAATCCAGGCAAAAATAGGTTCCAGCGCGTGACGGTCCCGTTCAAGGCAGCTAGTCGGGACCGAAGAGTGTTAACGGATCGAAACGGAAACGGTTCTCGAGCGAGCGAGCGAGCGAGAGCAAGCCACAGAAACCGCGGATCAAGTCCGTACCATACACTCGCCTACGTAGACAAGGTCGCCTGTCAGGATGCAGAGTACGCTGTATCGCACAGTCTCACGTCGACGCGCACGCTCACGAGTTCTTCACGCGCAGGCCTGGTCGGGTATGGGAGCGATTCGGATGACGAAAGTCGACCACAACAACCCGTCGCAGGACCTTCGAGTCTAACTGGAGCAGCTGTAGCATACGCAGTCGAGGTGAGACAGCTAACGCTCGGCTACGGAAGATCGAACGGACCGGGCGCACACGACTTTACTTCCTCTTTTGCTTCCAGGACGCTCCTTCTGACCGTCGAACCGCTCCTCCAGCCCGTAAGTGCCTGCCTCACTCCGGACACGCGACAAGACTTACAACGGCTCTCTTGCAGCGCAACCGGCATTGACGAGGATCAAGGGCGCGGCATCCGCCCGTTCCAACTCGCCCCTCTCGGGAGTCCGCTTGCCGACGTCGACCGGCAACTCGCCACGGTCCGGCCCTTCTGCCGCATCCCTCGGCAAAAGGCGAGAATCCTCAGCCAGTCCACCGCCGTTTGCACGGGCGGACGCGGGTCGGACGGAGCGGAACGGCTCAGAGAGCAGTCCTGCCCCCTCTGCGGCCGGCTCGTCAGGTCCCGCGGCGTACCTCAACACGCTCGCCGAGTTCGGAATACCTCCCATCCCGACTGGTCCATGCGCTCCTTCAGTGCAGGTGCGTCTTTCTCCGCACTGACAGTCGGACCGCGTGCTAAATCCGCCGCCCGGGGCTGTCCGCAGGCCAAACTCGCCAACTTCCACAACCTGCGCCTGTCGCGCGGCTTGCACTTCAACGACTCGCTCCACGCCTCAAAGGCGTTCCGGAATCCTCGCATCTACGCGAAACTGGTCGAGTTCGTCGACGTCGATGAGAGCGGCTCGAATTGGGACCCCGAGATCTGGAACGCGCGCGAGATCGGTCCGGATGCGACTGCATCGAGGATAGGTGAGCCGGCAGACCAGCTAGAGATCCTCCTTTGAGACGCATCGCTGACAATTCGACTCGGGCAGCCGAGCTACAAAAGATCCGCTCCGAGGCGAAACAGACAGGCGCGTCGCAGCGCTCGTCGATCGCATTCGCTCCCTCGACGACGTCGACCTCGGCGTCGTCCCGTGCTGCTGACGACCCACGCCAGGCGGGTCTGAGCCGAAGAGCAGACGACGGCCGCGGCGAGCGGGAGTACCGGCCGCGCGACCGCGATCGCGAGAAGGACTGGGACCGCGGCGGGGACGGAAAGCGCAGTCGCTGGGACCGTGGTGGCCGAGACCGGAGTAGAAGTCCGAGGCGGAAGTGACCGGCGGCAAAATGGGCAACCCTTGCTTATGCTTGACCGCGGGGCTCGCTCGTTCGGCCGGTTTCGAAAGCGGTATGCGTCACGTCACGACTTCGATCCATCTCCGCTTCCGCCGCTTGCAGGAAGCGACCGCTTCCTGTATGTCGCGCTTCAGGCGGTCCTTCCATCTCGTCGAGATGTCGTCCGAATCCGAGCGAACGCCAAGGACGCGCAGGTCGAGCCACCGCTCATTCCAGTCGAGACTTCGCGCGATCGCGCTATGATCGAGGTCCATGTAACTCAGATCAAGCGTCTGGAGATTCGGAGTTGCGGCGGCCAAGCGCAGGATTCCGACGGAAGTAGACGTCGAACCGGAGGGCGCAGAGAGAGACTTGCCGTTGAGCGAGAGGTGGCGAAGCGACATCAGGTGCGATAAGGTGTCAAATAAGGCGTCTGAGAAGGGCACGCGAGCTGTCGAGGTCAGGTTGAGGGTATGGAGACCGGGAAAGGTGGCGACGAATTTCGGAGGCGGACAAGGTGCTTGCGGCGGAGCGGACGCTCTCGGCTTTGCCTGCATGGCGGATGACGACACCGACGTCGTGTCGTCGTAGTCTCGGAGAAGGACCGATCGCAACATCCTGAGCGAGATGGCGGAGAACGAGAGATCCAGAGACTCGACTGTCCCGTCGTGCCCGGCAGAGTCGTGCCAAGGCGCCGACTCCCAATCGTCTCCTGCACCGGGAGACTCGGAAGCAGGTTCGAGAGTCGACATTCTCGCGACGCCCTCCGAGATCCCATCGACGGCGCCCGCCGGAACCAATCCGTCGGGGAAGCGACCAGCAGATTCGGCGATCAGGACGGCTCGGAGGACATCGTCGTCGAGGACGAGCTCATTTCTCCAGTCGGCGTACACATCAAGGATGCGTAGGCGGAGGTGTAGTGGCAGGTAGTCGATGAAGTCGGCCAGGAGGCTGTCCGGCCCGTGCGAAAGGTCCTCCGCCACCACCTTGGTCGCTGCAGTATAGAGCCCCTTCGGGCTCGGAGTATCGTCTCCGCGCCCCGGTAGTGGGCGGGCAACTTTTGCGCGCAAGTCGCGCTGATCCTCGCGGCCTTTGGCGGAGCGGTGGCGAGACTGAGGGCCGCTCGCCTCGTTCGAATCCGTCGACCAGCTCTTCGGAGGCGGAGGACCGGCTGTGCCCCTTCGCCGGTCGACAGGACGGCTCACTGTTCGAATGTCGGCATGTCGGGCTGCATTCGTCGCCGCTTCGAGCCACCTTGCGTTCGCAGAGTTGGGGAGACTCGCATGCGTCGACGCCGAGAACCGCGGTCGGTCTCGCGCAGTCTGCTCCGCTCGGAGCCTGGCGAGCCGCTCAGAGACGGATTGTTTCCGCTGCTCGACCGCCTGGACCGGTCGAGACGGGATCATGGGCAGACCGTGACCTGACGTGCAAACCGGGGACGCCGGCTCGCTCTCACTTCGCTGTCACCGCTCTGGATAGATTCGCCGCGCTGGCTGGCAATCCACTCGTTCGAATCGCTCTCCGAGGCTCATTCACGCGCTCACTCGCTACCATGGCTGCCAGCATACCGCCTCGTCTCATCGGTGCGTCATCCTCTCCTCCTCGTCGTGAACCGTAGCTGACAGCTCGACGAACAGACATCGGCTGCAATTTAGCGGATCCAGTGTTCAGAGGCTCGTACCACGGCAAGCAGGCTCACGAAGGTGAGAGCGCGCGTAGCCGGAAGCTTTGAATAACGTCTCGCTTATACCGGATACGACCGCTCGCAGACGACCTCGACGAGATCTTGAAGCGTGCTAGGAATGCTGGAGTGACGGCGCAGCTATTGACCGGGGACTGTCTCGAGGGGAGCAAGGAGGTGCTGGCACTAGCAGAGCAGCATGGTTCGCGCTGATTCCCACTCGCGCTTCGAGCCTCGAACTGATGTCTCCGCAATTGCAGACGGACTCTACACCACAATAGGATGTCATCCTTGTCGTGCGTCTGAGATGGATGCCTATGCGGGCGGGCCCGAGGCGTACATCGCCGCGCTCGATCAGCTCATTGTCGAGAACAAGGGCAAAAAAGCCGTGGCGATCGGAGAATGCGGGCTCGATTACGACCGGCTCTTCCTCGCACCGAAAGAGTCGCAGCTCAGGTGGGTGTCGCTACCTCCGAGATGACCGGAAGCGGCCGATTCACCATGATGCTCCTGAGCAGAAACTTCCCGCCTCAACTAGAGCTCGCGTCGAAACACGACCTCCCACTTTTCCTTCACTCGCGCAACTGCCACTCCGACTTTGTCTCGCTCCTGAAAGCGCACGGCAAGCCCCTTCAGGGTGTCGTTCATTCGCATTCCGGCACCGCGGAAGAGGCTCTCGAGCTCATCTCGCTCGGCTTCTACATCGGCATCAACGGGTGCAGCCTCAAGACGCAGGAGAACGTCGACGGTGTCAAGCGGCTACCACTCGACCGCGTCATGGTCGAGAGCGACGCGCCGTGGTGTCAGATCCGGCCGTCGCACGCCTCGTATCCGATTCTCGACGAGTTTCTGAAACGCCCCGAGTATTCTCATCTTCGGGTGCGGTCTCCTTCCTGAGGAACGTAGATCAAGCACGGATCTGACTTCGCTGCCCCACAGGAAAACTTCATGCCGCTCGAGGTGAAGAAGGAGAAGTGGGTTCGGGGAAAGGCGGTCAAAGGACGGAACGAACCGTGCGCGACGAGCCAAGTCGCGTGCGTCTTGGCTGCGCTACACGGAGTCTCGCTGGACGAGGTCGCCGCGCAGACGAGGCAGAACACGTTGGCGTTGTTTGGGCCGGCGGGGATGAAAGAGGAGGAGCAGTCGCCTGCGCAGTAGACTGGCTGCGATGGGTGATGCGTGGCTCATTCTCCCGAGATCAGCTGCACTCTTCTCCAGCATCCCTTCTCTCGATGGCCTGAAGGCAAGCTCATTGCAGAGTCTCTCTCTAAGACGCAGCGCGGCAGAAGCAATGCCCGCAGCCCTGCACCGCCACAGACACCTGCGCCGGCGTTTTCGATCACTTGTTCGGGCCGAGGGCACGGAGGGTGATCGCGCCACTTCGGAAGGTCCGCCGCCGTCATCAGTCTGGGGAAGAGGACCTCGGTTCTTTCGTCTACCGCTGACCGCTCGCAACAGTCCAACGCAGCGCCTTCGCCAATTCACATAGGCCTCACTCCTCGGGCGCGCCAAAGTGGAATCGGGCCGCCGTTATGTCGTCCGGCGCACCTCCTCCACCACCCCGAAGGTCCGCGGCTCTCAATGCGTCTTCGAGCGGTACCACAACGCCCAAGAACGGGACCTCAAGCGGCGGTTGGAAGGGCAAGGCAAGCGCATGGGGCAACAAGGCGTTCGACAAAGCCATCAAGCTGTCAGACAAGGTCGCTCCGTACGCCAACAACCTGACTGAGAAAGTTGGCGGCGAGCGGTGGTGGCCGAGCAGTGACGATTTCCCGCTCGAGGTAGCAAAGGTGAGCTTTCCGGACGCTTGCGCCGCGAGCGCAGGCTCCGCTGACAACCGGTGTCGCGCAGTGCACTCGAATCCTCCGCGCCTTCACTGTCGACGGCGTCGCGCAGACCGTCGAGGAGAAGGACGAGACGGGCGTCAAACGCAAGCGGAAAGCGTTTCGCAAGATCCCCGCCGAGGTCCTGCGAGCTGCCAAGGGCATCGTCGTCTACACCTCGATGCGGTCCGGAATCGCACCACTCGGCGGTTCCGGCGGGACCGGTTTGATCTGCGCGAGGCTCTCGGACGGCAGCTGGTCTGCTCCATCTTGCGTCGCTCCTGGTATGTTCCCACACCTGGTCTGACTGGCGAGCTCGCAGCTCACGATACCGGCCATCCTTCAGGAAACTTTGCCGGGGGCCTCTTGCTCGGCCTCGACATCTTTGATGCCATCCTCCTCATCATGACGGACGAGTCCCTCCAGGCATTCATGACGCACAAGGTTTCGCTCGGAGGCGAGTTGGCCGTCGCCGCTGGCACGTACGGCGCCGGCGCTCTCGGCGAAATCGGGATCGAGAAGACGCCAATCATCTCTTACCAGCGGAGCCGAGGCTTCTACGCCGGAGTCGAGGCGGTCGCACAGGCCTACCTGACTCGCTTTGACGAAAACGAACGGGTTTACTCGTTGATGGGCGTGACGCAAAGAGACATCGTGCGTCTCGCGGCCTTCGCGCTCAGACCACCGTTCCTTCCTACTGATGCAATCCCGTATTCGCAGCTCACTGGTCACGTCAAACCGACAAGCGACGCGCACCCCTTCCTTGCCGCTCTCCGGGAAGCCGAGACGGGTTTCGCTCAGCGGGCCCTCGGTGCGGAAAATCAGTACGAGCAGGCTTTCGAGAGCAATACCGTCGAGACTGGCGCGGACCCGCTCACCCACGAGGCCGAAGAGCACGCGGCGCTCGTCGCGCAGGTGACTGAACCGGACGAGAAACGGGCGAACACCGCTGTCCCTTCAGCGGGTGCGACATCGAGCGCATTAGCGCCTCTACCGCCTCCACCTCGTCGGAATGTCGTTCCGCCGCCGCCGCCATCTTACGACGCAGCGCTGATACCCGACACACCCGCTCCCGCGCCTCTGAATACCGTTCCGGTGACCGTACATGCCGTCGAGCCTGAATCCGTTACCGCCACCGGCAGCACGCCAGCTGTAACGATGACGGAGGACGTGAAGTAGATCCATCCTCTTGACAGCCTATAGAAGTTTCCTCATCCCTGAGTGTGGACGGAGTCGCGAAAAGGAGTAGGATGTACTATAGCGTCCACGGTCTTGTCTCATGTCGAGCCTCCACTTTGAAAGAGTGGCGAGTTCGGCCCGTCCGTCCGCCGGCGGCCTCGCCGCGGAACTCCGCACGCCGCGCCGACTCGCGACCCGAAAGTCTGGCTGTCTCGCTCCTGACAAGGCGCGCCGGTTCTGCGGTTCCGTACCTTGCCAGACGCTATCGTCGCCTATCGCAATACGCCGTTTGACAGCCATCGCTACTCAGAAAGGAATGGACACTCCGCCGTCGCCGAGTCTGTCGGCGACGTCCTCGTCCCGACCATCCTCTCTCCGGTCGGCGCACCCGCCACCGCCGAAACGACTCGTGCCAGCACGCAAGCCGGTCGACCACTCACTACCGCCAGAGAAGGAATCCTGGGGACAGTGGTGGAAACGAAAGGGCAACTCTTGGGGCACGACTGCGGCTGTCAAGGTCAGTCGCGCTCAATTGCCTGTACCGTGCAGTGCGAATCGCTAAGACATTCTCATGCTCCGCTGCAGGGTATCGCCATCTCGGACACGGTCGGCGGTCGTGTCAACGGGATTGCGACGGGTTACGTGAGCCAAACGGTCTCGACTTGCCGAGTCCCGCGACTCTGGCCGACCACGTTCTATTCTGCAGCTCGGCGTCGAGCGCTTCTGGCCGACCAGTAATGATGGACCGGAAGAGATGGCAAAGGCTGCGAGGATCTTAAGGGGTAAGAGCCTCCGCCATCCTTTCTACTCCAGGACCCGGAAGCGTCAAGCTGACTCGGCTCTTACGAGACAGCCTTCACTGAAGAGGGGGTCGGCGCTACCGTCGAGAAGAAGGACGAAAAGACGGGCGCCAAGATCCATCACAAGATCATGCGGAAAATCCCGAAAAGCGTGATCCGACAGGCAAAGGGCTTGATCATCTTCTCGTCGATGCGAAACGGCATCATGCCCTTCGGCGGGGCTGGAGGGAGCGGCGTCATCGTTGCGAGGCTGGAGGACGGCAGCTGGTCTGCGCCTTCGATGATCTCGCCCAACAACCTGACCGGTAAGAGCAACCTGTATTCTATAAACGGCGCTGCACGCTAACCCCGTTCTCCCGCCGCCAGTCGGGTTGCTCGGTGGCGTCGACTTTTTCCAATGCGTCCTCATCCTCAACACGCAAGAAGCCGTCGATTCGTTCGCGTCGCACAAGATCACGATCGGAACCGAAATTGCCGTCGTTGCTGGACCGTACGGCCAGGGTGCGAGCGCCGAAATGGGTAAGGACCGCCAGCCCGTTTACTCTTACACGCGCTCAAAGGGCTTCTATGCCGGCGTCGAGCTCGTCGGTCAGGCGTTCCTGTGCCGCTGGGACGAGAACGAGCGCCTGTACTTTTGGCCTGGCGTCACGCAGAAGGACATCGTACGTCCTGCGACGCCGCTTTCTCCCTCATTCGAGCTGTACTGACACGACATCGGCTGCATGCAGCTCAGCGGCCGGACACGAACACCGCGAGAAGCCGAAGTCCTCCTCGAAGCGATCGAGGCAGCAGAGTCAGGTGAGATGAGATGCGTGTTGCTTGATACCTTGCTTGCGATGTGAGCTGACCGAGATGACATTCGACAGGCGAGGCGCAAAAAGCGCACGGCGCGGAGAACGAGTTCGAGGAGCTCATGCCCTGGGAGGACGGCTCCGTCATCGATCTGAACGAGGGCGAGACGCTCAGGCTACCGCCGACGCCGGACCAGCTCTCGCGCGAAGAGGAGGAAGAAGAGTGGAAGCGTCTCAAGGAGGAGCGAGATTCGAAGCGCTTCCTGCGCTGATGCACCTCGGCTCTCCGCTCTCGCCCCTTCTATCAACCGCACATATAGATTTTTTGCCGCCGTACCCTCTCTGCGCCGATTGTTGCCATTCATATCGCTTTTCGCATCGTGCCGTGAGCATCGACTACACCGTTCGACGCAGTCTGCGCGTCCACTTCGTGCTCGGCCTCGATCTCCTCCCAGCAGATCTGCCGAGTCGAATCGGTGAGCTCTCGTACCAGGTCAGAGACCAAGGTGCAGCGTACCTTCTTCCACCGGGCGAGATCGAACTTGCGCGCTCGTCCGAGCGACTCGCGAGGCTGGAAATAGTCGAGGAGGGCAAGCAAGATATAGTCGACCATGATGATGGTGCACATGATCTTGCCAAAGACGGCTCCTGTCCCGTAGTACCTGCAGCAATGTGTAAGACGTTGTTAAGCGAGTGCAGCGGCCTACTCGCTCGGCAGAGGGGCGATTGCGCACCTTCGCAGTCTCTCGGCGACCGGGACCCTCGGCACCTTCATCGCTCCGCGGTACACCCGCTCTGTCCGTTCGGCCACATCCGTCCACGAATACACCTGATGGAGCTGTTGACAGGCAATCAGAGGATCGTGCGCGCCCGAGCGGACATGGGCGATCGCCTTCGAGATGGCCCGGACGAGGTCTGCACGCGATGTCTTCCGTGTCAATCCGGGGTTCAAGCTTCGACAAGGCTGCGGTACAAGCTCGCCTTCTGCTTCCGGCTCGGCGAATTCGACGAGCGCAGGAGGCAAGACTTCAGGCACGCCGCCGACGCGAGTCGAGACGACAAACAGGCCGGCGCAGGCCGCTTCGAGGATGCCGATCCCGAACGCTTCGGTCAGCGACGGGTTCAGGAAGATCTGTGCACGCGATAGGACCTGTCGCGCGGAGGAAATATCAGTCAGACTTGTCAACAATCAGCCGTAGTTTCAATGAGCAGACATACGCCTCGCACATCCTCGTGCTTGACGCCGCCGAGGAGTTCGACCCGATCTCGGAGCAGCGTCTGATACTTGTCGCGCATTTGGTCAAGTTCGACAATCTTCGGCCCATCTCCGCCTATGTGGGTCGCTTCAGTGCAAGCGCGCTGCGACGACACGGAGCGAGACCCCCATACCGATCAGGAAGCGGACGTCCGGGTGGAGGGCGCAGACTTTCGGCAGCGCCGCGATCAGCAAGTCGATGCCCTTTCTATAGACGAGCCGTTGAATGCAGACGATAGTGACTGTGGGGAGGCGGCTCAATGAGTCGCTGTAGCCGATGGCGGAGTGGCAAGGTCGCCGGAACCTGCGACGCTTGTTTGGGCCCGCGACAACTTACGGATCTCGGGGACCGGCGGAACTGGCTCGGCGGGTCGGAATTGGCTTGCAACCACCGCATTCGGTATCACGTGGACGATGGAAGGGTTGAGCGCGCCGCGCAGGACCGTGTTCTCTTTTCTGATCGAGGTGCGGAGAGGGGTCAGTGCTCGAAGACTCTTTGTCTACAAGCGACGCTGCCACGCACCCGGTGTGTGAGACGCAGATGACTGCCTCGACGTCGCTCAGACAGCCCTTGAGCATCTTGTTGCCCCAGATCTCGGCCATGTTACCGAGTCCGAACAGCGAATGGTCGGTAAAGACGGCTTTGATCCCGAGTGTCCGGGCGTGCATGATCGTCTCCATTCCGAGCGCGCTCAGGGCGGCGTGCGCGTGAACAATGTCGATCGACTCGCGGACGAGGATGGACCGGATCCACGGGAACGAGGTGAAGAAATTGGGCAAGGTCGCGTGGACGTGGGTCGGCGGGAGCGGGCGGACGGGGACGTGATAGACTTTGACCCCGTTCGGGAGCCATCGTACGCCGTTTCGTGGTGGATAGGCATGGGTGATGACGATGACCTGTTTCGCATGCCGAGAGGGGTCAGTCGTTCGGCGCCGCCCCCGATTGATGTACGGCGAGCGACTCACGCGATGTCCTCGTTTCGCGAGTGCCTGTGCCAAGCTGTAGATGTGGGACTCTACGCCTCCGAACTTGGGGAAGAAGTAATCCGACGCGAGAGCAATGTTGAGCGAGCCGAGGTCGTCGTCGCAGCAGCCTAGGTCCATCAGTCGCTGTGAGCCATGTACGTCCTTCCGAGCACGGTGCAGGAACCTGCGTGGTCGATCAACACGACTCTGGGATGCGCAGCCAGCTAATGGTCGGTTGCGCGAGAGGTTGATCGCGTTCCGGGCTGGCCGATCAAAGTGGAGCTTCCCTCGCGCACTGACCACCACTCAGCAGCTGGCCAACAGCGTCTCGCTCTCGCGCGTTCGATGACTTGATTCGATGCCGACATCTCGCACCGGCGCAGCCTCAGAGTGCCGACCTTTGCTCGCAGCACCTCGATGGCCGCCGTCCCTGCGGTCGACAGGTCGACGACGACAAAGCCCGATCCCGACGAGAAGGAGAGAGACCACTCCTTCCACCGCAAACTACAGGCCGCGCACCTCGAAGACCTGCTCCGGAGCCTGCAAAAGTGGGATTTTCGCCGAACCGACTACTACCTGGCCTGCCTCGACACCGGACGCCTCGCGCGGCTGAAAGAGACGCACCTGACGCAAGTCCGCCAACACGTTGGCCGTCACGGAGAGTTGGCCGAGGTGATACAGAAAAAGACCGCTCAGATCCGGTGAGCAGACTTGGAGGGTATCGAATGATTGACGGTCCAACTTCAGATTTTCGGCTGACCCTCGCACCCTCATTCGCGCGCAGGAACGATGTGCTCCCTCTGGTAACGCTCTACAGCGAACGGCACGTGAGCGCCCAGGAGAAGCTCAGCGACTTTTTCCGGCGCGACGTCCCTTCCTTCCAGGCGGCGAACGCGCCGACCCGGGTATATCGGCTCATCGACGCAAGAGATGCCGGTAGATTGTGCACCAAGGCACTCGCGATCGCTCGTGAGAGCGGCTTCGACGATGAGGTATTCCCCGACTTGAGCTTCTCCGACAACGGAATTGCTACCGCGAAACGGTTCCTCGAGGACGGCGCCGTCAGACAACGCCTCGCACAAGTCTATCCCGATTGGCTCTCTCGCTGGTCGGAACAGATGACTTTCTGGCAAAACGGCGGTCCCAAAGCGTACGTTCGCCACCGGCGATCATCCTGTGCACGTCCAACCTGATCGGATCAGCTCAGTTCTTCGCTGACTATAGTGCTTCCTTATTAGGTGTACGAGCTCTTCTGCGGTCATTGAAGGCTGTGTATATACGGCACTCGGTGCGCACAGCTGCGTAAATAAGCATTGCCTCCAAGTCGAGGTAGATCTGAATCGGCTTTGAGTTCTCCACCTCGATCGCAGCTAAGACCCCCCCCCCCTTCTACCTTTGGCAGCCCGGCGACCACATTGCGGTGTTTCAGTCCGGCAGCAGGCGGCGCAATGGTCTGAGAGAGGGATATCACCTGACGCCAAGAGACGGCTCGCCCAGTCACGGGTGAGTTCAGTCCACCGCCTGCTCTTTTACACCTTGTTTCTGAGACTGATCACAGCCCTGTAGCTTCGTTTCCTCTCTTGGCGTGCTTGCTCCGATCGAGTCCGCCCACGCGGGGGAGGACTCGATCTGCGGACGACCCTTCGCGACCTCTTCCTGCGATCGGACCGCGACGGACTTCGACTGCGGTCCCGAACGGATGCTAGACGTTACCGAAGCGTATCAGACTGCCTGTTCGGCTGTTGCCGACTGCGTCGCGGTCATCGCGGCCGCCACCTTCCGACTGGTCGATGACGCCCTGGCGGAATTGGACCGCCTTCGAGCAGACCAAGCCGAGCTTGGACAAGAGCAGAATGTGGCAATCGCGACGTTTGGGCAGACGCACAATTCGTGGGTCCGAGCGGCGGCTCGAGAGGTCGTCCAGCTCGAGCAGCTGGAATCGGCCGAGGAGCACCTGTGGGAGGAGATCCTGACGCTCATCCTTCTCGCTCGCGGATCGTAATGCCGTAACTCTTACTGTCATCCCTCCCTCCCTATGCTTGGGCCTTGCAATGTTGCCGTCACCACCAAGTTAGAGAAGGTCCAGACCCCAGAACATGCTGCGGATCGCGTCTCTCGCTACCTCTGCTCGCGCTTCCCGTAGATCGCCTTCGGACTCGGCGCCTCCGTCCGGATTTCCGATTACGTGTTCTAAGCTGCAAATAGCGGTGCCGGTAGGCCTGTTCCGGTCAGGTCCGGATCGCGGCGGACCGTTGCGGCACCGCCTCGGCCAAATTGAGGTGCCGCGGCGCTGTCCTGCGGGTCTGCCTTTCTCTCCCCCGACACTTCTGCACGAGATGAAGTTTGCGTTGCTGTCGCTCACGGCGGCTGCTTGCGCACCGCTTCTAGCGTCTGCTGCTCCTCAGTTCGTCGTCCAGAACGGCGAGCGGACCCAGTCGAGGTTTTCACCGCCTCGCGATGATGGCGCCGCCGCCGCTGGCCATCGCCTCGCCGATCTCACGGTGGACGACTTCCAAGCAGTCCAGCACGCTATCAAAGACACCTTTGAGCACTCCGTCGAGAGCGCCAAGCACCTCGTCGAGGATACGTTCCACATCGAGGTCGACGCCGATGATGAGGAAATCGCCGCCGAGGGCTTTTCGTTCCCGCACCCGCCGTCGCACCCGTTGCCGCCTGCGGTGATCGATCTGAAGGAGTACACCATCTTTGAGATTGTCAACGCTTCGCTCGAGCACCACCACCCGCACTGTGGTCATGGACGCCGTGACGCCGATGAGGAGCGCCACCCGTCGGCACGCGACCGCAAGATCCGCAGCGGACTCGCAGCATGGTTCACCAACTCGCGCGACGACAAAGATGCGTTGAGCGAGCACGGCAAACCCAACCCGCACATGCTCCCGTTGCACCGGCTCGCGTGGCTCGCCAACTTTAGCTCGGAAGCCGGTGACCTCTTGAAGCAAAAGGGACCGATCACCCTCCTCGCGCCTGACGACGCCGCTCTGACGCCGCCGCACCGCGATCACCGCGAGCCGCACGGTGGTCCGCACCGCGGACCGCGCGACGGGCCGAGGGGAGGTCCGCCTCGCCGTCGCCGTGGCGAACACGGTCCGCCTCCGCCGCCGCCGCACCATGACGAGATCATGAGCCTTGAGAATGCCTTCTCCGAGGCGGCGCCGCACCCGTTCCATTCTCGCGCATTCAGCCCCGAACACCTCGCCAAACTCGCATCGGGCGATGACGACGACCACGAGCGCAAGAAGGAAATGTTCAAGAAGCTCATCGCCATCGTCGCGCGCTACCACGTCATTCCGGAGGACGCTGCCGACCCGCACGAGCTCGCCGACCGCGCGACGTTGCCGACACTCCTCACGGATGAGCGCGTCCGCGTGTCGCCGGCACTCCGCGGCTTCCCGATCCCTCACCCGAGCTTGACCTTCAACGTCTACGCCGAGAAGCGTGGGCCGACGATCCTCGCCAAGAACGGTGTCATCCACCTGATCTCGGCGCCGCTCTTGCCGCCATTCACGCCGCTCAACCAGGCGTTCTTGACGCCGCAGTACTTTGGCGCGCTGACCAACGCGATCCAGAAGGCCGACCTCGCCGACGCGCTCGTCCCGCAGCACCCGTCGTTCGGCGACGCCGAAGTTCTCGAGGATGAGCACGTCCCCTCCCTCTTCGCCGAGATGATCGAGGAGCTCGCGGCCGAGAAGGGCTTGAACGAGTACACCATCTTTGCGCCGTCGAACTACGCGTTCGGTCGCCTCGGATACGAGATCCTCGCGTTCCTACACTCGCCGTTCCCGATCTCGAAGAAGGTTCTCGGGTACCTCCTTTCGTACCACGTCGTGCCGGGCGTCACCTTCTACTCGGACTTTTACAAGACCGACAAGTCGCTTACGGCGGCTGCCCTCGAGGTCTCGGAGGAGATTGATGTTCAGGTCCCCCTCGACTTGCTCTACGACGGACCGCACCCGCCGCCTCACTTCCCGGGTCACACTCCATCACAGCGCGGTAACATCACTCACTACAAGCTGCCGACCCTCCTGACCGAGAAGAACGAGAACGCCACCCTTCGCGTCGACGTGATCTCGTACCGCTTCGCCGGCAAAGGTCCGATCCGTCGTTCGATCATCGTCCTGCCGGCTCACCACGAGCACCACCACGACGGTGACAACGAGCACAAGCCCGAGCGCCTCCATGAAGGTCCCGGCGGTGACGGCCCGCTCCACCCACACCCGGTCAAGGTCGCATTCACCGATGTTCCGGCTCGCAAGGGTGCCATTCAGGTATGTTGTGGTCCTTCTCGCGACGCAAGCCTTCTACAGATTGCTGACTCGATTTTGCTGCTGCTTTCAGGTTCTTGGCCGCGACATTTTGTTGCCGCCGCCGCCTCCTCACCACCACGAGGGCGGCGATAACGCCTCGGCCATGTCCCAGCACGAAGCTGAGCACATCCGCCGTGCCCTGCGCAAGCTCGCTGCTTGAAACTAGCGTTCACTTACGCTTCCCACTGTACATATCGTTGCGAAAAAGATGTGCCCTGCCCTGCCAATCACTCAGCTTCTCTCGACCCATCTGTAGCGCCCTCTCGCGGAATTTGAACAGTTGTACCACTTTTCGGTCCCGAGAGTGAGCGAGCATCGTCGACCTTGAATCCATGCAACGCTTCGCCCCGACAGACCCCGTTGAGGCGAGTCAGATTGTGGCGTAACAAGTATCCATCTATGCGACTCCGCCCCCCCGCCGCTGACGGCGCCGCGCCATGTTGCTTGCGCTCGGATTCCGCTGCGGCCAGGTCATCAGCAGAGTTCCTCAGTCGTGAATAGTGCTGAGAGCTCACGTTACTGTTGGCTCGTCAATTCCTCACGTCAAGGGTGAAGAACATTCGAACGGTCGGCTGAGTGTAGGGAAGCCGCCCCGTCAGATTGATTGGCCGAGGTTGATGGACAAGAGGTCCGAACGGGACTCACCAGACGGAACATCGCAGTAGACATCGCTTCAATCTCCTCCGCCAGAAACTGAAAGTTCTTTTCGAGAATCTCTCGGCTGGCACTTGCCAACCGGCCAAGCGCATCGGGGCCGAGCATGGCGGTTACCCACGCTGCGATCTGCTGCAGACGGTGGTCGAGGTGCTTCTGACTCTCGTTCGGGTAGAGAATATTGACATCCTCGTGGACGTGGTCGCGCAAAGACGTTGTCTTGTCTCTCGCGGCCTTTGCAATCGCCTCGACCTCCTCGCGATAGGTCGTCTCCGACATCCGCTGCTTGCGGGGTCGCGGAGTGTAGGGTTCGGCGCGACCGCCTCGTCGGGAAGGATGCTCAGTGTCGGCATGGTGCCCGAGCGGAGGACCAGGGTACTCCGGGTCGGATTCGTAGACGCCATCCACATCGGAGCCTTCGGCATCGCTCAGGTTGGCGCTCACGTGCTGATGGTACTCGGGATCGGACTCGCCCTCGGCATCGATGTCGTCTTCGTCCGCTTCCGGGTTGGCGAGCTGTCCGCCCGGAGAGACTGGGCGCTTGCCATGGCCCAGCGGAAGGTGCGGAGGCATTTGGGACCGGTCGTAGTGGCGTCGCGAGAAGAAGGGCGGAAGCAAAGGAAGTTCTACGACTTCGAAGCGACTCGTGAGCGAGGGCGCTTCTGGTTCGGGGACACGGAGAGTCCGCGGAAACGAGGCGCGCACGCGCACGAGGCAAGCTAGGCAAGCGAAGTCGAAGCTCGAAGCCCATGCAGCTTGCAGCGCTCGCCCCTATGTCTCGATTCCTGGGAGAGTCCCCGAACAGCAGGGGAAAATGAAGCGCGCGTCACGTAGCTGGGAGTTCCACGATCGAGCCACTCGGCGGGACTGCCTCGGCGAGTTTTCCAGCAGCGGAAGGGATCCCCAGCCGTTCGACCCTTGAGCAGAGTTCCTGAATTGACGAGGTCTCGCTAGCTGGGTCGCGAGTCGAAACGCAGCACCGTAGCGGCAGAGAACAGCAGGGCCGACTCATGACGATGTGTGAACGGCGGGGCAAGGCGGAGAACTCCCCGCAGGGAACTAGCGAGAACACCTTGTAAGGCTTCCCCGTTTGGTTGTAAGGCGCTACTCGGTGTCGCCACCTTTGAGCAGAGCGAGGGTCAGCGGCGGTTGAGGCCGAGAGGAAAGAGGTGACACTTGGCGACGTCGACCCCGTCATCGTCACCGATATCACGCTACACTTCGACGACACCGGAGACACCGAGACCGCCTCGGCGACCTGCTACCATGTCTGGTACGACCCGACTGGACGAGCTGCGGCGGCAGAGCCAAGCGAAACTGGCCAACTTCCGCCCGAGCGAGTACTCGCTCCGGAGTTGGATCACGACAGCCCGCGTCGCGTTCGAGACGGCAGAGCGGCACTGGAAACAAGGCAGGACGGACAACGACGTCCGCAAAGTCGAAGAGGCGTTCCTCGAGTACAAACGGGCTGCAGGGTGAGTCTCTGCGCCCTAATCCGCCGAGTCCGCATCTCGTCATAGCAACGAGCGCGATCTAGGTCGGGGCCTCTCATTGGCATGGGCGACGGTGCAAAACAGTCAGGGGAGGCTATGAGGGCACAGAGAAGGCACGCACGCGGCCGCGGACGACCGTCAGAGGACCGCCTGCGTTCCCACCCCCACTTGACTAAGGATCAACGTGGAGATACCACTGGACAGAAGCAACAGAGCTGACAGGCGACCGTCCTACAGCATCCTCCACATCATCATGAACCACCCAGGCTACCAACAGATGGTGTCGGCCAAGACGCCCGAGTACCACAGCTTTGTCGACCTCCGCAGGGTGACCGAGCCCGCCCTCTTGACACGTTCCTCACCCGGCCATGCTGACCGGATCGGTTTCACAGGCTGCGACAGAAGCCCGCGAGCCGAACGATGCCGTCGTACGGTGGCTCGAACAGCACGAACCGGCGGGCACGCCCCGGACGAACGGAACGAGCAGTGCTGCGTCACCGCCGTCAACCTCGAGAGGCCTACCGCCGGTGAACAGCGCCGCAGGCCCATCTACCGCCGCGTACGTGACTATCGCTCAGATTTGAGCCTCGGCCGCACCTGTTGACCGAGGCCGTGCACAGCAGCTCGCGACTAGACCCGCAGCCATCCCGGCCGGGCCCGACGAAAACGCCGTCCTTCCCGACGACCTCGCTCGCAGAAAGGATGGCCGCCCTCCGAGCGTCCGGACTATCTGGTGCAACGTCCGCGTCCTCCGCTGCGAGCGCCTCTCGAGGGGTTGTCTCACCACCTTCCTCGCCGAAACGGCCGCCAAGTCCGCCGCTAGCGAGCTCCTCTCGCAACCTGCGCCAATCCGCCACGCCTGTATCGCCGTCCTCGAGCCCGCGGGCCCAGGTGGGTGATTTGGTGGCAGACGATGCCGTCGAAAGGTCCGGCAGTGCGCCGCCCATCTTGCCGTACTCGCAAGTGCAGGAGCCGGCCAAGGTCTGGGAAGAGTCGGCGTTGCAGTTCCGACCGGAAGGTGGCGCGCCGATCGAGCAGCGAGAGCCTGGCGTGAGCGATCGAGGACCCGCCGGCGGAGTCGATGTCGGACCGATACGATCGCGCACGAGCGAAGACTCCGCCGGCGGGAGTCGCTTCGCCGACGCGTTCCCGAGTCTCGACGACTTTGAGAAACGGATCGACCCTTCCGATCTCGGCAACCTCCCTTCGGGACGATCACGCTCATCGACTACATCGTCTAGCCTGTTCCAGCTCCCCTCCGTTCCGACCTCAGATCCTTCGTCGGCTAGCAGCAATGGCGGCGTCGCAGCCCCGACCAAGACCGCGCGGAAACCGCCACCGTATCCGCCAAAGCCACAACATCTCGATGAGCAGGCCTTCCGACGCGAGCAGCAGGAACGGGCCGACAAGATGGCCAAGTTGGCCGCCGGGCTCGGTAACGTCGACCTCTCTTCGTCAGCTCCACCCGGACGCAACGGGCTACCGTCTGCACTCGTCCCCGGTCGCAGACCTTCCACGTCGACGCAGTCGACCTCGCCGACTCGCACAACGGCACCCTTACCCTTACCGTCCGCCCCTCAGAAGAATCTCAAGATCCCGTTCGCGGCGGAAGTTCGCCCGCTCGAGCTGTGGCAGTACATCCAGACGTCCAAGGCCGAAACAGGGCAGGGACCAAGGGTACTGTTGCTCGACGTGCGGGGTCGAGACGAGTACGAGCGAGGTCGAGTCCGTGGCGAGAGCGTCTGCATCGAGCCGATCATCCTCCGGAATGGGTGCGTTCGGGAGCGCGTCCTCACACTCGTCGTGTCGATAAGTTGATCCTTGCTCAATCGCAGCATCCGAAGCGCCGAGATCGAAGACGCGCTGAGCCTCTCACCGCTACAAGAGGCGACGCTCTTTGCCGCACGGCATCGGTTCGACATTGTCGTGATCTATGACCGCGCCTCTGCCTCATTACCGACGACTGCACCGACATCGACGTCGCCTGATGCGCAGCGGGTGCTGTGGAACCTCCTGAACGCCGTCTACGAACGTGAATTCTCGAAACACCTCGCGCGGCAGCCGATCTTGCTCCGAGGCGGATGGGAAGCATGGGAAAAGCAAGTCGGCGCACGCGGATGCGTCGGAACCGGTGTCGGCGACCTCGTCGAAACCGAACGCACCGCGCGCGAGGAAGCGGATCGGACAGAGGCAAAGAAGGCGAACCGGCGGGCGACCGTCGTTTCGCAGCCGGGGGAATCCGGCCGCATGCTCAACGGACATACCTCTGTGAGTTGGTTGACATGATTCTGGGTCGCAAACATGCTCTCACTGACGAGGACCGGCGCTCAGATGACGCCCCGTCCCGCCTCGCCGTATCAGCCTTCTCCCGTCACCGCTTCCATCATGTCGCCTCGTTTGACTATGCCGCCTGTCGCGGCACAGCGCGATGGCCCAGCGCCTGACTACGATCCGTTCTCTGCCGGTTCGACCTCGCCTGCATCGTTGCGACGACCGTCCTATCCGCAGCCACAGCTGAATGGTTACGGCTACGGTCAAGCGGGCCCGTCAGCCTCGACGAGTCGGGCGAGCGCGTACAACTCGGATCTCTACAACGCCGGTTCTTCCAACATGGCAGCGTATGTCAACGGCGACGCCGCTGCCAGGGCATCTTCGGCCGAATATGCGCGTCCCGCCATTGATTATCCGCAACTGCACTCAAGGCCGCCACCGCCTCCTCCAGTCTCGGACACCACGCGACCGCCACCACGAACGTCCTCATATGACGCTGTACCGAACGCGACGGCCTTGACGAGGCCGCCTCCCGCTCGACCTGCCCCGCCCCGACTCGGCTCGTCGTTTTCGAGCATGCAGCCGGCGCAGTACTCGGCGGCCCATTCGAACTTCCCGACGAGCTTGCTCAGCTTTGACGAAGGCGTCATTGGTCTCAGTGGCTTGAAGAATCTCGGCAACACGTGCTACATGAACTCGACGATCCAGTGTCTGAGCGCGGCCGTGCCTTTCGCACGGTACTTCACCGGTGAGCCACCCTCTCGTCAAGAGCCTTCGCGTCGACCCATGCTGACCTTCGACTCCTACAGGCGGTGTCTATCGCAAGGACATCAATGTTGTCAACCCGCTCGGAACGAAGGGGGCCTTGGCCAACGCGGTCGCCGAGCTCATTCGGATGCTGTGGGCGCAGCAATACCACTTCCTCTCGCCCGTCACCTTTCGAGAAGCGATCTGTCGGGTCGCGCCGCAGTTCCGCGGGTCGGAACAGCACGATGCGCAAGAGTTCCTCGGGTTCCTTCTCGACGGACTCCACGAGGACTGCAATTACGTCGTCCACAAGCCGCCGCCGATCGAGATGACGCCCGAACGGGAACACGACCTCGAGACCCTGCCGGCGCAGCTCATGAGCGAGCGCGAATGGCAGATCTACAAGATGCGGAACGACAGCTTTATCGTCCAATGCTTCCAGGGCCAGTTCCGGAACCAGATGCGATGCCTGACGTGCCACAAGGTGGGTCTCACAGTACCTGGAGCTCCACGGACGGCATCCCTGACCTGACGCTGGCACGAGCAGACCTCGACCACGTACAACACCTTCATGCCGTTGTCCGTACCGATCCCTGGAGGGCGCGGCATCGGCAAAGTCAGCCTGATGGCTTGCTTGGAGACGTTTGTTCGCGACGAGATCTTGGATCGAGACGATGCTTGGTCAGCTGCTCCCGCCTCACCCGGTCGAGCAAGAAGCTGACCGATCTACTGCGCAGGCACTGCCCGCAATGCAAGAAGGACCGCAAGTCGGTGAAGAAGCTGTCGCTGTCCAAGCTGCCGCCAATCCTTGTCATTCATCTCAAGCGCTTCTCGTTCCACGGACCGTTCAGCGACAAGGTGCGCTCTTGGCAGACGAGCATCGGGACGGTCTAGCTGACGTCCATCTCCCGAGCAGCTCGAAACCCAAGTCCAGTACCCTCTGACCGGCCTCGACTTGACTGCTTTCGTACCGCCACCACTGTATGACAAGCGCGGGCAGCCCATCGGAGGCGGAC
The DNA here is from genome assembly GCA_002922495.1 of Rhodotorula taiwanensis. Classification (NCBI taxonomy): domain Eukaryota; kingdom Fungi; phylum Basidiomycota; class Microbotryomycetes; order Sporidiobolales; family Sporidiobolaceae; genus Rhodotorula; species Rhodotorula taiwanensis. The sequence goes on from PJQD01000021.1 coordinate 177,741, forward strand.
CGCCGAACGGCTACGTGTACGACCTCTTTGGCGTGACGAACCACTACGGCAACCTCAGCAGCGGTCACTAGTGAGTCATGATTCGAACTGGTGCGCGCACGCATCGCCTCAAGAGTGCTTTCAGGCTGACGCTTTGCGCTGCCAGCACCGCCTTTGTTCGGAGCGGCCGAGACTGGTTCAATATCGGCGACTCCAAGGTGACCCCGTGCAATCCGAAGGTTGTCGAATCAGTGAGTTCCAAGGGCCATTGACCTTGCGTAAGGCCTGGACGCTCACCTTGTGGCTCTGCTCCTTCAGGCGAAATCTGCATATATCCTGTACTACACGCTGCGATCGACCTGAGGCGATGCCAGCTGGCGACCACTTTCTCACGACCCATCGATGATACCGCAATGCATTTCTGCCGCGCGCATCTCCTTCGGACTAGCGAAGATGTATGTGCATGCGAGAATTACACGGAGCCGGCGGCTATGAGCAAATTAGAGCGATACGAGAGCGAGAGACTAGCGGGGAGAGCGGATCATACCAGTGTGCGGAAGGCCATGACCTCTTCGAAGAGAAGCTTGCGCAAGCCTTCGCGGTCGGGCTTCTCGAGGTCAAAGTCAAAGAAGCCCGGCTCGAGAGGAGGCGCCACTGGTTCGTCCGTCGGGTCATCTGCACTTCGGCTGTCAGCTCTGCCCGACCATCGTGGCTGCTGAGCACCGACTCACGGTAATTTGCCATATACGGGTGCTCGAGTGCCTCCTCGACCGTAATGCGCTTGAGCGGGTCGAACGCCAGCGTCCGCCTCAGGAAGTCAACCGCTTCGGGCGAGGCGTCCGGGTAGAGCATCGCAAAGTCGCGAGGCTGTTGCAACGGAAGCGCTCGAAGGTAGTCTCGTGAACGGCGGGAGGTGATGCGGTAGAACCTGTATGTTGTCGAGTCAATACTAGGAAAGAAGGCTTCGGTAAGGCAAGAGTGCTTACTCGTCCGCAGTCGGGGTCCCGGTGACACTCAGGATCAGCGTCAGTTGGTGGTGATCTGCATCGCGTGACTTTTCTCAGCGCTCGGTCGTGATGCCGTGAGGAGCCAGAAGGACGTACAGTCTCGGCCGGGGAAGATTGGCCGACCGCTGAGCATTTCTGCGCAGATGCAACCGACAGACCCTGTATCGAGGGAATCATTAGTGGTGCGTAGGTCCGAGCAGCGGCAGAGATTGTATGACGTACAGACGTCGACCGCCTTCGTGTATTGCCGGAACCTGTAATCGTCGGCCGCAGCACGTCAGCTCAAGCTGCCCGATTGCTCGACGCGATCGGTACACGCTCACGTCAGCATGATCTCGGGCGCACGGTACCATCGCGTAGCAACGTATTCGGTCATGAAGCCCGTCTCGGAACCTGCGGCGGGCTCCGCTGTCGCGACGCTCCGAGCGAGACCGAAATCGCAGACCTTGAGGTCGCAGTTGGCGTTCAGGAGGAGGTTGGACGGCTTGAGGTCGCGGTGGATGATGTTGACAGAGTGGAGAGCCTTGAGCGCTCGCAATGTCCTGCCGCAGAATATGGGGGTCAGCGTCGGGAAGGGGGGAGAAGAGGCAGACGCTGAACTGACTGGTAAACGAAATATTGAACGCTGCCGCGAATCCTGGTGAGCTGCTCCTATCTCTTCAGCACGGACGCAGAGTGGGGACATACTGGTCATCAGAGAGAGTCTGGGTGCGAATGACGCGGTGCAAGTCGGTCTCCATCAGTTCCTGAATGAGGTAGACCTGCAGATGCCAGAAGGGCTGTCAGCTTTCAGCGGGGCTTGCTGGCTTCGGACCCGCTCGCAAGTAGTCGCACCTCTTGAAACGCGTCGTACGATGACGGCTTGATCAAGTCGACGACGGTGATGAGGTTCTCCGAGACTTGGTTCTCGGCAAAGAAGCGCAACAGTTTCAGCTCCCGGAGAGTGCGCAGGGCGAACACTGCTCCTCGGTCGCGAGTTAGTCGGCGTCTTACACGCTGAACGAGCGGATCTGGACTCACTGGAGTGGTCAAAGGGCGCGATCTTCTTGATCGCGACGCGGTGGCCTGACGGCTTGTGAAGGGCCGAGCAGACGACGCCGTACGCTCCCTCTCCGATGACCTCTTGCACAGTGTACTTGTTGCCGACGCTGAACCGGATCCGCCGAGGTTCCTTCTGCTTCTCAGCGGCGGGCGGAGGTGCAGGACCGACGTTGGTGCTCTGCTGCGGTTGCGGCGCGATTCCGGGGCGATCCTGTCCTCCCGGATGGCTGTACTGTCCTGCCTGTACCTCCCCACTAGTTCCACCGTGTGAATGAAACTCTGCCGGCGCCTGTGAGGCTGGCAAGGTCCCGACCGGCGGGTTGCTCGACGACGATTGCGAGGGGATGCCGGCATACCGCTCGGGCGCAGGTCGAGCATAGGGATGCTGGTGGGGTGGCTGAGTACCAACAGTCGCCATCATAGATAGGTTAAAGACTCTTGGCGATGATAGAAAGAGCGAGTAGAGGCGAGAGAGAGGCGGAATGTCCGAGACCAGGGCGAACTAGGCGAGAAGCGAAGGCTTTCGGAGTGGCGGAAGGAGAGAAAGGAGGGGGAGCCCGTCTCGGCCCTCGCTCACGTACAGACTGACAACGAGTATGCGCGAACAAGGCTAGATCTCTGTCCTGCTCGCGCCCGTTCGATCAACGATTCAGCACGCTCCCCTTTGTCCTACCGACGCCGCGTGAGAGGTCGTTGTCGCCCGGCCACGAAACCCGGCAAGCCGCGCGGTCCGTGCGTCGCCCTGAGTCTCGGACTGCTTGCATAATGTGACCGTGCTTGCTCGCGAGACGCTACTGGGCGAGTCTGCATATGCTTTCTCTCTACGGTCCCACCGAAAGAGACGAGTCGGCCTTCTCAGACCCAGACGTCTCCCTGCATACAGTGACTGCTTGAAGATCATTACATGGACCGAGCGGCGCTGCACAGCTCAGAGAGTCTTTTCGATCGTGAGGATCTCCTGCAGGTCCTCGAGGAGCTTCTTGCCCTTGCCGTCCGCCTCGTCGAGCGGGAGCAACGGCGTCCTCGGGACACCGCCGTACCCTCGCAGCTGCTCGAGCGCGTACTTGGTCCCGCTGATCCCGACCTTTTGCAGAGTCCAGTCGGCGCGCGAGACGACGCCTTGCAGCTGCTGGGCAGACTGCAGCGAGACGTTCCCTTGGCCCGAAAGGGCGGCAACCGTGTCCTTGTACAGCTTGAGGCAAGTTTTCTATGGACGTCAACATAGCGTCAGCGCAAGCATCACGCGACGAGGAAGGTGACGAGTGAATGCACCGGTGCAACATTGGCAGTGCCGGTGATACCGCCAGCTGCGCCCGCGAGCAAAGACGGGCCGAGGAAGTCGACAAAGCCGCCGAGGACGGCAAAGTCGTCCCGCAGGTACGTCAGACGAGTGAGCCTACATGCGGCAGAGAGTCAATAAGCCATTTGAGCGGGAACGCAAACAATGCCGCCAGTGCTCACTTTCCGACGCTGCCGCAAGTCAGCTTGCAGCCGGCGATATTGGATGATGCCGCGGCAACTGTGCAGATATAGCTCCGATCAGCACTTTGATTTGCAGCGCGCGATGCTCGAGGTGGACTCACTCTCGGTCATGAGGTCGCTGTCAATGTCGATTCCGGCAGCTGCGCCCGGGTCTGCGAATCCCCAAGGAGGTCAGCCGCCTTATAAATCTGCCTCGCAGATGCCGACGGACAGTTGTAGACGATAATCTGCGAGTGGCTCCGGATGTCAGTCACGCTGTCCGGCGGGACGGCTTTCCGCGATGGGGACCTACCGGAATCGGGCTCGCTTCGGCGACGTCGACAAAGTACTGCTTGAGCGCCTTCTTGCTCATGGCGCCAGCAAAGTAGCCTGTAGCTAAGGCGCATCAGCCTACTGCGCGGATCTCGCACAAGCCTCTCGAACGAGCGCGGCAACGCACCCGGCGCGATCACCATGGCAAAGTCGGCACCACGTTCTCCCGCCTCCTTTGTGAGCTGGATCGTCTCGAAAGTCGACGTGGCGCCCGTTCCGACGACGAGTGGGATGTCTTTCAGAGAAGCGTCTGCGTCGAGGGCCTCACGGGCGGCGACGACGAGGTCGTTCCGCTCCGAGTGGGTCAAATGGACGGCTGTAAGTCGGCGATGTCGTCAGTGCTCCGCTACCGAACGTGCGGAAACGGGGCAATTTGGAAACTCACACTCTCCCATAGAGCCGAGGGCAACAATGCCGACTGCACAGGCAGGAATTAGCTCCCGTCAACCCGGCCAGCACGATAGACACGCCGCGGCGCCGCTCACCTCCCGCTCCCGCAACATACTGAACGTGACGCTTGAACGTCTCAAAGTCGATGGACTGGTCTGCGTTAAAGGGCGTGATCAGGGGAGCGTAGACTCCCTTGGGCACCATGCGGCCGAATCTGTTGGCTGCGGGGGAACGCGGCGGCGGTCAGTCACGGTCATCCTCTGGAGGAGAGCGGATGGCGCGTACAGGTAGCGGCAGCGTTGGGCATCGTGAGTGTAGAGTGTTACTTAGTAAGAGCGGGGGGAACAGGGCTGAGTCGGGCGAGAAGCCAGTCCTCTCGATCGCGTGGAGACAGGCCGCAGACTCGGCACAAGAGAGCGGCAGATGGCGGTCCGACGCCGCCGCCCTGCTGCGATTTGCCGCCTTCCTGCGATTTGCCACGTCATTTCTGAGCCGGCACGAGATTCGCTTCAGCGTCTGGTTGCCGTTTCGGAGAAAAAAAGTTTGGCGGAGCTTCGAGTCCAAGTCCGAGCGAGCAGAGCATACACTCTCGGGCATGGACGTGAACGCAACAGCGAGCACAAGTAGCTCGCGGCTCGGCACCTGCCAGCAATGCCACTCGGCTCCGGCGAGGTACCGCTGCCCCGGTTGCGACTTGACGACTTGCTCGCTCGCTTGCTCGACCGCGCACAAAGCCGCGACCGCCTGTACCGGCATCGCCCCGCCAATCTGGTCGCGCCCGATGCGCGCGAACGAACTGTCGTGGGGCAGCTTGATGCGCGACCAGTCGTACATTGCCGGAGTCGGTCGAGCCGTCGAAGGCGTCGGGAAACAGCTCGTCAGCGACAAGGTGTTGCCGCAGGGGAGGATGGCGGCGAGACCGGGAGATGCGCAAGGGGTCCGACTCGACGAGCGGAGCGACAAGGAGGAACGACTCGTCCGAGAGGCGAGGAACGCCGGCGTCGAACTCGTCTTGCTGCCCAAGGGTATGACGAAACGGCTCAAGAACGGCTCGCGATGGGACCCAAAGTGAGCACCTCTGCCAAGCCTGGCCCGGGCTCGACGCTGACCGGTCCTCGCGAACAGACACAACCGCCTCGAGTGGACTGTCGAAATCGCTTTCCAACCCCGTCTCGCTGCGGATAACCCGCCGGCACACCTTCCGCCCGCCACCAAAGTCACTACAGTACCACAACCCGCTACCAATAGCATCTATGCTGTGATGAACGCGGCGCTCAGCTCGCGGGACAAGAAGGGGAAAGGTAAGGCGGTCGAGCCGGAGCAGGAAGAGTGGGCCAAGGTTGAACGGGCTTGGATCGAGTCGTTCCGGCCACCTCGCACCGGCAAGAAAGAGAAGAACGATGTAAAGCCCGATGCAGGCGACGATGCACCGGCAGAACCCGTCGAGACGTCGACGGAGGCCCCCGCCCCCGAAGCGAATGCGCCGACCGAGCCCGCACCGTTCGAGCTCTTGCTCGCCTTCTTCTCTCGGTCTCAGCACGCGCCGCCACCGCCACCTCTGTCCTCTTCGGGAGAGGACGATTCATCCGACAGCGACGAGTCCGGATCAGCTTCCGAAGGCGACGAGGACGACGAGGACGACGACGAGGATCTCGAGGTCGCGTCGCTCCCTGTCACTCCAGCGGTCTTGACGGAACCTGCCAGTCTTCCAAAGACTGCCGCGCCTGTCGTGATCCTTCCGACCGCGCGCCGGCTATATCGCATTCCAGTATCTCCCGCCGCAACCCTGCAAGACGCCCTCTCGGGCTCGTCAATCCTCGAAATGCCGCTCTTCGAAGTCTGGCCTCGCGCGACTCTCCAACAACAAGTCGCGCTCGGCAAAGTCGAGGTACTCGACAAGCCGACTGCGGAACAAGCCGAAGCGACGAGGCGCGCGGCGGAAGAGGCGCGGATGGCTGCGAGTCGTGGCCGCGGGCGTGGCCGCGGAGGACCGAGGGGACGTGGTGGGTGCAGCGGAGACTCTGGCAGAAGAGGGGGCGGGTATCACGCGAGCGGGACCGGGAGAGGAGGGATGCGAGGTCGCGGCGGAAGGTCCGACTTTGCGGGATTCGGCAGCAGAGGCGGTCGCGCTGGCGAGACTGGTGACAGTGCGCCGAGCTACGACATTGGACAGCGCCAGCAAGACAGCGGGTGGGGTAAGCGAGGTGCAGTCGCGGATGAGGCGGTGGCGGCGGACAAGCGACCACGGAATGCGTAAACGAGGTTCAAGCTGCGGTCGCTTTGCAACGATGCCACGGTCCGTGCGCAGGTTCGCTTGGGAGAAGTGGCGCCGGGAACCGGGTGCCTCTGTGTGGCCGGTGAGCTTGGAGAAGCGTTTCGGCGCAGTGTGATCGAAGACACTCACGTGACAGTTCTCGGCGAAGCGGCGGCGCGGCGACGACGGCAACGACGGTCCGCTCGGCCGCCCTTTGCGCCCCGCCCCCGGCTTCTCTCCCCCTTCGGCGCCTTTGCGTTTCCTGGTTCCTTCTCCGTCACTTTACAAAGAGATGCCACACGTCATGACTGCTGAATTCACCGTGAGTCGCTTGCCGATTCGCTGGAACCCGATCATATCAGCCTTCCCTCGTGCGGAGCCCTCGATTTCCTCCCACCGCTCGCCGCAGCTCCTTGGCGCTGTGCGAGATGCCTTTCAGCATCATCGGCGGCTCGCTCTCGTCCTGCGATCTTCTAGCTGTACGGCCAGGGCGAGCGTGGCTTGGAAGCAGGTTCGGCCTGACCTGCCTCGCGGATCGGCGGCTGCTCCATTTCGTGGGGGATAGTCGTTTCTCGGGGCAGTGGGTATGGACACGTCTAGCAACACTCATTGGCTACATGAGGCGAGGCACTAGCATGCGCAAGCGCGACTGCGTAGAAGTCCGATCAAGGCGCTGACCCTCATCGGTTCTTCTTTCCTTCCCGCGGCTCTCTCGCAGATCGAGAGTTACCTCGTCGAGGACCTTCGGTTCCCGACGTCGTTGACCGGAGATGGCACTGACGCTATGCAAAAGTCGTGCGACTGTGAGTGGCTGTCAGAACCCCGTCTGCGTTACGTCGGCCGCAGTGTGAGCTGACGGAGAAATCCCGCCATCCGACAGACTCGGCTGCTTACGTTACCTTGAAGACGAACGACGGTCAGGTCGGGTGAGTGTGCTGCTTCATCGTCCCGCAGTGTCAAAACCTTCGGAGGGACCCGATGACGCCCCCGTCCTCCCTCGCCGAAATCGCTGACTGTCACCCGTCCCCGCCTCAGCTATGGCTTGACCTTCACTATCGGTCGCGGCAACGACAGTAAGCATTTCTCGTAAGGGCGAGGTATATGCGAACCCAGGGCTGACGAGGTCCCTCGCCGCAGTCGTCTGCGCCGCCGTCTCAGAGGTTGCATCCCGTCTTGTCGGCTGGAAGACCGCCGACCTTTTCTCGGCTGCCGGTATGGGCAAGATGTGGAACTTTTTGCTCGGTGACCCTCAGCTGCGCTGGATCGTGAGTCGAGCAGCCTTGAAGTCGGCACCTCTTGCCAAGCGGGCGCTGACGTCTTTTCGACCCATGCAGGGACCGGAGAAGGGTGTTATCCGTGCGTGCACTTGGTGACGATTCGCTTCGCGCAGGAACGCTGATTACCAGACGCGCAGACATTGCCACTGCTGCTGTCGTGAACGCCGCCTGGGACATGTGAGCCCTTACCTCGTCTATGCGTCGTCAACGCGTGAAGCACTCTCGCTCACCACGCGCGATCTCTTAGGTGGGCCCGCCACGAGCAGAAGCCGTTGTGGCAGCTGGTGGCCGAGTTTTCGCCGGAAGAGTTTGTCGCGGCGACAACTTTCCGATGTGAGCGCCCCTTCGCCCTGACCTCGTCCGCCAGTACCACGAGACTGATGCTTACAATGACTGCGCAGACATTACCGACATGATCACTCCCGCGGAGGCGCTCGAATTGCTCAGGGAGAAGGAGGCCGGCAAGGCTGAACGGCTAGCCAAGCTCAAATCGGAGGGTTACCCGGCTTACACGACCTCGGTCGGCTGGTGCGTCTTGATGTACCGCAGATGGTACGGACGGCGGAATATCGCGTGCTGACGGATGCTGCTCGCAGGTTCGGGTACCCGGACGAGAAGGTCGCCCGCCTTACCCGTGAGGCTATCGCGCAAGGCTTCAACCACTTCAAGGTACGACCCACTGTGCCGGTTCCGCTCGCAGACATCGATCCTCATCCGGGATTGTTCTTCTTCTACAGATGAAGGTCGGCGCCGATGTCAAGATGGATCAGCGACGACTCGCCCTCATCCGGTCTATCATCGACGACCCGAAAGAGTGCGCTGGCCGCCCGACTCCATCTCCGGAAAGTCTCGTTGGCAAGAACGCCGGTCCGACAGGCTCGGTCCTCATGATCGACTCGAACCAGGTCTGGGAGTGAGTGCTTGCTGCTGACCGGAGACGGCTCGCACGGGACGGCGTACTGACGGAGAATGTTGCGCTCTGCAGTGTCCAGGAGGCGGTCGAGTACGTCAAGCAGCTCGAAGACGCCAAGCCGTGGTTCATCGAGGAGCCGACAGCACCGGTGAGTCTGTCTGGTGCTGGTACGCGCGCACATAGAATGCTGACATTCCCGCGGGGGTCAGGATGACATCCTCGGTCACGCGTCGATTCGCAAGCAGCTGAAGCCACATGGTATCGGTGTCGGTAAGTCGCTCCCAGTAGGCATCGAGCGCGGAGTGTCGGCTGACGAGAACCAACCTGCACTAGCTACGGGCGAGCACGCGCACAACCGGATGTGCTTCAAGCAGCTCCTCGCTGCCGAAGCCATCGACGTCTGCCAGATCGACTCTTGCCGCCTTGCCGGCATCAACGAGATTCTCGCAGTCTTGCTCATGTCGGCCAAGATGGGCGTTCCCGTGTGCCCGCACGCCGGTGGCGTCGGCTTGACCAACTATGTCGTGCATCGTGAGTGAGCATTCCTCGTATGACGAGGGACGCTTTGTTGACACGATAATCTGTAGTTTCGATCATCGACTACCTTTGTGTATCCGGGACGAAGGAGCGCAACGTCCTCGAGTGAGTCCGCGCCCGTTTGCCTGTGCCAAACCACCTCGGTGAAAGCTGATCATGTCCCTGTCACACAGATACGTCGACCACTTGCACGAGCACTTCACGAACCCGCCGACGATCAACTCGCGAGGATACTACAACGTGCGTTGTCGCAATATCGGCTCCGAATTCAAACTGGAAGACCGCAGCCGCTGATCGTCACACGCATATACACAGATCCCGTCAGACCCGACTGAGGGCTACTCGATCGGCATGTTCGAGGAGTCAAAGGCGGCGTACGTCTACCCGCACGGCTCTTACTGGGTCAACGACTACCAGCGAGAGCGGGCGGCGGCGATCAAGGCGGGCATTTACGCGGTCTGAGGTCATTCCCAAGCGTGCTTAGATATGTACACATGTGCTGCAAAGTTACTGGTGATGCGTGCGCAGACGAGGCGGGACTGATGGGAGCAACAGGCTCCTTGCGAGATACAAGCAGAGGGGCTTCGGGTGAGGGTCGCTGGCTGCTTGTGGCCGTGGGTGTCGCTGGCTACTTGTGGCCGTACCCGCTGGCGCCGATGTCAGACCCTTGTTGGAAACCAAGGCCGGGGATCTTGGCGTGGTCGGCCGGGTTCGCTTGCGCCTCATAGACAGTGATGATCGGGTCACGCTAGAGGGCCACACCAGCCTCTGTCAGCTCCATAATGACTGAATTTTTGCCGAGCGGAAAGATGCTTACGGTGAACTCGGAGAATTCGCCCTTGAAGCCGATGTAGGAAATCCGGGTCGCCTCCTCGCCGTGATTGGAGGGGAAGAAGAGTGTGAGAGACCGGACGGAAGGGAACTTGGCGGGCCTGTATCTCGAGGAGTCAGTCACATGCTGTACCGCAAGGCGACGCAATGAAACGGCCTGCGACTGCTTACCGGACTGCAAACTCGACGACGTCCTTGCTGACGGGCACCTCAAAAATCTGCGTGGCGTCGAGCGAGGTCGCTTCGTCAAAGTCGAGCAGCTGATTCGCGTACTGTAGCGATCGTCGTCAAGTTAGCAGAGAGGACACCACATGGCGCAGTACGCGGCAATGGGCTGCGAGACTTGCCACCCGCATCGTATCTGGCGTGAACCCGGCGGGTCCGGACTTGATCAATATGGATCGCACTGGATGGAGAAGCTATTTCAGTACAGTCTAATCACACAGCGATGCTCGAAATGCGCTTGCGTACGTTTGATGTTGCCCGTGAACGGAATGTGGAGGATCAACTGCTCGTCGGCGTCCGACTCGAGCCACTCGTCTTCCTGGTTCCGTTCGTCCCAGGGCCGGATGACCATTTTCCCTTCCTTGCCGTCTTCAGCATTGAGTGCGATTACGTTGTCGCGGTCAATGTGCTGGTACAAGTGCGCGAGTTCGCCTTCGAGGAGAACATGCGCGTCCTCGTCTCCGCACTGGCAGCCGGGCGGGTGAGTCGGAGCCATGCTGCGAGCGTCGCTGTGGGCTCGTTCGAGCTGTGAAGCCCCTGAAAGGGAGCTGTTGAAGTGAGAACGGAGTCCAGAAGTGATCGGGACGAGGCGGTGCGCTCTCGGGAACTTTCGAGTTCTCGCCGCTCCCGCTATAGAGCTCTTTCTGCGCTTCTGATTCGCAGAAACTGAGTGAATCAGCCTCAGTGCTCACTCTCGAACTCGACTAGGCGCGTACGAGCCCTGTACCTCGTTCTCAAATTCTCATCATCTCGACTCGGCTCGACTCGCCAGGACTCGCGACTGTACGCTCACGAGCGCCTTTGAGCTAGGCAGTTGACTTCAAGCAGAGTCAACACCATTCCAGCTAGCCGTGTCGAGTCGGGGAGGCCGCCATGAAGCCCGCACCAGCAGGAGCAGTGACGGGGAACCTCTCCAACTCGATGAGGAACAACTACAACTCGCACGGCGTCGAAAAGTACTACAAAATCGTCCAAGAGTCGTGTGAGCTCGATGCAGAGTGCAGACTGCGGGATCGCGATCAGGGCTGACCTGCTGTCCACCCGGACAGATCGGAATCCGCACTATCCGGGTCTGAAGCGCGTTCTTGCGACCTTTATGGATCGCTACGTCGCGGCGGAGAAGCCAAGGGAAATCAAGATTCTGGACCTCGCCGCAGGGTCAGGAGAGGCAACGGAAGTGAGTGCTCGCTGTCGCATTTCAGAGACGCGGCCTTGGAACAGCCAGGTTGACGCACCATGACCAGGCGCTTCTGACCTGGAAGCAGTCTCGGTGGCCTCAAGAGACACCTTCGTCGCCGACCACCGCGCCAGAAGTGGAAGCACAGCCAGTAGCCGCCTCCGAGACGGCCGCGTCCGCCCCGTCAATACCGCCGACAACATCTCGACCTCCGTTCATCCCGCCCGGTGCACGATCGTTCCCCGCACGCGCGGTCGTACGACCGCCGCCTCGAGGCGGCGTTGCCGCGCGTGACATACCGGCACCGAAGTTGTCCATCACCGCCACGGACCCCTTCACTTCCCCCGCTTACCGAGCCCGCACCGGTCTCCCTTGTCTCGAGGCCTCATTCGCCGACGTCGCAGCAGGTCTCCTACCGCCACCGGGTTCGTCAAATACAGATACTTCGACACAGTGTGATCCGGACGAAGTCGAGCCGTACGACATTGTCATCATCTCGTTCGCGCTCCACCTCGTCGAATCGTCATCAGAGCTCTGGGCGCTCCTGACCGAGCTCAGCAAACGCGCAAAGTGGCTCTGCGTCACCGCGCCGCACAAAAAGCCAGATGTGCGTTCCAGAAGGGGCTGCTTCTCCGCATCCGGGAATGTGACTTGCTGACTTGCTGACAAGGACCCGCGCGAACCAGGTCAAAGACTCGTGGGGCTGGCGCAGGTGGGATCCGTCTGTGAGTTGGAGACCCGCAGACGGCAGAGGGAACGCCGGCGGGAGTGAAGGCGACGGCTTTGAGATTGTGCTGGACCGCGTCCGGTTACGACTCTGGCGGAGCGAGGCACTGTGGGAACAGACATAAGTACAGGCGGGTCTTGCGGAATGATGAAGTGCAGGGTAATTGCAGCCAGCTGAGCTACCGAGCATGATGCAGGAAAGGACGGAGACATGGGAAAGCGGTGCGAGTTGATGACATGCGAAGGGAAGCAAAGATACAGAAATGCGCTCGAAGCGGGCCGGACGGATGATGGGGCATGGTCGAAGCAAACGAGGAGAGTGTCTAGTGCTGAGGCGGCGGTGCAGTGATCTCGTCGTGGATCAGGACTGCTGGGGTATAGGCGGTCAGCATGCATTCTCGACAAACGGGGATGAGCCATTCCGCGGCTCACCCTTCAGCTGCTCCCGAGACAGCTGTTGCTGGTCGAAGGCAAAGAATGATGGAGCTGCGCGCAGGGCAGTGCATTCTGTTAGCGAAGGGCGTCTGCAGGACGCATTCTCCGGGAACTCACGCAGGACGGGCGCTGTCGGCTCGTCGGTCGGGTCGTGGTACGGCTCGAGGTACGCTGCACGAATCAGGTCGATCAGCGCCAAGTTCCATCGAAGCGACCGGCGCAGCAGAAGGACTCACGATGGCTGAGAGCGTCGACGACGCTGATGCGCTTGGCCGGGTTGAACGTCAAGCATCGCTCGAGCAAGTCGATTGCGAGCGGATTCGCGTTCGGGTACAAGGTCTGGAACGGCTTCTTCTCCTGATACGGCAGCGCGCGGAGGTAGTCGCGGCTACGTTGTGACCCGATCGCGTAGAAGTCTTGCAGGGACGGGGTGCCGAGGATGCCGAGGATGAGCGTGAGCTGGTGGTGGTCTGTGAGCCGGCTCGCTGCGTCAATATACGTCGTCAAGTCCGGGGGATACTCGCTGCTGCGAGCTCACAATCCCTCCCGGGGAACAGCGGCTTCCCGTTGAGCATTTCGGCGAGAATGCAGCCGACCGACCCTGTTGTACTCCAGAGTCAGCTTCACGGTATGACGGAAAAGGCAGGCAGCAGTCAGGCTCACAAACATCGATCGCGAAGGTGTACTCTTTGAAGCTGTATTCGAGAGCGGACCGTCAGCGACCTCGACGCAGCGAGTCTCTCACACCCGTCGCAGGACACGTCAAACGCTGCGCACTCACGTGAGCATGATCTCCGGCGCGCGGTACCATCGCGTTGCGACGTATCTGTGAACGGCGCGGGTGCGTCAGGATCGACTGCTCCAAGATAGGTTCGCACCCAGCGAACGCACTCAGTCATGAAGCCGACCGCCTCGGTTTCGCTCGACATGGCCGACCTTGCAAGTCTTTACGTCACTCAGAGTGTCAGTGGGGCCGACAGACTTTGCGCAGGCGATAGGAGGTCGCACCCAAAGTCACAGATCTTGAGGTCGCAGTTGGCGTTCAGCAGCAAATTTGACGGCTTGAGGTCTCGGTGCAGAACACTGTGGAGTGAAAGCATCGTGTGTCAGTCACAGTGATCAACATCAGCTGCGCGCAGGAGCAACGACCCACGCAGCCGAATGAAGCGCCTTGAGGCCGCGGAGAGTTTGGCTGATCGCAAAACGGTCCCATCAGTATCTGACGACCCTGATTCTTCTCGAGTGGGCGTACTAGAGGAAGTACTGGCAGCTGCATGAGGGAAAGCGATGTTAGAAGCTGGAGCTGCATTTCCGGAAGAACAGGAAGCCGGGACTGACTGGTCATCGGAGAGCTCCTGGCTGCGGATGACACGGTGCAGGTCGGTCTCCATGAGCTCCTGCACGGGCACAAAGATGAGGTCTGAGTCAGCTACGCGTGACTGTGCCGTTTCTAGCGCCACGCGAACGGCCAACGTGCCTGAATGAGGTAGACTTCGGAAAACGATTCGAGCGAAGCCGGCTTGACAATATCGAGGATCGAGATGATGTTTTCGTGGTTGAACCACCTGAGCAGTTTGATCTCGCGTAATGTCCGCAGGCAGAACACTGTTACCCAGCGGTGATCGAGAAAAATCCGAGTCAGATCCTAGTATGGCTCGAGTGGAAGCCGCGGTTCGGCATTCCGACGCACTCGAGTGGTCGAAGGGCGTGATACGCTGTCGAGGCGATGTCTCGGTTAGCGACACGGTAGGCCCCGGAACCCCCGTGCGTGCTCACCTTGATGGCGACTTTGCTTTGCGTCGGCGCGTGGATCGCCGAGCTGATCTCGGAACGAGAGCGAAGGGAAACGGATTAGCCGGCTGGACCGACGACGGGGGAGCTCGGAGTCGCTCGGACGCACCACACGACGCCATACGCGCCTTCTCCAATCACGTCGACGCTGTCAGAATTCCCATACGGTCCGGTGTCAGCGCCTGTAGAGTCGTCCCGCGGCGTTCCGTCTGCACCGCCTCGCGTCCAGAGTCTCGACGCGTCTCGCGCTGCAGCGAAACCTCGTGACGGGCGAACGTACATCTTGTAGTCATTGCCGACTTCGAATTTGCGGTCTGGAGCTGCCATAGCTCCTGCTGTTGCCGGTGTGGAGAGGGTCGAGGTCGATCGAGTTGACCGAAACTTTCGGGGTCGTCAGGAAGAACAGTCGGCAGTCGTGGCCCTGCTACGGAACAGAAGCAGCTGAGGCGCGAGGAGGTGATTGGTCGAGTTCAACTGTCAAGCTAAGCGTATCCTGAGCTGGCAGTCGAGGGAGAAGACAAGCAGGCGACTGCGAATTCGGCTGTTTCAGGTCGTCGCCGCCAACGGACGAACACCGCACTCGTCTCGCTCTCGCTTTCCACTGGACGCAGCTTCCACCTGTGCGCAAAGCTCAATGCCGAAGCCGAACGCGCGAGAATGCCGTCAGACATGTGAGACTGCCTTGGCGGTGACGCATCTTCACCCTCGTGCCCAACAACGGTTGACGCTTCCCCTCTCCTTTCCGGCAGAGTTGACGCGTTCAAGGTCGGCGCAAAGTCTGTCATCGTCGCCGATTGCGACTTGCGCGGAAATGTCACCCTCGGAGCAGGTGCGCCCGGGCGGCTGCGGGCCCTCGACCAGAATCATACCAACACGGGCTGATCCCTTCCCTCGTCCCGAGCAGGAACGATCCTGCAACCGAGGTGCACAATCCTCGCCGTAGCCGGTCCCATCGTCTTTGGCGAGAACAACATCGTCGAGGAGAACGCCGTCATCGTGAACCGGAACCAGGAGCCCATGCTGATCGGGGACAATAACCTGTTTGAAGTCGGATGCCGTGCGTCCTCTGTAACGGGTCCGCTCATTGCGCGTAGGCGGCGCTGACTGTTTCCGACCTCTCTCCCGCACAGGCGTTGAAGCGCAGTCTATCGGATCTTGGAATACGTTCGGCATCCGGTCACGCATCGTCTCGTCCGTCATGGTCGGCAACCACTGCGTCGTCGGATCGGGTTGCCTCGTCCAAGCCGACCCTTTCGCCTCGCCTTTCCGTCATCCCGAGCCTTTGCATGATGCGCGCGACTCGTCACAGCCGGGAACGGAAGGAGAACCGACCGCTTCCACCCCAGCCGAATCCCGAGAAGAGGGAGTCTCCGAGCTAGACGCGCAGGCGGCTGGTTACCCTACGTCCGCTGCCCCGAGCACGCGCTCAACACCGGCGGATTGCCTGTCGGACTACACGCACGTGTTCGGCAGCGAGAATCGACGTCGCAAGGCCGGCGAGGAGGGCGGCGGTCAGAGTCGCGCGCTGTTCGTCAAGCACTGGGAGTACCTCCGCGAGACGCTCCCTCGCTACCATCCGCTCAAGATGTTCTGACGGTCATGTCGTTTGCCGTGCTGTTGTTGTATGGTCTCGGTCCTGCAAAGTCCGTCCAGCCATTGCGAGCTGTGCGTCTCCCTGCGCAGGTGCTTTCATCAAGAAGCTGAGTGAGGGCTTCACACGGTCACGGCGGGTCTGTGCAGGGTGAACTTGGGTGTGCTCTTTAGTGGAGCTGCCATGGTGTCTATGTACGGCGGGGCGCACGCGACATGTGGCGAATCGCTAAAGCTTGAGAAGGCGACAGGAGGACGAGCACAGGCGCAAGGCGCGTCCCTGCTCCGACGCCCCGAAGCGGGTTCCCGACATATCAGCTACACAGAGGCTCAGAGATAGGTCGCGGGAGGTCCCGGGGAATCGGAGGGAGGAGGACAGTCTCGGCCGGGCTTGGCAGCGTTCCGGCAGCGGGTGGCGTTCCCGCCGACCCGCAGAGTCGAACCGGACGCGCTCGCCTTGTTTCAGTCGCTCGCTCAGGCACCCGTCATGCGGGGACAGCGCCCAGCACGGGTGCTTCTCCCGTGTCGGTGCAAGTGCGGGCCGCAAGGCGCACCCTTCGCCGGCTCGCGCTCGGGCAGTCTCTCGCGCAGGAGCTCTGCGTCCCTCGGTTTCTATGTTCACAGTCGAGGTACAATTACGAGAGAGACTGGAGCGACTAGAAGAGAGCAGAGAGAGGGAGAGAAGAGGAGAGGAAAGGCGCGCTGCGTGAAGCGAGGAGCCCTCGGGGTTTGCTGAGTGAAGGGGCTCGAGCGGTCCGAGGGTCCTTGAGCAGGGAGAGGTCGGGTCGTCTAGAGAGCCAGCCTGGTCGGGACGGGCCGGAAGGGAAGGGGCCCAGGGGCGCGACGGAGGCGTAGTCGGCAGGAAAGGCAGACGGAGCTTGACGAGAGCGCGCGCAGGCTGGCGCAACACGAGGAGAACTGAGCGGGACGCCGCTCGATGTCAGGAACCAAGCAGTGCGTGTCTCTGAGTGGTGCGATCGAATACAGCTACCAGTGGGTATGCTCGAGAGCAGTCGGGGAAGCGGTAGAGGCCCGGGATCGAGAGAAGCGGTCTTCAGGAGCAAAGAAACTTCAAGTCGACCTCACGGCCTCAAATGACCTCGGACGACTTCGGGCTTAAGCCTAGCGGGTACTTTGACACCAGGCGCGTCCGTAGGAAGTGGCCAAACTCGAGTCCGAGGCTTCCTCGCCTTGCTAGGCAGGACTTGGTTGCTACTCCGATTCGACCTTTCATGGAAAAGGTTCCCTTAGCTCAGTGGCAGAGCGGGCGACTCCAGCTCTATGGACTTTATCGTCAGGTCGGGCGTTCAATCCGCTCAGGGGACTCTGGTACAGCAACTTCCTAGGAAGTAGCATCTCTTTTTGGTACGCCGAGACGCGAAAGATGTCCCTCCTCTTTTTCGCACCCTACACGCTCCGGACCTGATCCGCTCTCTTTCTTTACGATGCGCAAGACCTTGCCGAGTACAGTCGAGTCAACTCCGAGGCGCTGGCACTCGATACGAGAGCCTGGCAGCCTCGCTCGCTCCGCAAAAGTTGGCCTTCTCAGTCCCCACTCGTGCCCACCCACCCCCGTCCATTCTCATACATACGGGCGTCCTACCAATCACATACGGTGGATCGTTTGGGGCAGGGATGCTGTGCGCTACCTCAGCGCGGCTGAAATGAGGGCGGCGCCCTCTCTCCTCCCGTTCCGAGGTGACCCGACGGGGAGGGGGAGGCGAGAACGCTCATCTCCCACCGACGCTCGTCACTTCGAGCAGCCGCTCCCATGGTGTGAAGCCAAAGCCGGGCGAGCACAAAGTGACAAAACCTCTAAGCAATGCGGGCGCCCTTCCTCGGCCAACGAGCTACGCCTCTTCCTCGGCGTCCGCCGGCGCATCCGGGTGACCCTGCAAGATCCGCTTGACCGCCGCGTCGCGCTGCGGCGAATCGGCAAACAGGGCGCGCAACAGCCGGACGAGCTCCTGCGGCGTAAAGTCGAGCAGGAAGCGGTTGTCGAAAAGGAACATGAAGTCGGCCTGCAAGCGCATCACACTGTTAGCGAGCGGTCCAGCCTGCTCCAATCGCAGTGAAGACTCGCCATAGAAGCCTCGAGGAGCTCGCTCAAGAAGGAGAACTTGTACCAGATCGGGACTTCGCGGCCGACATTGGTCTGAGAGTAGTAAACGGTCAGTCATCGTGGGTCGCGACAGTGGCCCAATCAGTTCAGGCTCACCTCGCTACCGTCAAATAGACCTTCAAGCTCGTGGAGCATCTTGGAGAGCCGATTTAGCCGATTCGACTCCTCCTCCGAGATGTCGGTCTGCTCCTCGATCTCGTCCAGGACGCGGAGAAGGACCTCGTTCACGAGACCGCCGAGCGCCGTGTACAGCGCCGTAGGGGTCATGATTGGCTGGGCGGGTTCCACTTTGTCAGGTCTAAGTTTTTGGGCTTCGCTTCGCGGGAGGAGAATTCGACCCACCTTCCAGACCAGGGCGAGACGCTGTAGGATGTGCGTGACTTGCTGTAACGCCCTCTCGCAAGCTGAGAATCGAGTCTCGTCCGAAGTCCGCAAGAAGCCGCCGGCCTCGTCCAGGCTTTCCATGAGTGCCGCTTGTTGGATCGACTGCGGGAGATTGACGAGAGCGATCAGCGGACATCGGCCGGAGCTGGTTAGGAAACGTGAACTGCGTACAATCTGCCTCTGTCGCGTGTCTCGACCAAGCTGTCGCATGGACTGAATCGCAAGCTCCACATCTCGTCTCTGGTCTTGGGAGACCTGGTCGGCATGCTGCGCGACCGCTGCGTCCCACAGTCGATTCCCCTCCCGCCCGATCCATTCTGCGTCGTTCGCGAACTGCATGGCAATGGCCGGCACGCTCGCGAGCAGGTTCGAATTATGTACCGAGGCAGTCGCGCGGTAAAGCGAGAGGATCGAAACAAAGTGCCGCAAAAGCGGCGCGGAAGCCGGACCGAATTGTGGAAGGACAAAGCTGGGACGAAGAGAAGGACTATTAGCTGACGATCGGCGGGATCATGCGGGAGCACATACCTCGGTGAAGCGATCTGGAAAGCTGTGCTCAGAATCTCTTCCGCCATGGCAACAATCTCGCGTGACTGCCGGGACACCATCATCTTCTCACGCCGGACCGTGGGTAATTGCCGCTCCGTCAATATCGACGGTGCATCGGGTGCGGGGTCCTCGGCTTCGGGCTTGGCCGATCCTCGCGGCTCAGGCGGTTCCGAAGGCGGCGACGCTTCTTCGTCATCCCATTGCCAACTGTCAAGAGTCGCTCCCGGCGTCTTCGCGGTCGGTCTCGGTGAGAGAGGCTCGGGAATGGAGGATGGCGGCGAGACGGCCCGAACGGCGTCAGGCGATCTCGATGTGAGGAGCTGCGGAGCGATCTTTACGTCGTCGGCATCCGATGGAATCGACGGCTTGCCAACTTCCTGCGACAGGTCGAAACCATCCGCTTCTGTCGACGTCGATTCGACGATGGGTCCGGACTCGGAATCGGCCGCGGGTTTCTCCGTTACGGCGTCCGCCTGCAGAGCCGTCGGATCGTCCGCTGCACACTTTGAATCAGTTTCTGCTCTAGAATGCGTGCGGGAAAAGGCGAAGGCCCACCTGTGACTTCGGCAGTCGCGTCATCCGGCTCCATCGGGTCCAGATCCCAAGGGTCGTCGACATCGGCCGCGTTGTCTGTTGGAGGAGAAGGAGGCGCTTCTGCCGTAATCGTGGTTGTTTCTCGACTATCATCGTCGTGCGGGTGCTCGCCCTTGGCCGGACCCGGTGAAGGTTCGGCGGCGAGGTCGTGCTCGTTCTCCTCGGGAGTAAGCTCCGCTGCCGCCTGCGCGGGCTCCTCCGCGGGAGCGACGACGGCGCTCGTCACTTGCTGCTGTTGCTGCTCGTCTGCGAAGGAAGATGCCGCCTCGGCTGGGACATCCTCCACCGCGAGAGCTTGCGAATCCGTGACGGCCTCTTTTTCGTCGACGTGCTCAGCAAGAGCCAAGGCCGGAGCCGACGGCGAGAACGTATGCCCCTGCGGCTCGACCGTCGCGGCTGCTGATACGGTTCCTTCTCGAGTCTGCTCGCTATCGCCCACGAGAAGCGGACGATCGGGGATATGCTGTTCTGCTTGACCCTCGCGGATCGGGTCGTCAGCCGCCTCAAGCACGACTTCGGTGTCGGCGAGCACCTCCGATCCCACCGCATCGTCGTCGAAGTCCCACTCTGCGGCCTCATACACCTCCATCGGAAGGGAAAGCGGCGGCGGCGAGAATGTGCGCTGCTGTGGATGAGCTTCCTGAGCCGGCAAGAGGATTCCCGGAGCGACGGCTTCGGTGACGACGGGCCTAAGCGATTCGTGCTGGACGGCGGAATCATCCCGCGGCCACGGCCGAAGGTCTTCATGCTGGACGACGGACTCCTCGTCGTCCGTCGACCCTGGTGCGGTATTCTCGTCGTGAACCTCCAAGATCTCCGCTCCAGCTGCCGTTGCCTCGGCGGGATCAGGCTTCGCGTCGCGGACCGTCGTCGTCGTCTGGCCAGCGCGACCGGAAGTTGCCGCGGAGGAATGCGCGAGCTGAGATGGTGTCGCTTCGCTTTGACTTTCATCGTCGAACGGCCTAAGAACTCCTGACGCCACAGTCGTAGTCGCCCGATTAGCCGATCCTACCTCAAGGGGGAGGTCTGCGAAATGTTCGACTGGCGTCTCGGTGCTGCTCAAGCTTTCCGGCAGCTCAGATGGCTCCGCCGAAAGCCCGTCCCGCTCGAAGGCGTTGCGACGGTCGTAGCCCTCGGCGGAAGCCGGAGTGCTTTCCGGCTCTCCCGAAGGCTCCTCGAATGGCTCCCAGGCTACCGTCCTCGGCTGTTGCTCAGCTTGATCCTCAGCGAAGTCGGCAAAGTCGTCGAAGTCAGCCGAGAACGACTCGACAGGGACGCCGTCCGTCGTATCGGGCGGGACGCCAGCGCCTGCCTGACTGTCGTCCTCGATCAGCGCGTCGACGACGCTCATGTCCTGCTGTGCGGCTCGTCGGTCGCCGGCGAAATTTTCGACATCGGTGAGCTCGGCATGTCCATTCGCCTCGTCCGCGTCGAGAGCAGGCGACTGAGCGGTTTGCGGCCCATCATCGATGAGTTGCGCGTCCTCCAATTGGGCTGCCGCATAGTCGAGGAGGTGCGCATGGCCAGGCGACTGAAGCGCTCCAGGCGCGAAATCGTCGCTGTGCGGTAAGGGCCGCGGTAAGGGTGGCGTCGGTGTGAGCGATGGCGGCCCTGCGTTCCCGCTGGGCAAGATCTGGTGCCGGGCATCAGGAAACGTGGCGTCCTCCAAATCCTGTAAGGATGCTCATCAGCGAATGCGACGGCGACATGTGGAACTCTAGGCTCACGGTCGCTGGCGCCGTGAGTGCAGTCGCTGGTTCCGTCGGAAGCGGCGCTGCATGTTCCGCGGCGGCGGCTTGGGTAGCGAGATCATCCATGCGATCAGTTCCGTGAGAATTCGACGTGGCGGGGTCGTCGGCTGGGGCAGGAGGCTCGGCCTGAACCACAAGCAGCGTCAGTCGGACTCTGCTCGGCGCGCGGCCGCTGAGTACTTACCTCATGACCTCCGGCGTGAGTTCCGCTGGGAGCCAGCGGCATCTCTATCGATTCCGCTTTGCGCGGCTGAAGCCCCATTCCCTCGTTGGCTTGAGGCCGGTCAGGTTCCCATTCGTCGAGTACAGAGGCGACCGGCGAATCAGCGCGGGGCGGTTCAAGCTCCCAGGCATCGTCGTCGCCTTCGTCGTTGTCGGGACTTCCGATCAGCGGTTCCGGCTCACTGAGGGCTTGAGGTACCGTCTTTGCTTCGACGGCCCCGACGTCCTCCACGGCCCCGAGGGTCTCGGACGCCTCGGACGCAGACGCTTCCGTAGCTGGAGTGCGAGACGTGGACGCTATGGTGGTTGACGGAGCCGACGGCTCTGACCCATCGGAGATTCCAGAAAGGGAGAGCGCAAGATTGCCTCGATCCTCTCCAAAGCCCCACTCGTCTCCGGCATCGTCGCTTCCGTTCGTCATTGGACCTCCGTCGTGCGACTGCGTCGACACGGCGTCGGCCGAGGTTGCCGGTGTGACGATACGTTTCGCGATTGCGTCGCCTGGATCGGCGTCACGACTGATCGACGGGGCGCTCGGGTAGACTTGTTCCGCAGCGGCCTCAACAGAAGCTGTAGTCGAGTCGGCGCTTGATACAGCGACTGTATGAGGTGACGTGTCCTGCGCCTGATCGATCTGGTCGATGGCGTCCTCCTCGTCGAAGCCCCAAGCGTCGTCGCCTCCTTCTACAGCGCCTTCGTCGAAGTCGACGATCTCCAGCGAAGAGCGCGCAGGAAGGACATGACTCGGTGAGAAGATAAGCGAAGACGGACGAGAGGTCGCCATCGACGGCGGCTGCGAATTTGTCGAGGAAGTCGACGCGTGGGCGGCGTGGGCGAGCGGCTTCTTCAGTTCTCTCGGCGCATGGCTACCGTGACTCGGAGCGCTTCGAGGTGGCGAAGTAGGCGAGGTCTGGATCGGCGGCGCAGGCGTCTCAGTCTCGTCCGGTGCGGCTTCGAAGCCCCACGCATCCTCCATGTCGTCCGCAGCAGGAGCAATCTCGTCGTCACCAAATCCCCAGTCGTCGGCGCTATGGCTGCCGTCGTCGTCCATATCGCCGAGGTCAGCGCCGCCTCGCAAGCGGAGCGCAGGCGCCATTGTCATTTGCTCCAAGCTGCAGCCGCCACGCATCCGCATCGCAGGCTGGCTATGCGCTTGAGCACCATATTGTGCGTGATGGACGTATGGTGGAGTGTAATGTTGCGTCTCCGGCTCGAAGGCCGGAACGAACGACTGCGCACCTTGCGCGCCGTACATGCGGACTTGTTCGACAGGCGCGGCCCCCGTGTATTTCGATGCGCTCGGCGCCGTGCTTTTCCCTGCAAAGGGGAACACGCTCCCTGTCCTGCTCGTTCCGCCGCCGAGAAGCCCAGCGAGGAGGGGATCATTCGCTGGGAGGTAGGACGAAGACGGCGACGCGGCAACCGAGGGAGGAAGGGCCATCGGAACATAAGGGTTCAGCATCGTCGGTGGCGGGGACACGAAGCGTTGTTGAATGTGATTCGTGATTAGACCGTTGTGACGGTCAGGCGTCCCGCTGCGATTGGACCGGTTCGAGGTCGTGAAGCCCGACCGGAGAGGAGCGATGTTCGGCTTCGGCGAGTCGGTCGAGGAACGTTGCGGGAGCGACCGGGCAGGCAAGCCTGCTGTCGGATATGCCTCGGACTGCTGACTTGAAGGATAGCGGTCCGGTGCCGCACGGTCAGGGTCGACGACGTTCGCCGAACTCGGCGGGCAAGCGGGCTGGTCCAGCGCGAGGGCAGGGTACCCCAATGTACGGCGCTTCGGCGGCTTCGTTCGAGTGGCGTCGCTATTAGCGCTTGCATTTGCGCGCGGCGGAGGCGGCGGGGCGGAAGCCATGCCTGATCCGAATAAAGGTTGAGGTGCCACTGCGCTTCCAGCGGAAGGGGAGACCGTCGCGGTTGCAGCTAGAGGCATGTAGGCATCTTGCTCGGGCTGCGTTCTGCACGAGGATCCCTCGGCCGAATTCGACAGAACGGCAGGCGGGGCGTATGGATCGGAGGAGGCGGAGGATGGCTGTACAGGAGGCGGGAATGCCGATACCGGCGGAGGAGATTCCGCAGGCGGGGAGAAAAAGTCGTCGTGCGTCGGAGCAGGGTATGGCTCGTAGGCATACAAATCCTCGGCGAATGAGTCGTCGGCGTAGGGATCGTCGTCGATCGGCTGTAACGCGCTAGAGAATCAGTATCTCTTGCAGTTTTCAGGCGTGGACAGCATCCGACGGGCGGACTCACGAAATACGCTGCGTCTGCTTCCGAGGCGGTCACCGTGCTCGAGCTGTCGACGGTCGCCGCCTCCGACTGCTGAGAAGGAGCAGTTGCGTCTTGAGCTGACGACTCCCCCTGGGACCAGCCTGCTTCGACGGTAATCGGAGATCCCGATCCGTAGGCCGCGAAGGGCGAATTTACCTGGTCTTCCGGGAACAGAGAACGCAGTTGCGATGGGCCGTCCGCTTCGTGAGTAGAAGGGTGCGAGTCTCCTGCTCCGTCTTCTAGGAGCCTCGCATCGGCGGCGGAGATCGGCACACTCTGTTCGCGCGCATAGGTAGCGGTAGCAGCTGGGAATGCGGCGTGCTCCTCGGTCGTTCCTAGCGCATCGTCCTCGACATCCGGCAATTCGGGCTCCACGCTTTCCTCCTTGACGGGATCGGATAATGCAGGACTCGCCGCCTCGCGCGAGCCAGTCTCGAGCGCTGCGTCCGCAAACGTATCGCTCGTGCGAGCTTCCGTCATCGCCGACTCGAGCGTCGATGCTTCGCAGGTCGCGTCCAGAGCGGTGTCGAGACGCGGCTGACCCAGATTCTCCTCCGTGAGCGGGGTATGTTGACGACTCGTCTCCTCCTCCGCGTCCACGTCGTCATGGACCGCCGCGCGGTATTCGTGCGGTCGTACGACGTCTTCCGCAGGCGCGGCGTCGGCGGTAGTCTCGATCCCGGCGGCTGTCAGCGCCGGTGTCTCGAACGGCGCATACGAGTCGCCAGCGGAAGCAGCCGGGACGACAACAGCTGCCTCGTCGATCTGGTGCGGAGCGATTGTTGGCGCAGCACTTTCGGCCTGAACCGTGGCCGGATGCGGCGAAGATGACCCGACCCTCGAAGCAGGCGGAAACGCGGTGTCGGCTTGCTCGGGCGCGGATGGCTCGCCGTCTACCGCTGGCGTTCCCAAAGAAGCTGTTCGTTCGCGGGCGTCAGAGTCGACGGGAGACAGCTCGTTTGGCGCAACGGTGCTTTCGGCATAGGTCGGGGCGGATATTTTCGTAGCACCGAGCTTGTTGCGCTTAGCGGGAGCGCCGGGAATGGCTGCCGCTTTTGACGCCTCCGATTCGGCGTCCTCGGGTTGCGCCAGAGGAAGGGACCGTTCTGGCGGGGTGGGGGGGCGAGGCCGGCAGACCCGGGGTCGGAGAGCCTCCTCCATCGTCATCTCGCGTTTTGCGCTCTTGGGTACGGTCTGCAGCGCCAGCTCGCGCGGGAGGCGCCTCTTTCCATCAAAACTTGGCTCCGAGCTCCGCTCAAGCGCGTCGAGTTGCGACCGATCGCCAGCAGCGGCCGCTGCAACGGCGGCTTCGTCTTCGGGGTCGACGAGACCTAGGCCGAGTAAGAGACCGAGCATCTCCTCCTCCTCTCTAACTTCAACGTCGACGACCTCGCCGGCGCCCCAGTCCCACGACTTGACCGAGTTCCGCACGCGAGCGAGAGCCGAATCGCCGACGTGCCTCGCCCAATGGTGCGGGACGCGCGCTGCCCATGACCTGATGACGCGCTGCTCTTCGACTTCGTGGCCGTCTCGACGTAGCGACGCGGGCAGGAACGCGAAGAGGCCGTGGGAGGGGAGAAAGTCCGCTTCGAACGCCGTCGCTTTCGCCAGCACGGATGTGTACGCGTCGAGTGCGGTGACCGAGGCGGGCAAACTCGGCATCAGGTGCGAAGAGATGACGTGTGACTGGAGGGACGGCGTGAGATGCGCCGTCAGCATGGCGGCTTGTTTCGAAGGGACCTCGTCTATGGAGAGCGGGAAGAGCGATGACTTGTCGGCCAGGAACGCGAGGAACTTCGAGAGACCCTCGATCGCATCGTCGCCTGACGATGAACTCGGACGTAAAGTCATGCGGGAGATACCGGTGTCCGGTGCCGTCGGATCGAGCACGAACTCGCAACGCGATTTGGCGAAGGCTGTGTCCCCAGGGCGGGGTCCGTTCGCCTCGAGGAACGGTGCGATGAAGTGGCGCAGGATCTGCTTTGCGAAGCGAACGAGGATGGTATCGCTTTGATCCTTGCGACCGGTGATGGCGGCGAGATCTTCAAGGCCCTGAAGCAGCGTGCGCACTTCGAGCTCTGGACCGTTGGGAGCCGCGGGAACGCGTTCGCGGAAGACGAGCTGCGCCGTTTGGCCGTTGTCTTTTGTCGGCACCTCGATCTCGAAGCATGCCTCAACGGCGGTCTGAAGGGCGCCTTCGAGCCGAGCCTCTTCGTCGGCCGCCCACCTGATGAGCGCTTTCCAAAGGTCGGTCTGCTCGATCCATTCTTCTGCGCCGACTTCGACAGCACGCGAGACAGAGCGCAGCTCCTGGACGGCCTTGGGCAAGTCGCCGGCCGTCGTCGCCTCGCTCAAGGCCGCGACCGTCGAGTGGAACGCGAGCAAGGCGGAGACGAGCACGACGGACGTTGTCGTCAAGAGGTGCGCGGCGGCGAGAGACTGCTGCGTCTCGAGGTGAGACAGGAGTGGAGGCAGGAAGGCATCCTGGCGTGAAACCCTCGGTGTCAGCTCGCGTGAGCATTTCGAGCCAGCCGAGCGAAGTCGCGACGAGTCGACCTACCGGACCGTCCATTTCGTCCTCGAGCGCTTTGAGCTCTTCCTCCTCGCTTTGGAGCTGTTTCATGAGCGTGTCGCCCGTCTGAATCTGCTCTGAGAAGTCGGACCACTGATCTTTGAGGAGAGCGAGCGTTCGGTCCTGCGTCGCTCGGGAGCAAGTCAGTGGAGCCCGTCCAGACGAGTGACAGGAGCTCGAGCACACATCAGTCTTGGTCACCTCCTCCAGGATGCGCTCGTGCAGTTTGGCCGCCGGGCCCGGGGTGGGCGCGTCGGCATCCGGCGTCGCAGGCAACTCGATGACGGTGGACAGCGAACCGACGCCAATTCCGCTCAGGAACTCGTCGAGCGACGCCATAGCGCTGCACTACCAATCGAGATTGATCTTCGCGAGCTGTTCGTCGGCGTAAGCGTGCTCCTGCTCGCTGGTCGAAGTCGACGACCCCGGTGAGGTGGAACGACCAAGAGACGGAGAAACCCTGCGACAACGCTGCCAGGCCAAGCCGCGCGATGTAGAGACGGTCTCGGTAGTTGTTGCTAGGAATGCGAGCTGTGGTCAAGCAGCTACACGCTCAAAGCGGGGTGCAGGCAATAGTGCGCGGCCACTCGACCTCTCTCGGCGTGCCCCACCACGCGAGGACGATCCCCCGTCTGCTTCCTCATGTCGAGCTCGCCACGACTCGCTCATACATCGCGTTACAGCTGAATAAGTGCGCTTGCGCGATCCACCGCTCCGTGATGTCCGCGAGTCAATAGACACGAACCTCGGCGGCACGGGCCCAGAGACTATATACAGAGCAGTGCGCCGTCCACTCTACGAGCACTCGCTATTAGGGCGAGTCTTCGGCGACGCTGTCGAGAAGCTTCTGCACGCTCAGCATGGCATCCTGCGCGAACTCGGCCAGGTTGACGTCCTTGCCCTGGCCGTCCTTGCCTCCGTCAAACACCTCGAGGCTGAAAATCCCGCGGAATCCGGTCTGAAGGACGGCCCGCGTAACCTTTTCGACGGGGAGGTAGCCCTCGCCATACGGAAATGGGCGGTACGCGCCGCTCCACCGGCCGCGCGGACGAAGGTCATCGATGGTCTTGTCTTCCAACGGCGGGTCCACCCGGTAGGCGTCCGAGATCTGGTAGAAATAGATCTTGTCGCCCGGAATCGTCGCCGCCATCTCGTCGAGAGATTCCTGGAAGCGGCGATCGCGCTCTCCGTCCGACTCGGCTGCGACGAGGCCGTCCTCTTGCGTCGGGTCAGCCCATTCCGCTCCGGCGATTTGGAACGAGTCGGGGTTGTACCCAATGTTGTCACGGTCGACCGCTTTGATGAGCTGCCATGCTTGCTTCCAAGTCGGCGCGTGTGTCGACCCTGCGCCGCAAATTCGTCAGGCCGCGTCCCAAGTGATCCTCGACGCGCGGCTCGACTCACAGCACCAGTTCTCGTAAGCGAGCTTGAAGCCGTCCTTTTCGAGGCGATCACAGAGCTTCTGCAAGTCGCTTACTAGCTTGTCCCGAGACGTGTCGATGTTCTCGGCGTCCGAGGAGCCAACCTCAGGCGCAAAGAATCCCGTCAGCTCCGGGAGTAGCCCGAGCCACGGTAGAGAGAAGACACACCTGGAGCGTGTCGGTTCCGACCGTCTTCATGATCCGTATCCAGCCTTCGACCTGTTCCAAACGCCGTCCCATTCCTGGCTACCTTCCTTCCAGCCTTCGAACTTGCCGAACGGCTGAAGGATGAATACCTTGAGCCTCTCCCGCTCAATCATCGGACGGATCTCCTCCTCCGCGATCCGACAGAGGGTGTCGTAGTCGTCGTCCGCGACATCTCTGCCTGTCGAAACCGAGGCATGGGCGAGGAGATCCGGGAAGGAGAATTCAATATGCGAGAACCCGGCCCTCGAGATGGCATGCAGCCGAATCGCCAGCGAGTCGGTCGATTTGCCGAGCGAGCACGTTGCATAGCAGAGCGGGATTGTCGCCAGGGACTCGCGGGTCAACTGTGTGGGCATGATCCGCTAGGTGCTGAGGTGGGGCCGGGCGCGCAGAGCAGGTCCCGTTCTGTCAGCGTGCATAGACCCTGCTTGGGTCACTTCCCATGCAGCCTTCGACATACATAGTCCTGTCAGTCGAGTGCCTGAGAGTAAGCCCGGAAGCGGCTGGCATGGCGAGCGAGCAAGAGCGAATTCCAGCGCGTCATCGTTCACGATCCGAGCGCCTTTTCGTACTTCTATAAAAGCTCGAGTACGTTGCTAGCGCTCAAGGCGAGCCATTTTCGTCAGTCGAGCGTGGCTCAGTGTGGACAAGCTTGTGACTTCGAAGTTTGACCGAAGCCGTCACAAGGGCTCTAGATGCGATGAGGCCGGTCGGGTTACACCTTGAAAGCGCCGGCGAGGCTGAGTCTGTATGTACTACGACAAGAAGAGAAAAGCGAGGAGGCGCGCAGAAAAAGCTAGGAGAAGTGCGTGCGAGGCAGAGTAGGGGATGCAATCGTGGAAAGCAAGCAAGAGGGATCGGAGGTTCTCCCTGTCGTCTAGGACTGGACCAGTGACGGCGTGATGTCGGCAGCTCCCGCAGCCGACGGCAGCAGCATCTCTCCGGTGAGGTGCGGGAGAGCTTCCGACTGCGCATCGAATCGATGCGGCGGGAGCACTCGAGTCAGTGATGCTTGAGTATGCAAGGAGACACCGGATCCTCACCTCCGCGTTCTCGGTGGCGAAGACGACCGCGCTCTGTCGAACGCCCGAGTAGTAGCCGCCCTGCGAGGTCGATGGGTCAATCGCGGCGATCACGTGTGCACCAATTGCTGACAGCACGGTCCGCACCTTGTTGAAAAGCCTGACCGCAGGCGCGAGACCAGCCAGAACGAGCGCGCGCTGGTCCGAGTCCGAGATCTCGCCGTCCTTGTCGTTGCCGAGCTTTGGCAGCAAAGCTTTGATGAGCGCGGGCGAATTGAGCGACTTCGGCAAAGGGTGGTAACGACCGGCGAGGAAGTCAATCGTGAGGTGGACTTGTTGCGCGGATGACGTGAGACGGTACCAGTAGTAGCCGGCAGGCGGAGGTGGTAGAGAGGCGTCGTCCGCGGCAGCGGGCCGTTGCGGTGCGGACCCGGCGGCGATGCTGGCAGAGGAGGAAGCGTTACGCATCGGGGCAGTCTCGTCGCTTGCACCGGCAGGAGGTGGCGTGTCAGGGGGAGTCGACGGTGCCGTGAAGACGCTCGCCGTAGGAAGGCCGCCAGTTTCGGTCGTGACGGCGCTTGCGCGGGGAGGAGACGATCGCTTCTCAAACATGCTCATCGCGCTCTGGCCTCCATCCGCGCGCACCGAAGTGGTCGCCGAGCCAACAACGACGTCGGTCGGTCCCGGTACAGAGTCCACTTGGCCGCCGACTTCGCCGAACTCGCGCAGCTCCCACAGCTCTCCTCCCAGCTTGACGAGGCCGATCTGATCGCGCGGGCCGTCGTTCTCCTTGTAGACGGCGAAGACCTTCATGAACAGCGCACGTTCGCCGAGCGAAGTCGGTGCAGACTCGTAGTTGAGCGTACTGAAGGGGTTGCCGTCGCCGTCAAAAATGCGAACGAAGTCTCCGGTCCAGATGAGCTCTGCCCCGTAATGCGTCGACTGGAATGCCCACGCTTTGAGCTGCTTCTCGCGCTCTTGCTGGTGGATCGGATCGCTCGGATCCACGGGTGTAAGGAATCGTGAAGTCACCGAATAACGGTCGCTGCAGGAAGTTTGCGTCAGGGTGTATTATACGGCAGCTCGTCCCGGATGCCGGACTCACTTCAAAGTGAAAGTAGTAATGATGTGCGCGGCGATCTGCATGGCCAAGCCGAGCGGCACGAGCGCATCGTCGAGCGTGGTCGGCTCTTCGCCATCGGTCACGTCGAAGAGCCTTGCGTCCCGTTTGATCCGCTCGCCGTCCCAGATGTGCCTGACCGCTTCGGCGTCTTGAAGCAGTTTCGGAAGCTCGGCGAACAAGGGCCGCAAAGGTTCGTGCTGGAGCCAAGGGAGGATCTGCTCTTCGCGGAGGAGGCGCAAGTCATCGCTGATCGCGAGTAGGCGAACGTTAAAGCGAGTCGAGCCGGTCGTCGACAGTCGAGGAGGAGATCCAGCCTGCAGGGTCGTGCCGGCCGTCCCCGTTGAATAGGAGGCAGAGGCTTTCTCGGGTACGCCATGTTCGCTTTCCACGTCGGACGGCTGCGCCATTGCAATGTGCTCGTCGCGCGCGGGGCCGTCGGAGACGGAGGCGCCCTGTGGCAGGACATGCGCCTCGTTCCGGATTTCCCGACTCATGACGAGGCCGGGCCAATGCCGGACGACTTTGCCCTTCAGAACGCTTTTCGTGCCGACGAGGGGCCG
Organism: Rhodotorula taiwanensis; assembly: GCA_002922495.1. NCBI lineage: Eukaryota > Fungi > Basidiomycota > Microbotryomycetes > Sporidiobolales > Sporidiobolaceae > Rhodotorula > Rhodotorula taiwanensis. The sequence continues at coordinate 208,506 of PJQD01000021.1, forward strand.
GGCGAGTTCGGCCCAGACGAGCTCGGCGCGCCGCGGGGCGGAGCAGCGTTCGAGGTCTTCATCGCGCATACGGTTTGTGAAGGATCCGCGGTAAGCTGGCCCGCTCTCGACCATGTCGGCCTCATCCTCGCTACTCGCTTGATCAGCGATGTCGTTCGCACCGGTCATCTCGAGGACGTCTGCGTTGCCGCGGGTCGCCTCCGAGCTCGAAGCCGATTCTGACGAGACGCGCTTCTTCTTCTTTTTGAGGCGGGCGATGTCGTCGATTTCACGCGCCTTGCCTTTACCCTTGTTGCTCGACTTGTCCTTGGCGTCTGCTCGCGAGTCGTCTTCCATGTGCTTCATGTGACGGCGCTTCGCCTTGTCGATCGCGGCGGCGCTCGCGTTCGGTCCGAGCAGCCGATCACCACCTGGATCGTTGAAGCTCGCGACACGGACGATGTTTACGTTCAAGTTGGAGTGTGATGACGACGTCGACGAAGGACCGGACGCGCCACCGTACCCGGCCGCAAGCGGCGACGGCTTGTAGGCATAGTTCGGCGGGTTCTTGACGCGAGGCCCGCTGGTCGCCGTCCAGGCGTTCGGTGCGACGGGACTACTGGAACGCGCGGGCGAGGCGGTTTGCTTGACGGGCAGGTTGAGGATGCGGTTGACGTCGCCTTGTTTCTGCTTCGAGCAGTACTTGCAGGCGCATTTCAGGTCGTCATTCGGGCCGTGCTCGAGGAGCCAGTAGACGTGCGGCGTGAACTCGTTCGCCGTGCGGAACTTGGGCGTCGTGGGCGTGCCTGTCAATGCGCGCGAAGAGCGCGAGGGCACCAATTGTCAGCGCGAAGCAGGTCGGCGCGAGCCGAACCGCGGTGCCGGCTCACCGAAGACGTAGACATCGGTGCGAGGCTTGCCACTCGTGATGGTGTGATGTACGGTGAACAGATTGTGCTCGGGCAAGTCTTCAACGATCCAGTTCTCTGTAGCGCCTGCTCAGACGCGAGCGAAATCGTCAGGACAGGACAGGCACGGCGCGCGTCGTCTGAGCCTCGACGAGATCGGACGAGGGCGGACCGACGTACTCTTGCGAAGATTGAGCAGCTTCGACAGCTCGTCGCCGAGCTTCTCGCGGAATGACTTGTGGCGGCCGACATCCTTGGGTTGGCACTCGTACCAGTTTTCCCTCCCGTCAACCTTGTGGCTCGGTCTCCGCTCCTCGGCCGAAGGCCACCTCGACTCGTCTGCGTCTGTCACACCCGGGTGGATCCGAATCACGTGCGGGTTCGCGCGCGAGTTGTTGGCAGAGCGAATCACGGTGTAGTGCGGTTTCGGCGGGGGGACATAGCGTCCCGCTGCACCTCCTCCCGTGCTCGCGCGAGGGAACCCGTGGGCTTTGCGTTTCTTGGCGGGTGTGCCTGCGTTGGAGTCGAGGCTCGCGTTGGACCCTGCCGGCGAAGCGGCCCTCTTCTTCTCTCCACGATACGCGAGCGTCGATGGTCCCGGTCCCGCTCGAGCACCTCCTCCTGTCGCTCCGCGGCCGACGGCCGTGTCAGAAGCGTCATCGTCCTCGAGCTGGTCGAACTCGTCGTCGTCGTAGTCGGCGTCGGCGTGCGTTGGGTCGTCGTGGAGCGAACGGGAAGAACTGGCGACACCCGGCTGAGCGCCGTACAGGTTGCCTGCTCCGCTCATAGCGGCGACGCTCGACTTTTGTGTGCTGAAGCGAGCTTGCGCCGGGTTCCTGACGGGGTCTCGGTCTATAGCGTGAGAGACAAAGGCAGTGCGACTCGGGCGGGCCCCGCTCTGATGCCGGCTGCCTTCGCTCTGTACAGCACTCCCTACACCTCGGAACACCTCGGAGATCGATGCAAGCTACTCAGGATGAACAGCAAGTCCTGGCAGAGATCGCCAGGCTCGAACGTGAGCCCGCCTCTCCGCCCGCCATCGTCCCATTCCCGCTGACACACTCGCCTGGGCACACTTCCCGTCTCGCCACTCGCAGGGGCGATCACTAGTCACAAGACGACGGGAGACTCGATGTCGTATCCTCCGTATCGCGGCGGCAGGGGTCGCGGCAGTGGCTATCGAGGACGAGGCGGGGGTCGCGGTCGAGGTCGAGGAGGTGCTCCTGCACCCAGCTACCGCAACGCGACCTGGGTCGCACCAGGCCTCGCATCTGCAGCCGCACCGAACGGAGACTCGCTCATAGACGCACCTCCCGCAACCTCGAGTCGTGCCGCGTCCAAGTCACCGGAACCTTCTTCGTCGGCCGCCGCAACTCTCGCAACGCCAGGACTCGCCGCAACTGCCGCGCGAGCTTCGCCTGTTCCGCCACCGACTCGCGAAGTGACGATCGACGGCGTCGTCTTCGTGGCCGCCCCGAGGGGCAACAAGCTCTTTCGGAAACCGCAGCGTGAGTTCCGGTCAGGTCGTACGCGCAGATTGACCCTCTGACCCGGCCCTGATGCGAATTGCCCGCAGAAGACGACACGAGCGTCGAAGTTTCAGTCCCGGAGGCATCAACTTCGGCGCAAACAGACTCGCCAACCGCGTCGGGACCGTTGACCCCGCGCCGCCTCTCGCATCTCGGCACGACGTATATCCGCACCAAGACCGGCAACCTCGTCAGCCTCGCATTTGCACGGAAGCGTAAAGAGCTCGCAGACGCGCGCAAGGCCCACGAAGACGAGATGGATGCCAAGCGAGACCGACTCGACAAGCTCGTGGGCGTCGTCAAGAACGTCCAAGGCGCCAGGAACGCTACTTCTGCCGGACGAGGACGAGGACGCGGGTATGTGCTCTCGTCGTTGGTGACCGCATCCGGGGGGCTCCCAAGCTCATACAACTGACATCCTACAGGGGGTACGGCAAGGGCGCGACCGTACGACGTGCACCGAGACCCAAATCGGACAAGCTCTGCCGCTTCTTCCAGCGGACAGGTACGTCCCTTGTGTTGTTCAGCGACGTCGCCGGTCTGACTCATGCCCCGTGCTCTCGCAGGCCAATGCTCGCGAGCGCATACTTGCCCTTACGTACACGACTCGACCAAGATTGCCGTTTGCCCGCTCTTCCTACGTTCCTCATGTCCTCGCACCGCCGCCCTCTGCCCTCTTTCGCATTCGCCGAACGCGCACCGCTCTCCGCACTGCGTGCACTTCCCGTCCTGCTCGCGGGGCGTGGCGTGCCCTTATGCGCACGTAAAGGTCTCGGCGGACGCGGTTCCTTGTCGCGACTTTGTCGAGCTCGGTTGGTGCGAACGCGGTGAAGATTGCGACAAGCGGCACGTCCGCGAGTGCTGGAGGTTTGCCGAGACGGGCAAGTGCGAAAAGGCGGGCTGCCGGGAGCCTCACGTCCTACGGCGCACGCACACCGCTAGCGAGGAGGAGGACGACGCTGGAGAAGAGGACGACACTTCGGCTGGAGAGCAGGGCGCCATGCGACGCGATCTGGAGGAAGATGTCGACGAGGTGATCGAGGACGCGGTGGAGCGTACTGAAGCCGACCATGTGTTTGGTGCCGGCGCGGGGACGGAGGGAAAGAAGCGTTCGCGGCGAGACTCGACATCCGACGGGCCTATGGGAATTTCGGGAGCGGCTGGTCGGCGACTCAAACGCGTCAAGCACAAGGACGAATCGGCTGCTGCCGCCAAACGGAGGGTATTTGCGGGACAAGATGACTTTGTCACGCTTGCCTTACCGCTCTCTGACGAAGAAGGCGACGCGGAGGAGACTGGCGATGGAGTTGAAGGCAGCGATGACGACGCTTCGAGCGTGGACTCCGGCGACCTGGAGGACAGCGAGTCTGAGGACGAGGTGCTCCAGTCTTTGCTCCCGTCGCAGCCCGACCTCGCTTCGCACTCGCCCACAGCCGCGAGTCTGGTCAAGCAGCAGAGCGACACTGCCGGCGTCCCGGACGAAGACGCGCTGGACTATGGAGATGACTAGCCATGCGCTGACTGACTCTCGGACATTTCCGCTCAAGTAAGGCTGTCCTCCGTTGGTCCTTGCCCTCCTTTGGCTCTCGCTCTCTTGGGCGAGACGCCCGATTTGATCATACGGCGATACGTCAGGTGACCGCGGCTTCGTGCCGAACGACAGCTGAACAGTCTACTGCAATGTCAACAGTCGCTCGATCTCTCCCGTCCGTTTGTCGGAAATTGCAAGTCATGCATAGAGCAATCGGGAGAAAGAAACCGGGAAGGCGATGCTGCTGTTACAGGAGCCTGTGCAAACGCGTGGGAGAGCTACTCGTCCCGCCAGTGCAGCAGAATCTTCTTCCCGCGTCCTTCCTCGATGCGCTTCATCACGCCGCTCATCTTCTCCGCGACTTCCGCGTCCGATCCTGCGAGCTCGACGACTTCGGTCTCCGGTTCCTTCAGCTTGCCCTGCGCTACGAGCTCGGCGAGGGACCTCATCATTGTCTGTCGCTCTTGCGGGTGGGTCTGGGTCCAGTTCGAGAGCCAGAAGCCGGTCCTGCGTGGCCAAGATTGCGTCTCGCCGGTCAGCGTCGTATGTTCCAACGTAGAAACGGCAGCGAAACCCTGGGCAGATCTTACGAGGTAAGCTTGCGGAAGATGAACAGCGAAGGTGGCAAAGCGAGGGCCGTCTTGGCCATTCCACCATAGGTCACTGCGGTCATGCTCAAGCTACGTCAGAACACGGCGAAACCGAAGCAGTCAGCCAAGCTTCTCACCGAGTTTGCCGTCCATCGACATCAGCTTGGCCATTTCAGCAGTCTCCTTGCCGCCGACACAGTTGAGTGCAAGGCGCATCTCGCCGTCGCGACCAATCCATTCCTTGACTTTTGCGCGTGTGTTGTTCTCCCGCGAGAGGAACTCGTCATAAGTCAGGACATGGTCGGCTCCGAGCGAGTGTAGGTACGATTTGAGCTCGTTGACGGATGGTCTGCACAGGGTTCCGGAACAAGTGGTCAGGAACAACAAGTCGGCAGCTCGCATTCGCTGGAGGTCCGAGCGACCCTCACCGGTCCCGAACGAGATTGATGGTTCCGACACCCCACTCCCGCGCGAGCTGAATGACTGCCTGTCCCACTGCGCTGTTGGCACCGTTCTGAATCACCCACTGCTTCTTCTTGCCCTTTGTCGCAGCGTCGGAGTGTTCCGGGTTGAGCGGGATGAAGTCGGACAACATGCGCCATGCAGTCGGAGGGTTAATCGCCAGAGTAGCGGCCTGGCGGAGGCTGAGCTCGGCGTCGCTTGGCAAGGGGATCAACGACGCATGCGGAAGATTTGCGTGAGACTGCCAAGTGCCTGCAGCCAAGCCCGATGAGCTCCCGGGTCCGACGATGCGGAAGGAAAGGTGTCCGCACCGAGTTGTGGTGCGCCCATGACGACTGCGCAATTCGGTACCACTTCAGTCAGCTTAAACTGCCGCGCCTAGCTCGGTACAATTCTGAGCGCACCTCTGTCTCCTATCTTGAGCCTTCCCTCCACGGTACCGTCCTCCTCGAAGCCTTCAACGGTCGCGACTCCTTCGTTACCCATGATGCTAAGCGGTTCCGCTCCGATATCCTCGCGCACTTGCGGCTTCGATGGATAGACGCCCTGGATGACATTCTGCCACGGCGAACGCGCTTGTCAGCTCCGGGGAAGACGGCTTCAACAAACGCAAGTGGGGCAGGTCGGACGGACGATGTCGGCCGGGTCTGCAGGCGCATATACGGAGTCAACGGGAGGTTTCGCCTGGCCAGGTACAACGCAGAGACTCACTTATTGCTCCCAGTTCGAAGCGGAGGCGCACCTGGCCCTTGTCGAGCTTGGCGAGGCGGTACCGGTGCGACTTGAGGACTCGGGTCGGATCGCCGTGTTCAGCAAAGACGACGGCGCGCGAGTCGACCGGGCCCGTTGAGCCGGCCAGCGCCCGGCAGGTTGTAGCGAAGCCGCGAGCGCTAGTCCGCGTTGATAAGAGCATAGTTGGAGCGAGGAGGAGGAGAAGCCGGAGGTTGGTGCTGTGGAGGCTGGTGGCTCCGGCACCCGGCGATTCGACGGCTTGACCTTTGGTCTGCGCGGCTTTCACAGGGCTGCCGGGCAAAAGATGATGAGAACTTCTTATGTTGGCGGTGTATCGAAGAGGGCCTGGTCGCTAGCCGCAAAAAAGAAAGGTCACGACGAGATTCGAACTCGTGAGGGCAAGCCCAGGAGCATTCAACTTGTAGTAGTAAACTCCCCCGATAAACCACTACGGGACATGACCTTTTCCGATGCTGCGGCAAAACTGCATCCTCATCATCTAGTTGACAATCTAAAGTAAAAAGGATGATTTGCGTTCTCTTCTGCGCTGCTATGGCCTTTTGATCTGGGACACGCCGCTGATGGGTGTGCGCTTACTACTCGACTGCTTGTCTCTGAGGCTCTCTTTGACGGGGAGTGTCTGCTCTTTGCCGGGCCCGCTCGCATCGTGCCCCTGCTATAGGCTGCACGGCGGCCGATCGAGGCAGAAAGCGGACTTAGGAGCTTGTGTGCGAGGTTATTCTGGCGTGTGCACGCTCTTGTGCTATTCTGGACACATCTGTAGAAGTCCAAACGGGGCCGCACCGAAGGCATGCCGCAACCGCTTCCTGCTCGACTTTACGCCGCAGGAGCTCGTCCGGCTGTTGCGCGCCCTGTTTGCCGATTCGCCGCAGCGCGACGCGGCGGTCAAGCGGATCTTGCAGGGTCACCCGGATGCGCCGGCGGACGCCGAGGAAGAGGCGTAGCTCCTTGATGCGTAGGAACGCCGCCCGCATTGCTTAGAGATTGGTCACTTCGTGCTCGCCTGGCTTTTGGCTTCACACCATGGAAGCGGGCTGCCCGCCTTGATGCGTAACGCGTGACGAGCGACGAGCGTTCTCGTCTCCTCCCCGTCGGGTCACCTCGGAACAAGAAGAAAGAGAGCGCTGCACTCATTTCAGCCGCGCTGAGGTAGCGCACAGCATCCCTGCCCCAAACGATCCACCATATGTGATTGGAAGGACGCCCATATGTATGAGAAATGACGGCGTGGGCGGGGAGAGAGTGGGCGACTGAGAAGGCCAACTTTTGCGAAGCGAGCGAGGCTGCCAGGCTCTCGTAACGAGTGCCAGCGCCTCGGAGTTGACTCGACTGTACTCGGCAAGGTCTTGCGCATCGTAAAGAAAGAGAGCGAAGCAGGTCCGGCGCGTGTAGAGTGAGAAAAAGAGGAGGGACATCTTTCGCGTCTCGGCGGACCAAAAAGAGGTGCTACTTCCTAGGAAGTTGCTGTACCAAAGTCCCCTGAGCGGATTGAACGCCCGACCTGACGATAAAGTCCATAGAGCTGGAGTCGCCCGCTCTGCCACTGAGCTAAGGGAACCTTTTCCATGAAAGGTCGAATCGGAGTAGCAACCAAGTCCTGCCTAGCAAGGCGAGGAAGCCTCGGACTCGAGTTTGGCCACTTCCTACGGACGCGCCTGGTGTCAAAGTACCCGCTAGGCTTAAGCCCGAAGTCGACCGAGGTCATTTGAGGCCGTGAGGTCGACTTGAAGTTTCTTCGCTCCCGGAGACCGCTTCTCTCGATCCCGGGCCTCTACCGCTTCCCCGACTGCTCTCGAGCATACCCACTGGTAGCTGTATTCGATTGCACCACTCAGAGACACGCACTGCTTGGTTCCTGACATCGAGCGGCGTCCCGCTCAGTTCTCCTCGTGTTGCGCCAGCCTGCGCGCGCTCTCGTCAAGCTCCGTCTGCCTTTCCTGCCGACTACGCCTCCGTCGCGCCCCTGGGCCTCTTCCCTTCCGGCCCGTCCCGACCAGGCTGGCTCTCTAGACGACCCGACCTCTCCCTGCTCACGGACCCTCGGACCGCTCGAGCCCCTTCACTCAGCAAACCCCGAGGGCTCCTCGCTTCACGCAGCGCGCCTTTCCTCTCCTCTTCTCTCCCTCTCTCTGCTCTCTTCTAGTCGCTCCAGTCTCTCTCGTAATTGTACCTCGACTGTGAACATAGAAACCAAGAGACGCAGAGTTCCTGCGCGAGTCTGCCCGTGCGCTCGCCGAGCCCGACCGAGACGGTCCTCCTTCCTCCGATTCCCCCCGGGACCTCCCGCGCGCTATCTCTGAGCCTCCGTGTAGCTAGTAGCTTGGGAACAATCTTCGGGACGTCGGAGCAGAGACGCGCGTTTCGCCTGTGCCGGTCCTCCGGGAGAACTTTTCAAGTTTTAGCGGTTCGCCACACGCCGCGTGCGTCCCGCCGTACAAAGACTCCACGGCAGCTCCACTGAAGAGCACACTCGAAGTCACCCTGCACGAACCGGACGTGACCGTGTGCAGCCCTCACTCGGCCTCGTGATGAACGCAACTGCGCTGGGGTGGGCACAACTCGCAACGGCAGGACGGACTTTGCAGGAGCGAAACAATACAACAACAGCACGGAGAACGGCGCGACCGTCAGAACATCTTGAGGGGATGGTAGCGAGGGAGCGTTTCGCGGAGGTGCTCCCAGAGCTTGACGAACAGCGCGCGCCTCCTCCCTCCCGCCTGGTCCCGGGTGAGGAAGAGAGAACAACATGTGCAAGCTCCAGCAAACCGGCCGAACAGTCGAACCAACTACCCGCCAAGCCGACCCGCTCAGTCCTGTCCTTCTCGGTACGCGTCGTCCTCGTCGTCTTCCAATCCGACGACCTCGTCAACGTCCTCTAGACCTTCGCTCCCGGCATCAATCATCTCCTCGTCTTCCTCGTCGTCGACGTACTCCTCGACGCCCTCAATGTCGTCCTCTTCGTCTGGCGCACCCATATACAAGTTCTCTTCAACGACGACTGGTCGCTCGTCCCGCGCCGCCGCTGCTGGTGCAACCTCCGGCGCCGTCTCGCCTCCGGCCAATTGCAGAGCTGCTGAGGCAACAGCTTCGACGTTCTTTGCGGAGATCGAAGCATCGGGAACTCCCTTCGCGACGGGTTTCGGCGCTTTCGGTTCGGCTGCTGGAGCTGGGACGCCCTTCTTCTTCGCTTCATTCGCGCGGCGGAAAGCTGCGACGAGGACCGCGGTATCCCTCGGTGTCAGCTGCGCTCCCGAGGAGTAGGCCACACGAAAGAGCCCTCACCTGCGAGGTCCTTCTTCAACTGACGGTGCAGTTCGCCGCCGTCGTCCCACCCGAGTTGCTTAACGGCGTCGAGGACGTGTGCCGCCGCGATCGTCTTGTTGTTCTTCTCTGTCGCGACATCGTGACTTCTGCGGTTGGCAGAACGGAGGGGCGTTAGCGATACTGGATCCTGCCGAGCGGAACCCAGAGACTGACAAGGCGGCGAGGTAGTTGATAAAGACGGTCGAACCCTTGACAAGAGCGAGTGGCACCTCTTTCTGCAGCTTGATGTCGGACGGCAGCTGTATACCCGGAATGCGCGTCAGTGGAGCTCGAGCGAGCAGACGAGGGTACGCGCTAGAGAGATGACGATGCAAGGAGTCAGAACACGACCGACTCACGGCTTCTCGAGCTATCCGCGCGACTGGCGAGCGGGTCGTATGTCAGTACAGGTGGGATCAGCGTGATGCGGACTCGGCAGCTGCGGTACGAGGCGCGGTACAGAGTCCCCACCTCGAGCCGGGAGAGTCGCGTCTGAAAACTCACCGACGCTCTTGGGCAGCTCGAACGCTTCCAGGCCACCATCCTCCTCGTGCACGAGTTCGGGCTTGTAGATCGCAGACCGGACTTTGCGCGGCATCGTGGTGGGCTGGGAATCGAGCGCGGGAGAGGTGATTTTCGAGTTGCTCGTCATTCTCGCATCCTCCCCGAAGAAGCACAGGTATCCGCTTTCGCTCCCGCAGCGACGTCTGACTCTCTCAAACACAGCACGAAGGCAGGGGAGGTGCAGACCAAGAGGCTCGCGAGAAAGAGAGTAGATGCATAGGGATACAGCTGGTGGTACACGATCATAGCGGTGTAAAGCGCCTCATCGCTCCGCCTTGACCGCCTTGCCCTTCTTGCCCTGCACGTCCTTGGCTGCTCCCGCCGCATCGGCCTGTTTCCGCTTCTCCGCGAGGAACTCTGCCTCGGTGCCGCGACCCTCTGCCTCCTTTTGCGCCCACAACCGCTGGTTCACCGACTCAAAGTCGTACTTTTCGTCCTCGGCGATCCGGTCAAAGTCGCCCTGCTCGAGCGACTCGTTGTACTTTTCGAGGATGACGCCGGCCATCGACTCGAGGTTGTCGAGCGCTTCGTTCATCGCGTCGAGGGCCGACTTGCCATCTGCGTCAGAGGGGACCCACAGAGTCAGACTCCTAAGACTGCATCGCAACACGACTGCCCTGCCCTCACCATACATCTGCACCCGGATGTGGATTTTGGCTTCTGAGGGATGGGGTGCGCTGCGAGCGAGTGCCTCGAGTATCAGCATCTCCTCTGTCGGCTACCCTCCTTGGCCATCCCTGGACCGCACCTGTAGCCACAAAACTCGACAGACGGGCTGCAGACGGTGCGAGAGATCGGGATCAGCTAGCCGAAAACCCAAGGTCGGTCCGTCAATCGAGAGGGTTACGCACTTTTTCATAAGCATCCATCGCAGCAAGTTTCCGAGCGTGTGATCCTCCTCCAAGATGCAGAAGGTCGCTTGTATGTAGCCCTCAGTCGCCCCAGGGAGCTGTCGTAGAGCGCGACGACCGTCGGCGAGTCGAGGCAATTTTGATGAGGAAGCGGAAAGATGTCCCGTCAGCTCTCCTTCAGCCTCGCCCAGGGTCAGGAAGGGTCCAGACGTACGATGCTGACTTTGTCACCGCTGACGGGCGCAATCTCGTGCCGGTTCGGGAGCGTCGCCATTGTGTGTGGCCGGTCGAGAGTTCTCGCCGTGCTTGGCGCCCAAAGTGTTCGCGAGAGTTGACATCTTCCGTTACACTCGAGTACAGCTACGAGACAGCAGAACGCCACTACAGGATCGTACAGGAACGCTCTTGCGAGGAAGCACACGCCGCTCCAAAACCTTGTCGTCGCTTGTGTCCTTGCCGAGGCGTTGACTTCTCGCTGAGCCTTTGTTTCTCCACCTTGCGCGCGCACTTTGTTCGCCTTGTTTCCGGAGGCCTTGTTCTCGGTGATCGGACAACACGAAGCTAGCTAGGACGAAACAGGCAACATTCATACGCAACAGTGCTGTCATGAACAAAGCCGGCGCCGCCTCGTTCAAATAACGAGCACCCGGCGCTAGTCCACCGACTCGGTCCTGCTACTTGCTCCTTCCTGCTTGTACATCAGCAGGTGAATTTCTACCCTTCTCGACACTGACTTTGCCGGGCGGCTCCGACCTTGCTTGTAACCGCTTCACTCTGCGGGATCGCTCCGCTCTTCTTGACGCCAAGGCGGATCACGCTTTTTCGGGACACTCTCCGCTTGTCCGAGGGCCACTACCGTTCCAATACGTCACGACTTATGCCTATGATGACCAAGGGTGCGCGAGTCGAAGTTGCGATCCTTCGTCACCTGCTGATCGAACATCGACCTGATGCGCAGAAGAGCCACGCTCTCCGTACCTACCGCCTACGCCGTCGCCCTCTCCGCCGACCCATCGTCACACCAAGCTTTTCGGGAGTCCGCCCAGCGGAGCAGCCGAGGCGGAAGCAGCCGACAGCAAGACGCCCCACCTCGCTCGCGCGCACACCGCTGCGAGCCAGGTCCAACTCGATCTCCTCTCGCGCGCCCAGCTCGGTACATCTGGTGGCTTGACTGGTCCGAGACATGTCATCGACTCGAGCGGGAACCAACTCTTACGATACACGCTCGAGGTTGAGGCGATCGAGCGTGGCACGGTGGTCAAGAAGCGTGTCTCCGTCCTGTTCCCGCGGCGGTGCAGGTCGGAAGACGCCTCCCGGGCGGTGAGATACTCACAAGAGGACGGTATGGGTACCTTGCTGACCTATTGACTGTGGTATAGTCCGCCTCTGCATCCGGCGCCAGCGTCGGCTCGACACTCGCTCCAGCCGTCGCTCCTCGATCTCCCCTCGCCCGCACTCTCTCGCTCCTCCCGCCGCCAAGACGACTCGCGTCCTTTCGCTCGACCGTTCCGACTCTTCGCATGGCTTCTCGGCCGCCTCAGTTCGAACCTTCACTCGAACTTGGGGACGGTGCGGCCGCAGCTCGAGAGGAGGAACCGCTGCGACCCGTCTCGGAGCGGATCGCGGCCTGGGCTCGCGAGCGGCAGGAAGAATGTGCGAAGCGGAAACGCTTAAGGGAGGTGCTGTCCGAGGGTGCTGCCGCCTGTGAGGGAAGAGGAGGAGGCGCAGGAAGCGCGAACGGCTCCGACCGGGAGGCGAAACGGAGGAAGCGATGCCTGTGCGAGCGACGGGGGCGGGAAGTGTCGCGCTTGGTAGCCGACTTGTCTAACTTATAGCGGTCTGCCTCTCCCCGGAACAGTCCCAGTGTGATTTAGGGAAAGAGGAGAGAGAAGCGCGGCAATCTGCGCGACAGGGGGAGAACGCGGAGCGCTGTCAGTCCGGTGAACCTGTTTGTGTCATTTCCCGCCTCTCTCTACCCTCTGGCTTTGCTTTCTCTGTGCTGCTAGCGTACCGCGAGCTGCACTGTCAGCTCGACACCCACATCAGACGGCCATGAGCTCGTCCAACCCCGCTGTGCCGTGCATCCGGCTTCACTCAACTTCGACCGCTGTCTCGTCGCTCGTCCTGCTCGCCCACGACTCGTTCAGGGACCAGATCAACGAATATGCCGACGCTCATAGGTGGATCGATAGCTTCTTCGACAAGCTCGAGTCCCGCGCGGCTCCCATGAACGGCGTACCGAGGTAGGTTCAGTCAAGGACCTACAGCGCAGCACAAGGCGCTCTCTCTCTGCGCAGCCGGACGCTGACAAGAGTACACCGCAGGCCTGCCCTCTCGGAGCTCATGAAGACGCCAGGTCGGAAACGTACTGTCGGCGGAAACGCGACGAACCAGTCGACCGGCGCGCACCAGCACTCGCTCGCGTCAGCCAGGAAGGATCCCTTGGCGACGCTCCTCTTCCCAGTCGCCTCGCCCCGGGGGAGTGCTATCACAGACAAGGAGAACAGTGGACCGACGACGCCCGCATCGACGAGGACGTCGCCGCGCAAGCTGTTGTCCCCGCTCGCAACCTCTGCCTCGAACGCGGGTCCCCCGGCCCCCTCGCCACTTCGCCTCTCGCCACGCCCTGCATCGGTGGCTGTCAAGTCATCGCCGAACCCGAAGAAGCGCTCGCCGCGCGCAGTCGCGCATACCTCGATCGAACCAACGAGCGCTTCCGCGCTCGAGGCGACGCAAGCCGCGGACGCCGCCAAACAGGCACTCCTCAAAGAGCCTCTTGCTCCCCACTGCGAGGAGGAGACCACCGAGGAGGTCAAGGCCGATCTTTCTATCATCGGCGAAGAGGAAGAAGAGGAGGCAACTGCCGACGGAGAGCCGGCCGCAGCGCTCTCGCCAGCCCCGAGCCAGGCGGCTTCGAGCCTCGTCATCGTCGAAGAGACTCAAGCCAGCCAAATCGATATTGCGGCAGCCAGCGTCTCCGCAAAAGTGCTCTCGCCGGCGCGGAACGTTTCGAATGCGTCTTCTGTCGCTCCTGAAGCTGACGCCGACGCGGAAGACGATCACACGGTTCCGCTCAACGATGCTCCCTCCACTCTCCGATCTGTCGACCTGTCTTCTTCGCTCTCTGCTTCGACGACTCGGACCCCCGGTTCTTCGACCTCCCGCTTCACCCTCGGCACCTATTCGGCCGGGAAACTGGGCAACCTCGGCCTCGGCTCGAGCCCCCCAACCGCAGGAACGGCGCCTTCGGCTTCGTCTGGACGGCTCGCGAACCCGCGCATCAGCTCGGGCGGACCGGCACCACGTCAGCTCAACTTTGTCGGCTTGCCCAAAAAGAGTCTCGGTCACGGCCTCGGACTCGGTCGCGGTTGGACCAACCAGGGCGCGTCGGCGACGGATAGCCAAGGCAGCACTACTGCGACCGTCGGCAGCTCTCAGGGAACGGCCTCGCAGCCGTCGACTTCTGCGCTAGCCATCGAGCCGGACAGCGTGCAGGTCGCCTCCTCCGTGACGGCATCAGGTGCGACCAAGCGCAAATCGCTCACCGGACCCGACTCGGCCAACAAGGCCCCGAAGCTCGCCGAGCCCGCTCTCACCGAGCAGGAGCTCAAGCGGAAGCGCTACGAACAGCTCAATAATCGCATGCAGAGCTTGCAGGCGAGGCAGAGCGTCCTCGGCGGTCGCGCAAGCAATGTCGCCGGACCTTTCGGCGCCAGCAGCATCTTTGGCGGTGGTCCGAAGCCGTTCGGTGCCTCGAGCACCAGCCTCTTCCAACAGGCTTCCGTTCCGCCGGTTGCGAAACCTGTCCTTGCGAATGCGCCCGCCGCGCCGGCTCCGGCGGCCGACGGCAGCGGAGCGCCTTCCAGGCGTCCTTCCGTCATGGAGCGAGTGCGCTCGTTTGAGTCCAACACGACAGGGAGCGAGGCGATGCATCCGCCATCGCCCTCGAAGATCCCGGCTGCGCTTGCCGGTGGAGCTCAGCACTCCGCTCGGCCGACCTCGCCACCTTTGTCTCCGCGCCGCCTCGTCTCGCCGGGCCCTGCATCACCCCGTCTGCTCTCTCGAACGACTTCGTCCAACCTGCCGTTGGCAGCGCCGGCTAGTCCCCGCTCTGAGGCAGCCGTTGCCTCTCCGCGTCCGGCTACGATCTCTCGCTCGCCGACCATCCAGCCCATCTCGGCCTCGATCTCGTCGATGCTGTCGGGCGCGGAAGCGAACGCGGAGGCTTCCCGCACGCAGCAGAAGATTGCGCTTGTGCAGCCGAAAAGCCCGGCGCGCTCGCCCGTTCGCACGGTAGAAACCGCTCCGAAGCCGGTCTACCGCTCGACTTCTCCCGTCGGATCGCCTCCCCAGCTCGACCTCCACCATATGCTGCGACAGACGACCGTACAACAGCAAGACTCGTCCGCGGATCGCATTGCGGCCATCGTCGAGGAGGCCGACGAACAGGACGACGAAGAGGACGACGAGGAGCCGGTCCAGTCCATCCGGGCTATCAACGCTTCGGTTCCGCCCGAGGTCGTCGCGCAAGCTGCTGCAGCCGAGAAGGCCCGAAAGGAGGCCGAGGAAGCGAAGGCGCGCTCTGATCGGGAGGCGGCGTCACGGCGAGAGGCCGAGGCCGCCGCTCGGGTACTCGAGGAGCAGGAGGCGCAACGCGAGCGCGAGGAGCTTCTCCGCAAACGTTTGCCTTCTTTGCCTGAGGCCCGACCAGCATCGGACGACGAATCCTTCAGCAGCGATGAAGAGGCCGAGAGTCGCGCCGCTCAGAAGACCGACTCTTCGCGGGTCCGACACGACGACAAGGCGAAAGTAGCCTCGACGAGTGCGCCACAGAGTGACGCTGGTGCGGAGGACGGCGAAGACGCGGACGAGCCGCACGTCGACGAGGACCTCACATCGATGTCGATGCTGTCGACCGCGACGACGACGGCGACCTTCAACCTGAGCCAACACCAACCGTTCAAGCCGGTCGTGGCCCACAAAGCGCTGCCGCAGCAGCAGAAGGCGCACGCCAAAAGCAGCATCGCGTCGACTGTCTCTACGGCTTCCGCCTCGACGCTCAGTCGATCGGTGAGCAATAACGCTCTGGGCTCTTCGCTCTCGAAGAAGCCGAAGATCGAGGTCAACGCTGTCAAGCGAGCAGCCGCAGCAGCCGCAGCAAAGAAGGTGAGCGTTGTACGAGCGCCGACTCTGGATCGTCCGATTCTGACCGCTCGCGGACGGATGCTCGAGCAGGACAAGGAAGAGCGCGAGCGACAAGCCGCTCTTCGCGAAGAGAAACGCGCGGCTTTACTCAGGAAGAAGCAGGAGGAGGAGCGGCGTGTCAAGGCCGAAGGGCTCGAGAAGAAGCGCAAAGAGCGCGAGGAGGCGGTGACGAAGGCTGCCAAGAGCGCGGCGCTCCGGGGCGTCAAAGCCAAGGTGAGCGAGGTTGCAGGGCGAGAATCTCGACCGCGTATCGCTGACAGGCTGTCAATCCGCGCAGACGGACGAGGAACCGGCAAAGAAACGCAAGATTGAGGGCGAAGCTTTCAGGTCTGCTCAACCTGCTCTCGCTGCCTCGCAAGGCCGACCGCCGGCAATGGGACCGCCGTCCGCCCTCAACAAGTCAACGGGTGCTTCCGCCGCCCTCAGCAAGTCAGCGGGCGCAAGTGCGATGATCGGTCAAAGCTTCATGTCGAGCAAGATCAACCTCGCCGGGAGCACAGGACCACGCCCCGTACAGCAAGGACCGAAGCCGTTCGGTCCTACCTCGGGTAACCTGCCGAGAACCGCGCTAGAACAGCAGCAGCGCGCGAGGGCACCGACGCCGGAACCGGAGGTGTATCAGGAGCTTCCCGACATCGACTCGGAATACTCGGACTCGGACGACGAGGCTGCCCAAGAACAGAAGCAAGCTGCTCTACCAGGCTGGGCCAAGTCGCCGAATCTTGTCCGCGCCTTGCAGAGGCAGCAGGAGATCAACCCGGACGACATCTTCGGACCCATCCCGAAGCTCTCCATCGGCGGTACGCGGGCCTGCCTGTCGCTCAGAAGGCCTTCTCGAACTGACGGTGCACCTCCTTGACGCGCAGAGATGTTCCGCAACGCCAACAGCACGGCTCGACTGCGCCTGCGAACGTCGTCAGCAAGGTGGGAGGGCACAGACGACCTCACACGAGCCGACATTGCCCGTTACCACCGCGCTATGGGCTTCCGTCCGACAGACCAAGGCGCTGGCTCCTCTGGCGCGCAGCAGTAGAGCTTGGCAGCGACGAATCGTTGTCATGTACCAATCCGCAGCATCCCCTCCGGAATCTCCGAACTCGCCGTTTTCGACCTTTTCCAGTTCGCCTCCTCTCCACCCCTTTTTTTTTGACAGCGTTTCTTTGTACAAGGGCAGTGGCTTATATGGGGTCCATAACGAGATCGGGACCTAGCTGAGATGCTTTAATAAGTGGAGGGATTAGATAAGGCGTGCCGGAAGCCGATGGCCGGTCCGCGTACGCTCCACGGCAAGCAATGATCGAGTCGAACACGCGGCAAACTTTCCACGAAACAGGGCGGGACAGCGCGCGTTCACTTTGCCCAAGCTGGACAACCTCTCCCTGCTCGCGTCCGTGACGCAGACCTCGTCCATGCATCCGCTCCTCGGGGTTGGCCATTCGGCAGCTCCGCCGACTGCTCCGAACGGTGGTGCCGCACTCTCGGGACCTAGCGGCGAGTACCGATTCGCGGCTCCTCCACCTGCTCGGATCCATAGCTTGTCCATGAGTCAGTCGCCGGGCTCATCCGAGGTCGGTGAGCAGAACAACTCCTTTCGATATCCGCCAGCCGCCGAACCTGCATCGATCAACGGCGCTGCGAACACGGCGAAGAAAGTGCGGAAGTCGAGTCAGCTCGCGGATGGCGGCGACGACGATAATTATCTCGACGAGGATGGACAACCGCGCAAACGCTCGAAGCAATCGCTATCGTGCGGAGAATGCAAGGTGTGTCTTGTCGCGCCTTTTTTTTTTTTTTTTGCGAGATTGGTACTGACCCCACTTCGTCTTTTACAGCGTCGCAAGATCAAGGTACGCTACCGGTCGCTCTCTTCTTTGAGTGGCCCAGCTGACCTCCTTGACGGTAGTGCGACCGCAAGGTACCGTGCTCGAGTTGCATCAAGGTGAGTCACGGCAGGACCGGACCCAGGTTCTCGCCGCTCTATCTCACCGTCTCATCGCACCTGTAGCGCGGACAACCCGATGCGTGCTCGTGGGAGGACGCCAAGATCGAGCCGGAAAAGCAGCCGTTCGCGCTTTCGCAAGATGTCGACGAGATCCGGGAACGCCTCAGGCTCGTCGAGCGTTTCATCAATGCACTGCCGCCGGGTCTCAAAGGTTGCTTCGCCGAGCTCGGCATCACATCGATGGGAGAACGGCCAAAGGGCGACTTGAAACAGGCCGACCACGATTTCGAACCGGTCACCCTAGAGAACGTTACCGAGTCTTGGCAGAAGCCCGGCTGCGTCAAGGACGAAAAGCCTACCGACTCGCTGAGCGTGTTTGACAACATGATGTTCGACCATCAGGCCAAGTATGTCACTTCGACGAGCGCGGTCGACGGGTCGAACAAGTTCGATCCCGAATACACCGCCTGGCGCACTTCTATTGTGGCGCAGCCAATCGCGTTTGTCAGTCCGGCAACAGCGGCGAATCACGGTCTCGAGCTGTGCTTCAACCAAGACGACTTCGACCGCCAGGTCCGGCAAGTGTACGATCGCGCGTACGCGCTCCTGCCGGACAAGGAAGCGATCGCGAGAGCGACGTCCACGGTGCGCACCGTCGCAAATGCGCACGTCGACTGTGACTGACCATCCTCGATGCGTACAGTTCTTCCACCGCTACGAGTGGTTCTTCGCGGTACTGCATAGGCCGACCTTCATGTGCGAAGTCGAACGCTTCCTACAGATGTACGAGACGGGCAGACGGTACGAGGTAGACCCGGCGTGGCTGTCTCTCCTTTTCAGCGTCAGTCTACTGGCCTGCTTGTCCGCCTCGGGCCATGGTGCTGACATGTTACGAGTCAGGTCATCGCACTCGGCGGAGATGAATCAGCCGGGGGCCTTGATCCCGGCAGCCCCGACGCCGATCAAGAACTGGCCGAATATGGCCTACCATTGCATGCAGCGGCGATTCGCTTCCACGTCCTGTCGGATCCGGGCGGAAAGGCACAAATTCGGACTCTTCAGTAAGTCGCAGGTTCCTCGCTCGAGTCCATCCATGATTGCTACCTTGATACCTCGTACTGATCGCGTCGTCCTGGCTCGCAGAGCCGTGACCTTGTTTGCTTGCGTGAGTTGGTCGATCCCTTTGCCGCGAGTGCGGCCAAAGGCGAAGGCCCGACGGCGCGACATCACGCTGATTTCCAGTCGCTCGCTCCGATAGTGGACCATCATGTCGGCTGCTGGCGGCCTCGACTTCGGACGCTTTGCATCATGGCTTGCCCAAGGGATCCGGACCGGCCACAAGCTAGGCCTGCACCTGCTTTCGACCGATCCCGAGCACATGCCGCCTGACGACGTTGCATTACCGCCGGGCAAGAACTCACTGAAGCGGGAAACCGTCCTGAAACTCTGGGGCTTCATGTCGTTCTTTGACCACCTCGGCGGGAGTGGGCGTTACCGATCATACGTACGTTGGCGCATCGATTCGCATGCTCGTGATCAAATGGGCGACACTCATCTCTGCTTGGATGCAGCTCATCCATCCGTCGCAAAATTCGACGCCTCCGCTCTCGAACGTGAACTGGTCCGACCTGTCTGTCGACACTTGGCAGTTAACACCGGCTCCGCCTTCGGTCGTGACGGTCAGTCATACCGACTCCGCTCGCATCGATCAAAGCTCACTGCGACACTCTTGATGCGCAGGACGCGACACTCGAGCGGCACAAGCACGCCATGGCCGGACTCGCGCGCAAAAGCTTCGACCTCCTCGTCGCCAGCAAGCAGCCTTTCAACTATGGCATGATTCACGAGCTCGACCGCGAGTACCATGAGCTGCTCGACAAGATGCCTGACGCTTTCCAGCATGAGTACGCATCACTCGAGGCGCAGGATCCGTACATCCGGGCCAAGCGGTACATCGCTATACAAGGCATCCATGTGCGTTACCGCTGTCCCAATGGGCGCATTGGCGCTAGGCAGCTTATCGTCCGTGTCCCCAGAATCGCATAGTCAGGCTTCATCGACCTTTCCTGGTCAAAGGTTGGGAACCGAACTCTCGATTCGCGTACAGGTGATTGCGGCTCTATCCAACCGCTCGCGAGGTGACTTGCACTGACGGGATTCTCGCCGTCACCGCAGCTCGGAAGCTTGCGTTCGATCCGCCAAGATTGTCCTCATCAGCCACCATAACAGTCTGAATCTCGAGCTCGGTCTCAGCCGGAACTTGCGCATGCTCTACTCGGTCAGTCCCGAGCGTTGCAATTACGCTCCTTGAAGTTCAGCCCGGCTGACTGGATGGAAGCTTCGCAGCACTCCCTCACGGCAGCGACCGTCCTTGCCGCTGATCTCTTCCAGTGCGTTCTCGCTGGCCCGCCTAAGCTTGGTGAATGATGCTGACGTACAATTGTCGGACAGTGCGATCGATACGGACGCGCCCGACGTGGAATTGCAGCTCAAGAGGTCCGTCGACCGAGGCGTGGAACGGGCAGGACGGCTCGCTGACGATCTTCCTCCCGCAGAGACAACTTCCGGCTGGCCCTCGATGTTTTCCCCGAGGCAGTCCAACGGTCCGTCGGCTCCCGCATGCTACGCCAGATCATCGCCGGCGCTCGTCACGTTCTCACGTACGTTCTCGCACGTTTTCTCATCGAGTCGCGCTGTTTCCCGCTTGACTGAGATGGCGACTGACGCACGCCTTTCTGTAGCGGACTGTATAACGAGCAGCGGCAGCGTCGGATTCGTCGGAAAGCACGACTCGCGGCTGGCCAAACGAGCCATCCCGAACCGACATTCGCAGATGTGCGTATCTTCATTCGGCCGGAGTCCCGCCGCCTGAGTGCTCACTTTGCTTGTGTGATCAGCTTTTACACGTCCTGTCGTCTGAGATCGATGGAATCGCGGCGCCTCCCGCAAGCAATGAGGCTCGGTCCTCTTTCGGCAGCGAAGCCTCACCGTCCGTCGCGACATCTAGCACGACGGCGACTCTGGTCGACACCCCGCAGCTGCCACATTCGGATCGTCCTGCTGCGGTGCCGGCGTCCGCGATGCTGGCTGGCGGTCCCGCCCTCTCGGCAACCGGAGGATCGTCGGCAGCGAAACCGATCTCATCGAACCTGATGCAGGATATCGGTCTGATCAACTTCAACGGCCACAATTGGGACTTCTGGACTCAGCCGGCGGGAATTGGCGCCGGTGACGCATTCAACGAGGCTCCTACGACAGCAACCGAGCTGCCCTTCGCTAATCCCGTCGATACGCTCTCCGTCGCCGCGAACGACAGCGACTTTTCGAGTTGGTTCGGGGTTGGTTCGACGGCGGAGCAAGTCGACCAGGCGACTCAGGCTCTCCTCAGTCAGCTCGCGAGCGGCTGGTAGACTTGACATCAATCGATTCCGGGACCGAGGTATCGCTCTCTCGCAAAAGTCTTTTGTGCTTCCCTTCCGTCTGCGATGCCCTCTTTGCCATGTTGTGTACTTGGTCCTCTTACACTGTAATCGACTACCAGCTCCTCGCACAACTTGGACTGTAGTGATGGGCAAGTTCGCCTACGGCATGCGAGTCTAGCGGGAGGGCAGAGGTGGGGGAGTCCTCCTCCGAGCGGTCGAGACCCCCGTTGTCCGGTTCGACGACAGGTCTTTGAGCTCAAAAGCCTCCTCTTGCGTCGCTCCGGCTCGCCAAGCCGGTCCTGCTGCTGTGGTCGACGTCGCCGAGGTCGCCGCCGGCGTCGCCTTTGTTGCGCTGCGCCTGTTCCGACGCCGGACCAGTTCGCGACCGATGCTCGTCTGCTCGAAGCTTTCGATGACGCGCTCGGCGACGGCGTCCATCCTCGCCTCGCGCGTAAAGCGTCGCGCCCTCTTGAGCGCCTCGGGTCCCTCGTCGTGGCTCGCCTGTCCGAGTCGAGTCGGGCGCGTTCCGACTTGTGCCGGCGATTGCCCTAGCCACCATCTCCTGTAGGCCTTTTCTCCGACGAGTGCGATGACGAGGACGATGCTGAGGGCGGCGGCGAACAGAGTGACGTAGACGGTGGAGACGAGCAACGTCTTAACGCTGCCGACGAGGGGGCGGACATACGATGGCAGGAGGAAGTAGGCGGGCAGGATGAACAGTACGACCAGGACTATGGCCACGATGGCCTCTTGGGCGAACGAAGTCATGCCGGGCAGTGTGGGCAGCCGGACGTGCGGGAGCGGCGCTCTTTGTGCGCGCGAGTAGGGTAGTTGACGTAGGGTGGAGTCGACTTGGTTCCTCGAGGCTGCTTCCTCCGTGAAGCTTGCAAGTCACGGTCGCTGGATGTTGTGAAACGAAGTCAGGCTCGGAAGCGTGACTCGGGGTTCCCTCCCCCGAATCGCTTTCACGTGTCACGCGACTGCACTCTCGACGTGGCAAGCTCCAGTCGCTTGGTCAGACTGTCCTCCGCCAGCGATGCACAAGCTCTGACATATAATATGCGGTCGCAATGAGGGCGCGGCGCAGATAAGCTGCGCAACGGCTCCAACTACTTTCCGCCACTCCCCGGTTGGGCCATGGCGTCCCTGCACGGTTCCGGGATCGGACTGGCTGGGTCGATCGGTGGATGGACAACCTTGCCAATATAGCGGTACGTGGCTGCAGATGGAGGCAAAGGCGCGATGTGAAAATCGGGGAGTGAGAGAGGCGAGCGTCGCAGAAGGGCGCGCCAACGCGTGGGCCAGTGTGGTCGCGGGAAGGGAAGGGAAGGCGAAGGAAGAGGAAGTGTCAGCTTTTCGCCTCACGGACGAGCAAGTACTTGCGGTACCGGGCAGGTCGCTACCGCCACGTGAGGACCAGAACTCGCTTGCACGTACCGTGATTTCCGTAGAAGTTCTTCCAGTTCTCGACGATCTGTCAGGCCGTGCATGTCAGCCAGACTAAACGGTACACTATCCTGTGTGCGAGCCTGAGGGGAGCAATTTTGTGGACAAGACGTGCCGCCAATTGATCCCTCGTCAAACCACGCAAGTCGTGCGTCAGGTGCGTCTTGAAACAGCCTGTGACAAAGGCTGAATGCGAGAGAGCGAGTCAGCGTCAGCATCGGGTCACGGGTGCGCAGCTCATCATGCACCAGTCGTGTCGCGGTGCCCATAACGACGAAACTCACCTCGAGCCGCATCCTTGCCTGCAAACTGGTGGTACGCTCCGCCCGGTCCGTAGTTCCGCATGCCCCCGTCCGAGATGTCGAACACGTCGCCGTCGAAGGCGAGGTACAGTGGATACCGCTTCGGCTGGGTGCCGTCGTGCAGAGCGAGCTGCGCCTCGGACAGCACGACGGGTCCGGTCGGGCGGACCAGCTCGCGGTACTGGCCCGGGGTGCGGTAGCCGATTCAGCATGTCGGCACAGGTTCTTGGCCGTAGGACAAACGCGTCGCGCATGCTCACGGTTCTCGATTTGGTCCATTTCCCTTCGTAGCCCCACGTCCAACTCTGCGTGAACGCGCGACTGAGCGCGACGTTGGTCACGAGCGCGAGTGCGAGCCATTTCAGCAAGAACGCGACTGCTGATGAGCGTGCTGGCGCCGCATGGGAGCGAGCTGGAGCGCGTTTCCTCGTCGACTGTAGCCGCGAGTTGGGTGTGGGGCTCGACGCAGACGACTTTGACGACGCCGACGACGGCGAGGAAGACGCTGCAGGCATGCCGATAGGAGCTGAGTGCGACCAAGTAAGCTAGCACGATCGCTACAGAGCGTCCGCCTGATTCGGGCGAGCAGGGAGAGGCGCAGAGGGCGGCGGTCTGGTCGGACGGAGAGAAGGCACGTCGCCGCAGCAAACAGTCCCTTTCGCTCTCTTGAGCGCTCGCTCTTGGGAGGCACTGCAGTCCTGCTCGTTCCGGATGGAACAAAGGACGGAAGAAACTGCTTTTTGCATTGGTGTGTAGTGCGGATTACGCGCGAACGGGGGAGGAAGCAACCGCTTTTGGAGAGTTGGGGAATCAGGCAGCACACAAGTCGGCTGCCTGTGCGAGCTACAACATGGACAGGTGAAAGGGGGGTAACAGCCCAAAGCGGCGTGTTCAGGAAAATGCGACGATGCGAGAGAGGAGGGAACCGAAGCGAAGGAGAGGCAAGCTCGATCAGAGGTTCGACGAGTCGAGGAATTCCTCTAGTCGAGTTCCTCCATAGCGGAAGCACCGGTCGACTCGAGAGGGGGAGGGGCGTCGCCGGCGTCCTCAGACGAAGCGGCCGCAGCCGACTCGGACGACGACGGGAGCTCGTCCGTGTCGATCGACAAGCCGAGCGCGATCATCGAGTAGATGCGCTGGCAGTACGTCTGCGGCGACTCGAGCGTGAAGCCCGAGGTCAGGAGGGCGGTCTCGAACAGGAGGACGACCAGGTCGCGGACAGCCTTGTCGGCGGCGTCGGCCTGGACCTTGTTCTTGAGCTCGCGGATGATCGGGTTGCTCGGGTTGATCTCGAGCGTCTTCTTCGACTGCATGTCTGTGGGCGAGCACGAGATGGTCAGTTCATTCGCACGGCAAGTAGGCTGTCACCGCGAAGAGAGCGAAACGTACAGGACGACATGGACGAGTCGCGGAGGGCCTGCGCCTTCATGATGCGCTCCATGTTGGCGGACCAACCGAACTGGCCGGTGACGAGGACACACGGCGAGTCGGCGATGCGGTTCGAGATCGCAACCTTCTCGACGCGGTCGCCGAGGACCTCCTTCATCGTGCGGGTGAGGTCCTCGAACTGCTTCGACTCCTCCTCGCGCGCGGCCTTCTCCTCGTCGGTCTCCTCGAGCTCGAGGCCCTCCTTCGAGACGCAGACGAGCTTCTTGTCCTCGTACTCCTTCAGCTGCGTCGTCGCGTACTCGTCGATCGGGTCGACCATGAGCAGGACCTCGAAGCCCTTCTTCTTGAAGATCTCGAGGAACGGCGAGTCACGGACCTGCGAGAGCGACTCGCCGGTGAGGTAGTAGACGTTCTTCTGGTGCTCCGGCATACGCGTGATGTAGTCCTTCAGCGAGGTCATCTCGTCGCCCGACTTGGTCGAGTGGAAGCGGAGGAAGTCGGCGAGCTTCGAGCGGTTCTGCGAGTCCTCGTGGATACCGAGCTTGATGTTCTTGCCGAACGCCTCGTAGAACTATACGGCGGAATGCGTCAGCCGGGCTGTCCGACCGGCCAGAAGGGAGCAGACTCGCCTTGGCAAAGTTGTCCTTGTCCTCGGCGATGTCCTGGATCATCTCCATCGCCTTCTTGACGAGGTTCTTGCGGATGACCTTCAGGATCTTGTTCTGCTGAAGGGTCTCACGCGAGATGTTGAGCGGGAGGTCCTCCGAGTCGACGATACCCTTGATGAAGTTGAGGTACTCGGGGATGAGGTCCTCGCAGTCGTCCATGATGAAGACACGGCGGACGTAGAGCTTGATGTTGTTGCGCTTCTTCTTCGACTCGAAGAGGTCGAACGGAGCACTGACAGGGCGGGGAAGTCAGCGAGCCGAGACAGACGACCGCCTACCCGTGCGACGAGACTCACCGCTTCGGGATGAAGAGGATAGCCTTGAACTCGAGCTGACCCTCGACCGAGAAGTGCTTAACAGCAAGGTGGTCCTCCCAGTCGTTGGTGAGCGACTTGTAGAACGCGCCGTACTCCTCCGCGGTGATGTCCTGCGGGTTGCGGGTCCACAGCGGCTTGGTCTTGTTGAGCTCGACCTGCTCGGTGACGTTCTCCTTGACGGTCTGTTCGCGGGGGAGAAGTTAGTTCTCGTCGTCATCATCAGTTAGAGCGCCGCAGCGGTGCTCACCTTCTTCTTCTTGTCCTTCTTGGCGTCCTCGTCCTCGACCTCCTCAATCTTGGGCTTGTCGGCGTCCTCGGTCGACTCCTCCTCCTCCTCCTCGACCTCCTCCTCGACCTCCTTCTCGACCTCCTTGGTGGTGACGAGCTGGATCGGGTACGAGATAAACTCGGAGTGCTTCTTGACAATGTCCTTGATCCGCTTCTCCTCCAGGTAGTCGAGCTGGTCCTCCTTCATGTGGAGAATCATGACGGTACCGCGGCCGAGCGACGGGTTGACCGTGTCCTGGGCGATGGTGAACGTGCCACCGGCCGACGACTCCCAGATGTACTGCTCGTCGTCGTTGTGCTTGGTGATAACGGTCACCTTGTCGGCGACGAGGTACGCCGAGTAGAAACCGACACCGAACTGTCCGATCATCGAGATGTCGGCGCCGGACGAGAGCGCCTCCATGAAGGCCTTGGTGCCCGACTTGGCGATCGTGCCGAGGTTGTTGACGAGGTCGGCCTTGGTCATACCGATACCCGAGTCGCGGAGGGTGAGGGTCTTGTTCTCCTTGTCAGGCGTGATCCGGATGAACAGCTCCTTCTCCGAGTCGAGCTGGGTCGGGTCGGTCAGGGCGGCGTAGCGGATCTTGTCGAGGGCATCGGACGAGTTGGAGATCAACTCGCGGAGGAAGATCTCCTTGTTCGAGTAGAACGTGTTGATGATCAGGTCGAGGAGCTGGGTGATCTCGGCCTGGAACGAGAAGGTCTCGCCCGAGCCCGACGCAGCAGAGGTAGACGACATCGTAAAGAGAAACTGTCGGATGGCCGGCACGAGACGAGGCAGAGAGAGGGAAAGGAAGGTGGAAGAATTTCGAAAGTCAGCCAAATCGGGTTCCCAACGCAGGCCTCGGACTCGGACCGATCGCGCGCATCCCAAAGCGTGTCGCCACTTTGAACGAGGTGCCAGTGGGGGAAACGAGGACCGGCTGGATTGGCGTGCCTCCCAAGTGTTGCCGACCGTCGGTCCTCGCACCCGCTGGCACCCCGAGCGGCAGTCTGGGAGCGACTGAGGCGTGGCAAACTCACCTGGTCGTAAAGACGTTCGCGGGGTATCAAGTGCCTTGTGTGTATAGATCTCTGTGTGAGAGAGGATCTGGCGACGAGAGGGAAACAAGAAACGGGGGCGCGAGAACAAAAGTTGGACGAGAAAGTCGACCGGTCGCCAGGAAGGCCATGGAACACCGCTCGCCTCGCGACCCCCGTCCACCCTTTGTTCCATCCCGTTCGCTTCCTTTTCTCGCTACACTCTTCACAGAGTCCTCCGGGTGAGCGCGACACATTAAGAGGTGCAGCGCGACTAGGTCCGACACCCGAGTGCCTGCGGCCGGCACGTCGCTTGCTGCAAAGAAGCTCTTGCTGGCCTCTACAGACTATCGCAATGGTCGATCTGCTTCCACTGAGTTCTAGGATACTGCTGCACACGCTGCAGGCTGCTGCATTGCACCCGATTAATGCTACTCGCGTTGCTTGTGACGTCGACCGCCCGGAGGTGGCGTCAACGCCACTGGATCCTTTCGTACGAGCCCCGCCTCATCAGGTGCCGGTGTACCGCTCGCTACTCTCGACTGGCTGCTTGAGCTATGATTCGACGAAAGTGCTGGCCCCGGACAAGCGCAACCTCTCCCTCGGCGGCGGGACTTCCTCCGAAGAGTACGCAAGAAGGTCTTCGATCTCGCCCCTCCTGCCACTGCACGACGACAAGCGGCTCGACAGGCCTTCGCACGCGACCCCGCTAAGTCAAGAATGCACAAGGCTCGAGGGGAGCTGTTTGGTGAACGGGTCAAGGCCAGGTCCGCATGGCGGTCTCGAACACGACCCGCTCCTCCTCCTCATCTTCGCAGGCGCGCCACGCGAGTCTCACGGGCGTACGGAGTACGAGGGTGGCGAGACTCACGAGGTACATTCTGACCGAGAGCGCAGGTTCCCCCCGCACCGTCACGAGGAGGGCGGAGCGAAGCGCGAATGGTGAAGACAGGGCGGGTGGCTACAGCGTCCGCGAAGCACGAGGTGCATCGGCATGCTGCGAGCAGTAAGGGACGTACAACCCAGAGCCCGCCCTGCTGTACGGACTGTGAGCAGGTGACGGTCTGCCGGCCGCACAAGCGCGAACGCCACCGGAAGCGAGTGCGGGAAGAGTCTGCTCGGACCCGAAAGTGGAGCCGATTCGCAGAGGCGGTCGCTTCTCGGTGAAGAACAGTTCCGTCTGCAAGTAGAGCCGTCCTCGGATCAGCGAGTGTTGTTTGCGAACAGAAGAGAGGCAGCGATGGCGATTTCCTCAATCCGCATTACAAACGCGTTTCTATTCTCAGTGATAACCTCGGGTTTCGAAGTGGAGGCGCGCTGTACACCGGCTTCTCAACGTGACTAGGCTTATTCGGGCGCTCAACGAATCGAAACAGCAGCACTCTTGCCACTCGTGCTAGTGGCGCGTCAGGAACAGAGTGTCACCAGAGTGTCCGGCTGCCCGTTCGAGTTCTCTCCCGCCGACGTCGCTCCCTCCCCGACTCCAGCTCCGCCTGAACTCTAGGTGCAAGCACACCCAGGCGACGAGTGCACTTCTTTCTCGAGTCGACAGGCAGACAGCGCAGCGCGAGTTTCCCCGAGGTGACATCGACTCTTTGGTCACAAAGTCACGATGGCCGACTCGTCGTCGCAATGGAAAGAGTCGCTCTCGCTCGAAGAGACCAACAAGATCCGTGTCTCGCTCGGGTTGAAACCGATCGCAGACCCCGCCGCCGCCTCGTCCGGTCCCCCCGCCGCCCTCGAAGGGGAAGCCCTCGCCGAGGACAACTATGCGAAACGGCGCGCCGAGGAGCAAAAGGCGAAAGAGGCCAAGGAGCTCAAGGAACGGATCGACAAGGCTCGGAATCAAAAGGAGCGCATCCGCAAGCTCGGCGGCCGCGGACTCGGCGACCTCGACGAGGACGAGGCCCAGGTCAAGCAGGAGGAAGGCGCGGCCGGCGACGACGCCAAAGCCTGGGTCAGGCGGCAGAAGAAGCGCGCCAAGGAACTCGCGGCGAAACGCGCCAAGGAGCAGGAGGAGGAGGACCGCCTCGCCGAAGAGGAAGAGCGCGACCGCGCCAACAAATACGGGGAGAGGGATCTCGCGGGACTCAAGGTCGCCCACGGCGCCGAGGCGTTCGAAGAGGGCGAAGACACCGTCTTGACTCTCAAGGACTCGCGCATTCTCGACGACGAGGGTGAGTTCGCCCCGAAGGCGGCTCGCACTGCTGCCGGAAGGCGATCTCGCGGAAGGCAGTACAGAAGCTGACTCGTTCCGCCCCGTACGCACAGATGACGAGCTCCACAACGTCAACTTGAGTGAGAACGCAAAGACCAAGCACGCCCTCGACTTGAAGAAGAAGGGCAAGAACGCCGGGCAGTACACCGGTCTCGACGACGACGAGTTTGAAGGCGGTCCAGGTTCCTCGCGAGGCGTCTTGAGCAAGTACGACGAAGACTTTGACAGCATCAAGGTCGACGGCTTCCGTCTTGGCTCGGCGCCCTCGGCGGCGTCCGCGAAGGGCAAGGGCCGCGCCACAGACGGCGACGACGCGATGAACGGGAGCTCGGAGCGGGAAAAGGTCAAGTTGTCGATGGACTATACGAGTGAGCACTTGCTCGCCAGCGTGCTTGTTCGCTTTTCGCTGATCCCGTTCGCTTTTCGCTGATCCCGTACGGAGCAGAAACCTTCAACACGGACTACTTGCAAGAAGGCGAGGCTGGGTTCAAGAAGCCAAAGGTACTTCAATACAGTCAGAGACTCTCGCTCCCGAGACCACTCGCTGATCGAATTGCGTCACTGCCTGCAGAAGAAGAAGCGACGAGCGATGCGGACAACCACCTTGGGCGACGAGCCCGACGACGCTGCCGCTGGCGGCGACGGCATGGATGTCGATGGCGAACCTGCTACTCCGCGCAGGATCGAGCGCGTCTCACTCGACGAGACGAACCTGATCGACGACGACGACCTGCAGCTCTCCCTCGCGCGGCAACGAAGGGAAGCCGCGAAGCAGAAGATCAAGGAAATCAAGGCGAGGACAGCCGCGGCGCCGCCACCTCGGAACAACGGCGATGCGACTGTCAAAAAGGAAGACGCCGACGAGAATGCCGAGACGACCTTGTCTCGAGGAGCGAACGTGGATGAGGACGACGTCGATGACGGCGATGTGCTCGTGTTGGACGACACATCCGAGTTTGTCCGGAACATCTCGCTCGCGGCGACTGCCGCAGCCGAACGTGCGCAAAAGGAAGCCGAAAAGGAGCGGCGGAGGGAGGAAGAGGCGGCCATCAAGCGCGAACGGGGCGGGTCGCAGTCGGTCCTGCCGCGGGTCAAGGCCGAGGAGCAGGACGTGCCACTATCAGAGATGGACGCCGACGCCGCCCCGGTCAATGGCGGCTGGGGGCCCGCTCGCGAAGACGGCGAAGAGGACGATCAGATGTACGACTTTGACGCGCCGGCGTACGGCGTCGAGGCGGCGAGGGAGGAGCGACAGATTTCCAACGAGCCGAAGCCGCACATCAAGGTCGAGGACGACGAACTGGCGACGACCGCACAAGAGCAGCTCGTTTCGCGTGGTCTCGCGTCGACTCTTTCCCTCTTGCGGCATCAAGGCCTCTTGCAGACGCGGACGCCTGAAGAGCTCGCCCGCGAAAAGGAGCTCAAGCAGCGCGAAGCCTGGCTCGCCCAACAGCGGCGACGACAGGAGGAGCGCGAGCGCGAGAAGATCGAGAGTCGCAAGATGGGCGACAAGAAGGACCAGCAGCAGCGAGAGTACGAGAATCGGATGCGCGAGCAGCGCGAAGCGCAGTCGACGCTCGAGGCGTTCGCCAACTACAAGCCTGCCGTGAACCTGACCTACCACGACAAGTTTGGTCGCGACTTGACGCCAAAGGAGGTACGGGCTAAACTAACGCGCTGCCTTGACGCTGCGACGGCCTGGCTGACCTTTCTGATCCGGTGTGTGCGCGCGCAGGCATGGAAGCAGCTCAACTACGATTTCCACGGCTACGGATCGGGTGCCAAGAAGACCGACAAGCGGCTGCAGAAGATCGAGAACGAGCGGAAACAGATGGCGATGGCAGCTGGCGACACGCCGCGCTCGACTGCCGCCGCTTTCGCCGCGCGTGCCGAAAAGACAGGTTCGGCGACGATGATCCTCGGCGTCGGCAACAACAAGTGCGTCGCACTTCCGTATCTGTCCGTGCTGGACTGGACTGATTCGCCTCCTGCTTGACAGCTCGGCTCCCATGGACGATCACACGCTCGGCGGGGTTCCTCGGATCGAGAAGAACCTGAAAGGCAAGGGCAAGGCTGTCGTTGCACCACACGGACGGTCTGGTCGCTCGGCTACTCCCTCGGGGCCTAACGGCGCCCAACCCGTCTTTGCCGATATCCCGATGCGCCCGCTTCCGCTCCCTTCCGGCTCGCCGCGCGAGGCGAGCGGCACGCCAGAGCCGTCTCGCAAGGCCGGTTTCG
The DNA here is from genome assembly GCA_002922495.1 of Rhodotorula taiwanensis. NCBI lineage: Eukaryota > Fungi > Basidiomycota > Microbotryomycetes > Sporidiobolales > Sporidiobolaceae > Rhodotorula > Rhodotorula taiwanensis. The sequence continues at coordinate 239,431 of PJQD01000021.1, forward strand.
CACCGGTCAGGAGCTTCTCGCCGGCAACTGCGGCTGCCGAGGAGGAGCGGAGGAACGGCGGCGAGTCGGGCCCGAAGTTGTCGATCGCGGTCAAGAGGAAGGCGCTGGGAGAAGGAGAGGACAGCCCGGCGAGCAAGCGGAGGGCCTGAACCGGAATGGCTTGGTGTGTCGCGATGTACATGCAATCCGCACGAGGACCTGAATCGCTTGCCGTCCTGAAGAGAGAGCGTCGAGTCGTCGTTGGTGAGGCGCATCGCGTTCAGCGACCACCATCTTCCGTTTCCCGGTCCGCTTCCGCAGCCGCCAAGTCGGCGATCTCGGCGTGCACGTCTTGCACTTGTTCCTGGATCTGACTTGCGAGCGTGTTGCGCCTATGAGATGCGTGGGCGGGCAGGTGAGCGAGCCCGTTTTGATATCGTGACCGTGCAAAGGTGAATCTGAACGTACGCCGCTTCCTTCTCCTGGATCGTCGAGCTGAACTCGAGTTCTGGCTGGAGCGTCTGTAACCGACGCAGCTGGTCACGCTCGAGAGTCTGGTCGCGGCAGAGGCGTCAGTTCTGCGCCCTGGCCAGCCGTTTCTCTGCAGGCACCGAACCGCATCGCGTCGAGCGGCTGCAGCAGAGCTCCAGACGCTTCTTGGAAAGCCATGTCTTGCGAAAGAACGGGAGCGACTCTGACGTACAGCTTTGATGCGCGCGCTCTCGTCCTCTTCGATCCCTCTGACCATTCTCGCCAAGTCGGCGCGGTCCCACCGCTCGTCCAGTTCGACGACGAGCAACCGCGCCTGCTCTTTCACTTCGACGAGTCCCCCAAATGCGATCTGGAGGACTTGTTGCAGTTCCTGCTCGGTCGGAGGGCGGATCGCTTCGGCGGCGCACGCTGACAAGGACGACGGCGACGGCGACGACGACGCTGCGGGCGCACCGGGAGCGGAGAGGACGTCTTGACCGTTGGCGAGCGGCGCAGACTCGCCCGTCAGGAAGGACGACAGGGCTTGGTCCATTTCGGCTTGGAGCGATCTCCGCGTCTCGACCAATTGGACGTACGCCTTGAGCGACGCAAGGACCGAAGCGTTCGGAGCAGGCAGCGGTGCAGTCGAAGGATCGATCGAGATGGCCATTGTTGACAAGAGGCAGCGCAAAAGAAGGAAGAAGGAGGAGGAAAAGAACGAAGGAGCGGTGACGGCATTATTTTCCAACTAGATGCGAGGGAGACACTACGGCAATGCTCGAGAGAGACCTGGCCGTGGTGGAGATACGGCCTTCCTCCGATTCCTCCGGGCAAGAGACGCCAGTCCTTGGCGCGACTCCCGCAACGAAGGCCCTTGATGATGCAGGAGAGAAGCAGCGCGCTGCCCGTCTAGTACGGGGCAGCAGCAGCCTGGCACTGCTTGAGCATGTCGAGCTGTTACGATCCAAGCACATCAGAGGACAGTTCATCACGAGCAAGAGCCAGACAAAGACGAGAGACTCACGTAGTACCGGCACGACTCGGAGTCGTTGTTGGTGGCGTTCAGGCACTGGACAAAGTCTGTGCGGCGGGACATGGAGGCACACGTCGGTCAGCCTCACGTTTCAGCTATACCGGACTGTCTGGAAGCGCGAGAAAACGCCTCACCCTTGGCCTGGAGGTCGCACGCGCCGCCCATCCGCGCCTGCTGGAACGACTGCTGCTCGACGGGGGCCGCCGGCGCCGCCTCGACGGGGTGGCTCGATCCGCCGCCGCCGAAGAGCATGCTGCTGAGTCCGTGTCCAACGGTCGAACCGACTGCGACACCGGCTGCAGTCGAAGCCATCTGTAGCCGAGATGGCAAAGGGGGAGCCGAGAGTCAGCCACACGTTATTGGATCTGCATCGCCACCGCTGCAAAAGACGCACCTGGCCAAAGAGACCGGGACCCTGGGACGGGGCGGCAGCAGCAGCCGGGACGGGGGCGGCGTGATGCGGCGCATGTGCGGGAGGCGGTGCGGCCCTGTCCGAACCCGAGTGCACGTTCTCTCTCGTCAGCGACGGGTACGCGCGCGCGCAAGGTCCAAACCCGAGAGCAAGGAAAGGACTGACATGGTGTGAGCGCCACGCTGCTGCTGGTGCGCTGCGGGAGCGGGAGCAGCCGGGCGAGCGGCGGGACGGCTGGATCGGGTTTGGCGAGGCATCTGTTTCCGTTCGGCGGGCGAGGCGCGGAGAAGTCAGCGGGATGAGCTGATCGACTGAACAGGGTCTCCCGGTTCCTCACGATAGTCTGTAGAGCGTCAGGTGGTGGCGAGACAGAGTCGGAAAGCGGAAATCGGCGCAAGTCAGCCGTGCCGAAAGTCGCGGACGCGTCACCCTCGCTCGAGACTCGCTTAAAGTGATACTAGGTCTCTCGGTATAGTCTAGTCTGCACCCCTTATCTATCCACGTAGCTGATTTTGCGGTATAGAGAATCGCCGTGTTTCTCGTTTCTCAAGATGCGCGTGTTTTCACCTGCAAGCGGCTCTGTCACACCCTAGAGCTGGTCTGTGAGCTACGAGACCTGCTCAGTCACCTGCGCTGACGTGCAAGCCGCCCCTGTACCGTTCGAACGGCCTACAGCCGTCACAACGCGGCGCCAAGGGAGCCGACACCGCCCGCTTGTCCGGCCGGCGCACTCACCACTTACACACGCAGAAGGACAGGACGATCGATCGCGTACAGGAGAGCTTTTACGAGTCAGGGCGACAAGGGCCAACTTCGAGCGGAAAGGCGGCGTCGCTCTCTCTCTGCCGCTCCTCTTCGTCGCTGAACTGCGAACGACCGCTGCGAGATGAGCGGACCGATAGCTGGACCGAGCGGGACTCGAGGAGGCACCGTCGACCCCACAGAAGGCAGCAGCTCGGGTGCAACGACCTTCGACCGCGAGGGAAGTGGATCCCACGTCGTCGAGGCGCTTCCGCCGACCAACGAACCTGCTGCTGCGCGCGGCTGGCGGCAATTCCGATCCGATACCACGTCGAGCCTCCACACGGCTCGCTCAAGTACAGTCGAGCTGAGCGACGGCTCGATCGTACGCCGACTCCCATTCCCGCCGACCGACCCGCTGCGCCGTTCGCGAGACGCCGCCTCTGTCGAGACGCCGGTCAGCCGCGACCCGTTCCGCGCTTCGAGCGATCTCTCCTCGACGGGACCACTCTTCCAGTCCGATGTGCCCGGATCGAGTCGGTCCCGCGCGGATGTGGATGTACACTCGCTCGCATCGACAATGCCGTCAGCTCGGCGCAGCTCGTTCGACCTGTCTTCACCCGCCGGACCCGGCGGCGCAGACTACGGCGACATTGACGCCGACGAAGACTGGGAAGCACGCTCACCACTCCAGCCCGGATCGACGTTCGAACGAGGCCGGGGCAACCACTCGGTTCCAGGAAGCCGCCCGAGACCGTACCTCGCGCCGATCTCGACCTCGCCGACTCGGCTGTCCCGTCAAAGACAAGCGAGCGCAGATATCACTCTCGCAGACCGTGACGAGCACGGCTGGGTCCCGCTGACTCCGACGAGGTCGGCCGAACAAGGCCAGGCTCACCAACGTCAGGATGGGCCCCGGTCCGCCGGCGCTCTCAACAGGAGCAACACGCTCGCCGCCGCTGCGGTAGATCGCCTCCGTCGAGTATCAGAGCGTGTCGTCAACTTGCAGGACGACGATGACGACAACGACGACAATGGCGAGCAGAATAGGGGCGGCGTGCGTCAGGACGACCGGCTCGGCGACAGTTTGGCGACCCCTGTCGAACGTGCACACGGGGCTCCACCATCACCGCTGCGACGATCGAGAAGCCTGCACAGCTTTGACACATCGACGAGCAAAGAGCGAGACGACGAAGCAACTCTCCATCTCGAAGACAAGCCGGACGACGGACCGAACGGATTCCGCAAACAGCACCGCCAACTTCGCGGCAATACGCTCGGCATCTTTGGTCCCGCGAACCGGTTTCGTCGAGCTTGTGCAGCTGTGCTCACAGCTCCGTGAGTCGCTCGGTTGCTCGGGTTCTCTCGTCCCTGCCGCTGATCCGTTTGGCCTTCTCAGCTGGACCGAGCCAGCCATCCTCGTCCTGATTGTCCTGCAAGTTGTTGTTCAGACGATCCGGTCTTCCTACGACGTCTATACACATCCTCGGCCGACGTTGGGCTACTTCCACACTTGGGAAGACGTGGTCCTGTTCGTCATTTTTTGCGCCTTTACCGTCGAAATCGTAGCGCGCATTATCGTCACCGGCCTCGTCATCAATCCGCCCCGCCCCGAGCTTCCGGCCGACGCGAAAGTCGATGCCTACAGTACGCCCAGCCGGACTCCGTCGATCGTTACCCGGATCCAGTCGCATCTTTCGCCATTGCGCTCGCCTGCGTCCGCGCGTCGTTCGCCATTCTCGGATCGTCCGGCGACGCCTTCGAGCCGGCCTCGTTATTCTGCAGACAGCTTGGATCCGTCTGCCGCCTTGAACCACCTTGACCCGAGTTCGGCCTTCGGCCCACAAGGCCCGCGTTCTGCAACGTACCCGCCGCAGGCCGGTACGGTCGGAGCCGATGACATCATCGCACACGACTACGGGAACGAGACCGGCGGTGACGTATCGCGGGGGACCGCTCAGGCGGCGCTCGTGCATGAGGGAACCGTCGCAGCGGAAGCGCCAGTCACTACGATACGGGACGTTCACGACTATTCGCTCAAGGCAGGCCTTGCTTCCACCGGCTCTGTTGCGACGGGTGTGGCCGAGGGGAACTATGCCGCCTCATCGACGCACGGCTCGACCGGCACCGGTCCAGGACCGTTCGCGTACCGCTTCGCCCCATACGCGCTCTCGATCAAGCGGCAACGGCAGACGTACCAGCACGCGTTCCTGCGGCACTCTTTCAACAGGATCGACCTCGTGGCAGTCGTCGCCTTCTGGATTTCGTTCGTCTTGGCGATGACGGGCGCCGAGGCTGCTCACAACCTTTGGTTCTTCCGCGCGCTGAGCGTGCTCCGGGCGACCCGACTTCTTGCGATCACGCGCGGTACGCAGACGATCCTGCAGTCGCTGAAGAAGGCAAGCCCGCTGCTGGTCAATGTCGGCTTCTTCACGGCTTTCGCGATGATCCTTTTCTCGTAAGCCCGTGGTGTATCGTGTTCGTCGCTGATGCCGTGCTGATTCTGCTTCTCTCCCACGCCGTACAGGATCATCGGCGTTCAGACTTTCAGTAGCTCTTTTAAGCGCTACTGCGTTTGGATCGGTGAGGCCCGAGATCTGGCCTTGAATGCCCAAGCGGAATCTAAACCGTCTCCCGCACAGATCCGCAAGGTCGCTTGCCTAACATCACGTCGAGTCAGAGTTGCGGTGGCTATTATCTCGCGGGCACCGACGATCCTCAGCCTTGGCTTCAAGCGGCGGGGGTCCCCAACCCGGAAGCAGCCAAGGGATACCTGTGCGGCGCGCCGAGTATCTGCGTCGTGAGTGGCGTCTTAAGGCTTCGTTCGTGTCGGCGCTAGCTCATACTGACGTGGATGAAACCCATCGCAGGAAACGGAGAACCCGAACGGGGGCGGGATCTCGTTCGACAACGTCCTCGCGGCTCTTTTCCAAGTCGTCATTATCGCTTCCGGTAAGCCTAGATCGTCTCCTACGGACGCGGCTGGGAACGGGCTACTCACGCTTCACGCCTCTAGCAAACACGTGGACCACGCGTATGTACCCATACTGCTCTTCCTCGCTCGTGTACCAGGCCATTAATCCTTGTGTACGTTCCCGCAGCCATGCACCAGATGATGAACGCCGATTATTTCGTCTCCTGCCTCTACTTCATCGTCGGGCTGGTCATCATCAATTACTGGTGCGGCACCAGTTCCTGGTTTCCGGATGGACGTGGACCCTGATGAAGGGCATCTCCCCACAGGATGCTCAATCTGCTCGTGGCGGTCATCACGAAGTGAGTCGTCTCCCAGAAGCTCTATCGAGCCTGCAGTCTGCTCTGACACCCGCTGTGCAGCACCTTTGCCGATATTCGCGAAGAGACCAAGCATTCCGCGTTTGCCGCCCGTTCGTAAGTTTGACCTTCGGATCAGCTGCTCCGCCGTTCGCTGACCCCGAATCCTGTCAGTAGCGAAAAGAGCCCGCAGGATCACTTCGACGACGACAAGAAACCGCGCAGAGGACTCAGCCGGACCTCGGGAGTCGTTCGGCTCGGCTACGAAAAGACACGTCTGATCTGGATCGCTCTGATCCTCGTTTCGATCTGCTTCCAAGCCAACAGATCGTACGACATGAGCTCTCGTGCGGACCGGCTCGCCGACTGGATGGAGTTCTCCATCACGCTTGCTCTCGACGCCGAGATCCTGATCCGCGTCTTCACCTATCTGCCCGATTGGCGCCTCTTCTTCGCGTCAGTCGCGAATCAGGTCGACTTGACGCTCGCCATCAGCACGACCATCCTGCTGTTGCCGGGCATCTTCGAGACTGCTGCTTATCGGTGGCTCACGCTCTTGCAAATCGCGCGCTTTTACCGCGTGATCATGGTCATCCCCCGGATCCGACGGCTTCTCATCCGCGTGCTCGGAACAATCACGGGACTGGCCAACATGGCCTTGTTCTTGCTCCTGATGACCTTCATCGCCGCCGTGGTGGCCGTCGAATTCTTCAGGGGCATCCCATCTCCAGACAACGACGGCACCGGCTACTTCACGTTCTATCAAGTATTCGATTCCTTCCTCGCCATGTATCAGGTAGGTCCGGTCCGGATGGCACTTTGTTCCGCCAGAGAGCGTGACGCTGACGGATCCTCTCGACATGGGGCAGATTCTCTCGAGCGAGAATTGGACCGACGTCTCTACGACCATCATGTCCAACGAGTCAGGAATCTTCCAAGTCGTGTTGGCGACCGCGTTCCTGAGCATCTGGATGCTTTTCTCTTACTTGTGAGCCGAATTCGTTAGCGCAACCTGGCGACATGCGATCGATCGCTGACCGTTGCACGCCCTCCTTAGCATCCTTTGCAACATGTTCATCGCCGTCATCAACGAGGTACACCCTTCCCGCCCCCGCCAAGAGAGCATCAGCTGATCACAGCCGTGCGCAGAACTTTGCGATCGCTGACGAGGAGAAGCGCGCGCGTCAAGTCGAGGCGTTCGTCGGCCGCAGTAACGGAACCGTCTCGTCTGAGACGGCGACGTGGCTCCGACGATTCGATCCGTACACTTATGCGACGACTCGATCGCGAAGCACGAACGATCAAGCGGAGCTCGCCTCGGAGATTGCGGATCGCAGGCTTACCTCCTCGCCGGACGCGCTCGACGCCCCGCCTGAATCAGTCGCCCGGCAGAGCCCGCCGCAACCACTTAGACGGAGGGTGATCGATCGTCTCGGCCGGCTCGTGCGTCCGACAGGCATCCACCACATCCTCAACTATTTCGCGGCGCCCGTCAACGCCGACAGGACAACTGCAGTCAAAGTCCACCATCGCGACGTGACGTACGATGCGGAGGCGGAGGCGCTCGTCCTCGCCACGCAGCAGCAACGGCAGCAAACCGTCGCCGACTTTATCGCGAATCACCCGTCCTACGACAAATCGCTGTACATCTTCAAGCAATCGTCGCGGATCCGGCAGCTCTGTCAGAAGCTCGTCGAACCCTGCAGCGGCGGGCAAAGGCTCCGCGGGAAGAAAGCGAACAAGATCGCCAGCTGGGTATTTCAAGGGGTCATCTTCTCGTGCATCATCGCGTCCATCGCTGTCGCCGCAATCGCCACTCCTTACTACCGGCGGGAGTCTTTCCTCAAGAACGGACATGTCCTCATCGCTTGGTACAGCCTGGCGGAAGTATCGCTGGGGACCGTATTCGTCCTCGAGTTCGTCGTCAAGGTCGTCGCCGACGGCTTCATCTTCGCGCCGAACGCGTACCTCCTTTCCCTCGCCAACGATATCGACTTCTTTGTGAGTCGCTGGGCGGAGCCTCCGGCGGCGGAAGAGGAGGAGGAGAAAGGTACTGAACGTGAGCGACTACAGGTCCTCCTCACGGTGATCATCAACATCAGCACGTTACTGCTCGCCAAGACCGGAGACGACCGCTTCACGCGCAGTCTCAAGGCGTTTCGCGCTCTCCGTCTCATCAACATCTGGCCGAGCGTCCGCGAGACTTTCTACAGCGTGAGCAGCTCGAGCTCTCGTGTCAGATAGTGCAGTCCTGATGTTTTCCCGAGCACAGGTCCTCATCCTCGGCGCGAGTCGAATTATGGACGTGAGCGCCTCTCAGCGCGCTTGACACGTGCAGGGGCAGAGGTTGACTGCTGAGCGTTCCACAGGCTTCGATTCTGGCAGTCCTGTACATCATCCCGTACGCGATCTGGGCCGCCAACGTCTTCCGCGGTCTGTTGTACGGCTGCAACGACACTTCGGTCGCGACAAAGAGTCAGTGCGTCGGCGAATACCTGGCGAGTCCTACGTCGGACTGGACGTTCTTGGCTCCACGGGTGTGGTCAAATCCGACGGTCTGGTCATTCGACACCTTCAGGTCGAGTCTGCTCATTCTCTTCGAAATCGTCTCGCTCGAAGGTACACCGGGCTCGTGAGCACCTTTGCCTCGTCTCCTCTAGGCTGACGCAGGACGCTCTGTCCAGGATGGATCGACGTGATGGAATCCGTCATGAACATCACCGGCCGCGACCGACAACCGCAGACCAAGGCGTCACAATTCAACGCCCTGCTGCTGGTCGTATACAACCTGATCGGCGCTCTCTTCATGTTGGTCCACTGAGCTTGCACCTTCTCTGACGGCAAAAGCTCACGCCTTTCGCGATTTCGCAGCCTTACGATCTTCGTTTCCGTCATCATCGAGAGCTTCGTGCGGCGGTCCGGCAACTCTCTGTTGACGACAGAGCAGCGACAGTGGCAGGATATGCGGAAGCTGATCGCACGGCAGGCGCCCGCGAAGCGGCCCGCCCGAGCGCCCGGTAATCGTGAGCTAGACACGCCGCCCCGGCACTCCTTTGTCGAGGAGACGTTGCATGCTGATCTCATAACCGCTCACGACAGCCGTTCGAGCATGGTGCTACGAGCGCGCGATCCATAAACGGGGCTGGTGGGCTCGAGGCGTGACTTCGCTGTACGTCCTGAACGTTGCGGCGCTGTTGACGCAGGCGACCACGACCTCGTCGGGGCACGACGTCTACAGTGAGTGAGACAGACGAATCGATACACCAGCCGACAACTGACTGTACCGTGGAGCAGACTGGCTCTTCCTCGGATTTGTGGCGGCGTACACAATCGACGTCGCAGTCCGCCTGATCGGCCTCGGTTTCAAGTACTTCTTCACCGACCTGTGGAACGCCTATGATCTCGTCGTGATCATCGGCGTGAATGTTACGACGTTCCCGATCCTCGCCGGGTTCGGCAGCGACGCCTTTTTCCAACTTCAGAAGGTCTTCCTTGTCGCGGTCGTCTTCAAGCTCGTGCAGCGCAACGACTCGCTGAACCAGCTCTTCAAGACAGCAGCGTAAGCTCGTTCGCGTTGCGCGGTTTCCGGGACGCGTTGCTGACTGCAGACTGTGATTTCAGGGCCGCCCTACCGACAATCCTCAACATCTTCGCACTCTGGGTCATCCTCTTCCTGACCTTCGCCCTTTTCTATACCGAGATCTTTGGCCTCACTCGCTGGGTCACCCAAGGCACCTCGGTCGCGAACTACTATTCGTTCGCCTCGACGCTGGTCATGCTCGCTCTGCAATCGACGGGGTGCGTCCGGCGTCCCCTGATGTCGGATACGGTGTGCAAAGTACTGACTCTGCGAGCGCAGTGAGGGCTGGAACCAATTCATGCACGACTACACGATTCAGTGGCCCGCGTGCACGCATTCGCCGTTCTACCTGCTGTCGGACTGCGGCTCGAGCCCGTGGGCGTACACGCTGTTTATCGTCTGGAATATCCTGTCGATGTGTGAGTCGCGGGCGCCCAGCGAGCTGTACTCCTCGAGCTGATCTGTCTGTACCGCAGACCTTTTCGTCAACCTCGTCCTCGGTGCCGTCGTCGAGTCCTTCTCTTTCGCGTTCCAGGATTACGGCAAAGTGACACGCATCACTCGCGGCGATATGCGCGACTTCAAGCGCGTCTGGGCGACGTTCGACACGGAGCGGACCGGTTATCTGCAGCCGCGTGACGTGGGCAGGTTCCTCGGTGTAAGTACAGCTCGATCGTCGCGGCCTCTCGCAAGTTGCACACCTGACTTTGCTTCACCTACGATAGCGCCTCCACGGTGTCTTTGAAGTCAAGATCTACCGCGACGAGTGGTCGCTGCGCAATCTGCAAGCGGGGTCATACCGAAGTCCGGGCGCCCAGCACAGCTCGCCCGCCTTCGTGCACTACCTCGACGACCGGGACGCGTTGTCGCTGCGTCGAGTCGACCTGCCGACCTTGCGCCACCTCGTCGACGCGATCGATCCCGGTGAGGTGGCGGTTCGACGGCGGAATTTTGTCCTCGCGTATCACGAGGCGATGCACGACGCCGAGGAGTCGCTCAAGGGGATCTCGTTCAACAAGATGCTTCTCTTGATCGCTCACTACCGCCTGATCAACGACGACAGCGCGCTGCAGATGGACGAGCTGGCGCGCCGCCGCCGGAAGCGCCAACAAATCCAACGGCGCGTCGACAACGACCGAGTCAGCTCGTTCCTCCGCATGGTCGTCCTACGCCGTCGCTTCCTCGACCATCTCGAGGGTAAGCGCCGCCGCGAATTTGGTCTCGTCCCGGATATCGTCGTTGCGGACGAGGACGTCGCTCCGGGCACCGAGTGATGAAAAGGGACCCTGGTGCGCTGGTCGCCTTCCACGCGTGTACTGCCGCCATCTATTGCAAAAGACACTTTCTCCGAGCGTATCGAGGAGCAGGCGAGAGCGCGTCGTCGTCATCGACCGCTGCGGACGCATTCGGGTGCGGCCCCACTTTGTCGCCTGCCTCTTCCGGTCCGCCGCTATCTCTACAGTCATACACGCCCGCGCACGCTTCAGCGCATCACTCAACAAGCTCCATATCGCTATCGGATCACGTCTGACACAGCTTGAACGCTTTCTCGCGCCTTGAGGCGCTGCATCGGTCGACGATCTGCACGAGTCACGTCAACGGCCCATGCCAACAAGACCACGGACAGGCTTCCGAGACGCGTCAGATGGGTCAGCTGGACATGTTGTATCGCCGACTGTAGCCAGGTCAGTCTCGGAAGGGCCATCACGCGATCCTACACTATCGTCGCCGGGGGATCTCGGTTCGTTGTTGACGTCTCGTGCCTCCTCGAGCAGGGATCCAACTACGCTGGAAAGCCTCACTACGACGGTTCAAGCATGGTCGCCCCGCAGCCGCCGTGAAGCACGCCCTCTGCACGCGCCGACCGAACATGTAGCGACAAATGCGCAGCACCTCGAGGACGGACGGCTTTTCGCGCTCAACGACGCGTACACAGATGACTACGAAAGAGCTAGTACTGGTGATGCCATCAAAGAGGCGACCGCGGCGCAGCGCGCGGACAAGATCCCTCGCCGGGCGATCGACTGGGCCAAGTGGGACGCGCTCATGTCTAGAGACGGTGACGTGTACGCTCCCTGCGCTGTCACGTCTGGATGAAGGCACCGGGCTGACGTATCTTGCGTTCAGTCGCGTCTTGCTGATCGCGTATCGCGACGGCGGATTCGCCATGTGGAACTGCTCAAACCTCGACAATTTCGTCGAAGTGCTCAGCCTCGACGCGACGCCGCCCGCCGCGACCGAAAGCTCCGACTCGCGCGTCCAGCGGAGCCGGCGAGCTTGCGGGACCCTCGTGGACGCTGCGCTATTCTCGAAAAGCGCCGCGAGCGGTGTCGAATCGGTTCTCGCCCTCTTGACTCGGTGTCCGACCTCAGCGTATGGTTCGGCGCGATCTCAAGTCTCGACGTACTCGCTTCTTTCGCACGAGGTCGTGCAGAAGATCCACCTCCCCGGCACAGCCCATCGCATCTGCGCGCACGGCCGCCTTGCGGTGGTATCGACCTCTGCGCCACCCGCCCTGCATCTGTACCGACCCACGCTCTCCGGCGAGCTTGCCGCTCTCAGTCCTTTCTCGCCTATCCTCGACCTCGCACCTTCGTCATTCGACGGCGCGCCTGTGTTCGCCCTCGGCGGAGGTGGGCGCCTCCTCGCCTTTGCGACCTCAATCCTGCCGAGCACGTCACGACTCGACAGTCAAAACGGCGCACCGGGTGCGGGGATCCTCGCTTCTCGCGGCTCGTTCGACTCGTCCAGCCCTTCATTAAACGCACTGAACCGGGCAGGGTTGAACAGCTTCAGCCTGAGCGACGCCCCCCACGTTGCCCGCAAAGTCGGCGACGGCATCCTTGGCTCGATGTCTGCCTTCAAGGAGGCCGGCTTGAGCTACTGGCAGCAGTCCCAGAGTGTGGAGGCTCGCCCGATCGGCGGCTCCTTGGGCGCAAGGACGAACTCGGGGCATACTGGTTCTCGCGCAAGCGAAATGGTGACGGGCTCGCGGCTAGCTCCCAGCGCGGTGGTCGTCATGGACGTGGCGAGGAGTCATCCTCCTCGGTCAGGACGGCCTCCGTCGGGCGGCGGCGTAGCTCTGACTGTGGACCAGGACCTCGACGACCACCTCGTCGCCCATTTCAGCCATTCCCACGCAGCGATCTCGCATCTCTCCTTTTCGCCTTCGTCGACGGCAATCCTCGTCGGAGCGGACGGTGCGCATAACTTCGACGTCTTCGAGCTGAAACCTCGCGTCAGCGTCGGTCGGAGCGCCGTCTTGACCGGTCCTGCTGCGACAAACGACGGCAAGGTATTGCACCGCTACCGACTCGAACGAGGCGTGACCACGGCGCATATTGCGGGCTCTTCTTGGGCACCTGATGGTCGCTTCGTCGCCGTGTCAACCACGAAGGGCACCGCTCACGTCTATGCGCTGCGGCCCGCATTCGGTTCCCCCGATCTCGGACGGCATTTCGGGCCGCGGGCGGTCAATGCAGCCGAACTCCCGCCTCTAAGCCTACCGCTGAAGGCTATTGCCCGCCTTCGCCCGTTGTTGGCCGCCACGAGCGGCGATAGCGAAACGACCGCCGAGATGCCGCCTGTCTCGGGCAAGGCGTTCGCGCCTTCAGTCGCGTTCGTCTCATCCAGCGACAGCGCGAGTTCTATATTCGGTCGCGACTCCGACAGCCAGACGCACGTCCCGGCTCAAGAGGTTCTCGCTTTCCGCCCGTCGTCTGGAGTGGCGAGCCTGTTCCGCCTCGAGCCTTTCGAGACGGTAGCGGTCTCTACGATCGCCAGCGCGACTTCGGACGCGGTAACTGCGGTATCTCGCGGCGACGTCGGGAAACTCGCGTCGACAGCCGTAAGTGGCCTCACACAACTGATGAGGTCGCGTAGCGCGGGTCTGGGCGGCGCGCATGGATCGCGCTTCCCGCCAGATGGACGTCCAAAGTCCGGATCTACAATCAGCACTCAACAGTCTACGAAGTGGGCGATCCGGACTAATGCCGTGGCCGACTGGGACCTCCGAAGGCGACCGGACTGGCCGGAGATTCGCAAGGTGGTCGAGCCGGCCAATAAGGCTCTACTGCATTCTGTTCCGACGCCGCCTCGGTTCGTTTTGCCAGACTCTCGGTAGAGCAGCCGCATTACGAGGGTGCTAACGCTCTAGCCTGCAGTTTCTCGTCGAAGGTCGAGGTCGAGACATACAGCCGTGCACCAAAGGTTCTCCCGCGGTCGATCTACTCGACCAAGCAGTTCGATTTCTACAGTTTGCCGGGAGACTATCGACAAGCCGAAGACTTGGGGTCAACTGGCGCTCCTGGCCGGAGAATTGGAGTGCGCCCCGAGGTGCGAGTCCGCCAAGGCACACCGGCGAGCACTGCAGGGCGGCGTACGTCATCTCCCGGACCATCGACTCCGCCGTCCGAAGTGGCAACTTCAGATGCGGCTCCATACGACCATCCCATAAAGTCTGCGATGCACACCTTCCTCGACCCGCAGACCGTCCTAGCCCCGGGCTCGCCGCAGCTTCGACCGCCTACCTTCCCAAACGGTACGCCCGGCAAGCAAGGATCCTGGCGCGACGCGATACAACTGCCTCGAGGAGTCGCCCCGGCCGCGCTCGACGGCTTCGATCGCGTCCGGCAAGGTCTCGGCCAGCTGCGGATGCCCAAATCTCTTCCCAAGAGTTTCCGTCGGAGCGGCTCGAACGGGGTCCTCTACGGCAGCCATCGGTCGGCGTACAGCACGTCCGTCTCCTTCGAGGACGACGACGCCGTCTTTGCCGAGCGTCAAGACGACCCGTCTTTCAGCCTGAGCACGGCCTGCACGAGCGAAACGGACGGCGATAGCTCTCCAGCAGGGTTCGGCAGCGCCAGGAAAGTCGACGTCGAAGAACACGAAGATTGGGAGGCGGACTTGACCACGTCCAAGCGGATGACGAGTCAAGCCGAAGTGGTTCAACCGTACCTCGCCGAGCTCGAGCCATTCCAAGACGACTTCGATCATTTTGAACTCGAGCTTCCGTCGGTCTCTCCGTCACAGCCGCCTCCGGTCGCGGCCCACTTGGCTCATCCTTCGCCACTGACCTTGAGTCCTGTCGAGGATGCGAGTTCAGAGGCCCTCTCGGCCGGTCTCGTCGACGCGCAGTCGGCGAGCTCGTCGATCCCGACCTGCGAGATCTCGAAGGCCGACCTCTCCGACCAAGGCGCTACGACGCTCGCGGCGGTACCCATACCTGCCGCCAAATCCCTCCTTGCGCTGCCGACAAACATCACGGAAAGTGGCCCCGCATCCTCCTCGTCGTCTCTGTCATCATCTTCCGTTGGGCGCAACCGCAAATCCAAGAGCAAGAACAAGCGATGAGGATTCGAGAGCCCGTATTACAGCTGTAGAACACTCTCGCAGTCTCGGCACCTGTATAAACAGCATTCGTAGCATCGGGACCGGCTATACTCGAACCAGATCGACAGTAAGGCAAGCTTGCGCAGCTGGCGTAGAGCGATGATGGCGTTGCAGGGAAGCTAGCGCCGGTTGCGCGACTCGGTTCCGAGGCCTGCTCGTGCGCCTGCCCGGGCAGAGGCCGCGTCGATACCCGCCTGCTCCTGCATCCGCACAATCTCCTCGAGGATGGGCTTGTACTCCTCTGCAACGCTCGCGTCTTGTCAGCTCTGCTCGGGTTCACGAATCGGAAAGACGGAGGATAGCGAACGCACCATACCGCTGTTCTGCCAGCGCGAAGCCATCGCGGCGGAGCTCCTTCCCTCGGTTCCCGCTGCCGTTCTGTTCGTGGGCCTTGCCGGTCCAGTACTCGCGAGAACGCGCAAAGAATTGAGCCAGCGACTCGCCGGCTTGCGGTGTCGAGAGGATCTCCTCGGCAGTACGGGCAGTGTCTGCGCTGACGCCGATGAAAGCGGTCGCCTTCTTACGAAGCTCCTCTTGCTGCAATTCACAAACTCGCACATGAGCATCCTGGTCCGAGATCGCAAAGTAACAGTGCGTCCATACCTCGAGGCGTGCTTTTTCGGCCTTCTTGGCGGCAACCTCGGCCTCCGTAAGCGCCAGCTCGTCGATCTCGATCTGCATCGGCTCGACCTCGACCGGAGCTTGACCATCGCCCTCTTCGGGCATATCCTGGTCGCTCTGGCTAGATTCCGAACCGCCTTCATCCTCGTCGGAATCCGAGTCGTCGTCGTTCTCCGAGTCGCTGCCATGCCATTCCGCAGCGTCACTGTCAAGGCATTTCGAGTCAGCACCGTGGGCCACGATCACAGTGGCGGAGGCGGGGCCCGTACATCTTGTCTTCTCGGAGGCAGCTGAAGCGGTCGAGCTTGTCGAGGTTAATCGAGTGGAAATCGGCCAACGTGTACTCGCGGTTCCCGGCTTCGAGGATGCCGCCGTACCTGCAGGACTGCGTCAATCTCGCGTCCAACTCACGATCAATCATTCGAGTAGACGCACAGGTACAGGGTGTTGCGCTGGACGCAGGCCATAACGTTGTAGCGCGGACCGGGGATCGACTTTTCGGGGTCGTCGTCGTCGTCCTCCGGCCGGTTCACTGCGAATTCTGCCGAGTCTTGCGCGTCGGCAGAATCGGTCTGCGACGAGTCCTTGTTCTCGCTCTGGAGCGTAGCCTGCTTGGCGGCACGTTCCATCTCGAGCTCGATCTCGCGCCGCGCGCGAGCGATCTCCCACGGCTTCGGCTCGTCGTCGCTCTCGTACTCCTCGTCGCTGCCGTATTCCTCCTGCATCTTCTTGTCTCCTTCCGCGTCGCCCTCCGTCGCCTCCTTCTGCTTTGTCTCTCCGGCTCCCCCTCCGCCGGCCGCCTCGATGGCCATCGCGGCGGCGGCAGCGGCAGCAGCCTTCTTCTTCTTCTTTGCGGCTCCGGAAGCGCCGCCAGCCTTCTTCTTTCTTCGCAGAAGCAGTTGGATCCAGCGACCGTTGCCGGCGGTGTTGTAGCCGAATCTGACGACGGCAGATCAGCTCTCTGCGTGTGCGAGGTGTGCCGCGCGTCATCACTGGGGCTTACAGCTCATTGTAGAAGGTCGAGTCGAGAGTTTCCTCATCCTTGTCGTCGTCGCTGACGCCGCCGAAGAGAATGCCCATGCTGCAGCGGGATCGTGAAGCGTTAGCTCGGCGCACCGCAGGTTAAACCCCTCGCCGCGACCCACCCCTTATTCGCCCAATAAGTCATTGTGCAGCCTGTGCAAAAGGTACTATGTCAGTGTCGAGCGCTTACTGAAGTGTCGTGCATGAGCGCAAACGTACCGGACCGAGTCGGATTCGGCGGGTTGCCCGGGTTCTTCCGCTTCTCCCACTTGAACTTCTTGAAGTCGCACGTGCCGTCCTCGGCTATTGGCGGAACCTTGAGCAACCACGTGTCGTTCAGCGCGACACCCGTCACGCGCTTCCCTTCGTAGTTCTTGGTGTAGCCGCCTGCAAATTGCTCCAAGGTCAGCATGTGACCGGGCATTGTCAGCGGTGCTGGGAGCCCACCATGCAGGACCAGCCCGTCGGCACTCGGTAAGAAGGAGAAACCACTCCGTGATCTGTGCAGGCCGGTCCGGTCAGCGTCCAAACCTCCAGCAAGGAGGAAGGATGCCGAGACGTACTGTGGCTTCCGGTCCAGGTCGCTGAACTCGACCTTGTGCCAACGGAAGCTACGGCGGTGTACAACTCAGCGGCTCGTACGCGTAGAAAGTGTTGTCGCGAGAGGTGCTCACTCGGTGAGCGACCACGCCCACAGGTCGTTCAGGTACGTCGTTCGGATGCCGGTATCTTGGAAACCCTGCAGATCGTCGTCACATCAGCCTCTTTGCCCGATCCTGATAGCGCCACACCGTCGACGTACGCCGAACAAGAAGATGAAGTTCTTGTAGACGGCCATCCGGTGACCTGACCGCGCCGAGGGTCGGACCTTGGTCTCCCAGCGCTCCCAACTCGAACTTTCGATCGAGTAACTCCACAAGTCGTGGTAGTGGTAGAAGGACCTGCCAAAGGAGAGAGCATAAGTAGAGGAAGAGCGGAGAGGACAGGGCGAGCCGGCGCACGTCTGATTCGGTGCGGCTGTTCGCGGGGGGACGGGCTAGAGTCAGCTCCTAACTTCTCGGCATGACGGGAACCCGAACTCGCTTACAATACTCTCCTCCGTGTACCCACAGACGTCCTCCACCCGCCACGGTCCCAACCATCTGGTGCGCCGCCCGCGGTCCCGGCTGAGTCGGTGACGAAAACTTTCGCCACTCGTTCTTGGCCGGGTCATACCGGTACATCTGCACATTGCGCGTACATTCGGTAAGTGTCGAGACACCACGGCTGGAGGGCTTGTGGCGACTTGGATGACTCACGTCGGCGTACATCTCGACTTTTTGGCCGTCATAGTTCTCCCCGCCAAACAGGAACAGGTGGTCCGAGACGGGCGAGGTGACGAGCATCGCGTTCGCGCGCCGAGACGGCGGACCTTCGACGAGATCCTCTGCGTGCGGAACGCGTCTCGTCCGGATCAGCCGCGGTACGTATGCAGAATGTCGAGGTGGGTGAAGGCTCACCGGTGACTTTGTGGTCTTCGGCCCATTTCTGCCTGAACTGTTCCAGCGAAGTGAGAAAGTCGTCTTCCTCCCACGTTTCTTCCTTTTCTTTGCCTGTCCGGTGTACGCGCGAGCAGGCGTCAGTGTTCATACATCCGCGCAACTCGGAAACCGATGAGCGCATCAAGAGACAGGAGGAGGTGCTGTCGCCGCACCCTTCTTCTTCTTGATCTGTTTCGTGTCGGTCTTGGCTCGCTTGCTCTCTTGCTTCAGCTTCTTGGCTGCTTTCGC
This sequence comes from Rhodotorula taiwanensis, assembly GCA_002922495.1. Lineage (NCBI taxonomy): Eukaryota > Fungi > Basidiomycota > Microbotryomycetes > Sporidiobolales > Sporidiobolaceae > Rhodotorula > Rhodotorula taiwanensis. The sequence continues at coordinate 257,724 of PJQD01000021.1, forward strand.
CTTGCAGTGAGAAGAGCGTCAGTACAGGGTTGGCTGTGCGGCGGCAAGAGGGAGTCGAGTTGGAAGACAACGACTCACGGCTGCTTTCGCATCTCCTGCACCCTTCTTCGACTTTGTTTTGCCCATAATTGGAGCGACTGTCGGTGTACACGAGGCTGTAGACTGGCGAGCGAGGTCGCGAGAGTCGTCGTCTGCCGAAATTTTGGACGAATCGCGCGCGGAACCAGCGACTGATGAACCGAGGAAAACCCTTTTCAACCTGCTGCCAGGGCTGGCTGGCGTGCACGCTCTCACAGCCCTTATTCAGGCCCGCTCTCGACAGCAAACACTCGCTCGAGAGCACTTGAGAAACGCCGATATCCGAAGTCCGAGGCCGTTTCGTGGCCCGGGCGACCCCCGCAGCTGCGCCCCGGTGCCACTCGGATCATTGGAGGGGGCTGTCAGGGCGACAAAGGCGCGCAAGCAGGCACCAGGGCCGTCAATGTGTAGGTACTGCTCGTTTCAGATCCACGAAGTCGTTCAAGAGGGGTCCTCCGAATGCGGCTCTTCGGGCCCCTAATCGATCACCCGACCGACGACGTTGTACCGCTTCTGGAAGTACTTCTCCTGTGCACATTCGGATTGCTGAGTCAGTGGCAAGGAGCGGGCGGAAGGGGGGGAGGAGAGCGACGGACCCAGTCGTCGAGGACCTTCATCTCTTCTTCGGTCAAGGTCGAGTAGTCTGACACGGCGTCTTCGGGCTTGAGAGACGACTTGCCGAGTCCGCTGCAGGGATAAACCCACGTGTGAGCAGCGTGTGGAGAGTGAAAAATGGCCGCATAAACGGACCGCGAGGCGTCCTTGCCGACAAAGACGTGGTACCCGCAGCCGGGTCCGTACATGTCGCGCTTGGCCGAGACTGTGCGGGCGCGAGTGCGTTAAGATGGCGCGGTTCTTCACTCCTCGAGGTATCAGCTGTGTGCGCCACGACACTGTGCTCACCGTCGTAGATCTTGCCCTTGATGGCGACGTAGATCGGGGTCGATTCGTCCTTGCCGTTGTTCTGGGCGAGTTGCTGTCGCGTGAACGGCGTGTCCTTTGGCGGGTCGAGCTCCTTCTTGTCCCCAGCGGGAGCCGGAACGGTTGCGTCTGCCGCTTTGACTGCGAGGTCTGCGGCTTTGGTCCTGAGTGCGTCCATGTCACGAGTGGCGGGGTCGGGAGTCGGGAAGGCGATCTGGAGGTACCAGAAGAAGAGGGACGAGAGGACGACGAGTTGACACGCGGTAAAGATGTAGTGCTCTCGGACGAACGCGTCGAGTCGTGCAGTGGTTCCGGCGAGGAACGAGTTGGTCGCAGAGAGGAATCGGTCAACGAGCGGAGAGTTGCTCAGCCTGCAACGCCGGGCGGGGGCGGGGGGCCAACCAGGTCAGTCCCTGCTCGGTAAGTACGCGAGATGAGAGTGCGACTGACTGCGCCATGCACTCGTATACGAGAACGCTAAACGGAAGAAGAGAGAGAGACGACCGGAGAATTCGCGGTCGTCGTCATTGTTGGATCAACTCGCTCCCCTCGCCACTTCAGAGCTCTGCTTGGTCTGAGTGTCGCAAGCTATTGCGATCATCCTCAATCTATCTGTCGGGCCACCTGTGCCGCCCTTCGCTGGCGAGTCTACGGCTGGCTCGAGGACATCGACACCGCCGCCGGCAACTTCGGGTTCCTCGACTCGGAACTGCCGCTCAGTCCGGATACGGGACACGAGCAACTGCCGCTGTGATCTAATCCCCCGGTGCTCGACCGAGCGCGCCGGACCATGCTCGATTGTCAACTCGAAAAGGCAGACGCCGCTCACGCCTCCGCCGCGGCAGATCCACCCGCTCCAGCGCCAAAGCAGAAGCGAGAGCGAGTCAGGATCATGGGGATCAGGCAACACCTCGAAGTACAACGGGTCCGCCAACAAGAGAAGCAGGACCCCGACAACTGGTTCACCAGAAAGGTATGCCCTTCGTGCTCGTTGAACGGCGTCGCTGCCTCCGGTCCAGCTCAAGCTGACTCCTGCTCGTGTCCCGGGAATGTCAGTTCATCATTGGGATCGTCGCAGGAGTGTTTGGCTATTCGTACTACGTCTATGTCGTCCGCCTCTGCATCCCGATGATCCGGATGCGAGACAACCGGCTCGGCGGAAGGGTTCAAGGGCGTACGTCTTGCAGCTCTCCTCGGTCCTCTCTGCCACAAAGAGACCACTGATGGACAAGAGACACCGGCCTGCAGTCGTCTACCTCGTCATCTACCACCTCCTCTTCATCATGTTCGTCTGGACTTACCTCGTCGCCGTCGCCACCCCGCCAGGATTCGCGCGTGACGTAAGCAAAGACGCTCTGGCCCTCGTTCAGGAGGCGTCAGCTGACACCCACGTCGAGTTGCAGTACGTACCAGAGACGGACTCGCCTCAGGCAGAGGAGCAATACATTACCGTCGCAGGCCAAGCGTTCGAAGACCAGCTCCAACCGATCCAGCCGAAACTCGCCCCAGCCGACCTGTACCACGACCCGAATCGACGTCGGCATACCTCCCGCCGGAGCAGCGACTCGGACGCTTCCATAGCGGACATTGTCGGCGGCGATGTGGACGCCCCTGCGACCGAGATGCGACAAACGAACACACGGGTAGTCCTATCGTCAACGGCGCAGCAAGAGGAAGAGTTCGCAGAGAAGTTACCTACTGCGGGCGTCTTCGGGCCGGCGATTGGCGCCGCGGTCTCGTCAGCCGTCTTGCCTAGTCACACCGCCACCCTCGACGCGACAGCGCCAATCCCCTTGGGTGAGGAGCGCTCGCAATCGACAGCTTCAACCGCTGTTGAGCCGCCGGCATCAACTATCTCATCGCCCGCCAAGGCACACACGCGGCCGGACACGGCCGACCTCCGCGACGGAACCGACCTCGCCCGGACCACCTCGCAGCACTCTTACCTGCACTTTCCCGATCCGCCGCCCGAGCTCGAACCTCCACGCCGACTCGCCGTCGAGAGGATCCCGAGGAGTGCGCCGGTCCTGACGGAGCAGTACCGGTACGATCCGCGGGAACGGATCGTCCGGCCGTATCGGAGTCACCGGTGCAAGCACTGCGCCAAGGTCGTTCTCAGTGCGTCTCACGGGCCAGATCGTACTGCCTAGCATTGCGAAAGCTGAACTTGGCGGCGAGCTCGCAGAGATGGACCATCACTGTCCCTGGGTCGGATCCTGCGTCGGCGCGCGCAACTACAAGTACTGTGCGTCCCCGTTCGACAAGGGTGCAGCGGGCGCGAATTGACCCACCTCTTCGCAGTTTACAACTTTCTGCAGTGGGCGACCGCCTACCTCTTCTTCGTATTTCTCACCCTCGTGATCGCGCAAACCTTGCCGCTCGGAACGTTTACCGCCGCGCGCCCGTACCCGGGCGTGGATGGTCAGCAGATCGCCGTCATCGCGCTGTCGTTCTTCTTCCTCTTCTTCACGAGCTCGCTTCTGAGTCAGCACACGGGCTTGATCTTGCGCAACATGACGACGATCGAGCAGATCGGGCTCGCGAGGATGCGGCAGCGCGAGCGGGCGGCGCTCACGAGCGAGTACGGCTTTTGGGGTTTCAAGTGAGTCTGAACCTTGCGTGGACCTGAACTTGGTCACGAGCTGATCACGAGCGGACCTCTACAGGGCGAAACGGGACACGCGCCGCGAGTGGGACAAGCAGTGGGGTCGACCGAGCCAGGAGGGCAACCTGTGGTGGCTCGGGTCGAAGCGCGCGAATTGGGAGATGGTGTTTGGCCAGGAGAAGCTCGGCTGGTTCCGTGAGTCGCCCACGGTTTCGTTGCTGTCTTACTCAGTTGCCCGCAGTACCTTTGCTGATCTGCTCCCGTTGGCCGTATTTCCCACAGTCCCGATCCCGGCGCGCCCCTCAATGGACGATGGTTTACACTATGTGCCGAATCCACGTTTCAGTCCGGAAGGGTACTGGCGCGAACGGCGGTTCTGGCCCGCAGAGCTGCGGTGAACCCTCGCAAAGTCTCGCCTTGCCTTTGATTTTCCCTGTTTCCTTTTGCTCGGTTGTGCTCCGATTTTGTTGTACTACCCTTGCAAACCTATTCGTTCGATATTGCGAGGTTAGCAGATCCCAGAACGAGGTTTGAGAGTCTACCTTCGCGTCTGGTCCCGATCGCGCCGGCCGGGTTCGGCACTTTGGCATGTCGTCTGCCCGCGTCGCTCTGCTCTTCACCGTCTCCCTCGCGCTCCTTGCTTTCGGACGACAGCTCGTACAGTGACCGCTAGCTTTGAGAGCGCTCGGACTTGGCAAACAGGACTACAGTCGCGAGTGCCAAGGCGGCCAAACTCTGGTCGGCGCGTCGATCCGGCAACGATCAACATCATGTCGACGCCCGTCGCTCGCAGCTATCTGGAGGACGACGTCGACCCGCTCAAGTCGCCGAGTAGAGCGCGCGGTGCTCACGACGGGACAGGGCAGGGGACAGCCGAGGATTACGACGCGACGAGTTCCCCACTAGGGCCTCCTCGCTCGGCGGCGGCGGCGGCGCCCCTGACGCCGCTCTCGTTCAAACGGAAATCGACCGCGCGGCATAGCAGCAGTGGAGCCGCAGTCCGCGACAAGGCCGCCCACTTGATCGGCGGGATCCTCAGGACCGGGAGCAGCGGCCAACCCGACTCGACCTCTCCCGCTTTCCGGCGGACCGACGCGCCGACGCACATCGCATTACCGAAGAACGCGATCCGGCACAAGCCTTCGTTCTCAGAGCTCTCACAGGCGATCGCGAGCGACGAAGAGGACGAAGAGGACGAAGGCGAGACGACGGCGGGAGAATCGCCGAGGCAGAGACGGGGCAGCGCATTCCGGCGAGGAGACGCTACGGATCGGGACCGCCAGCGACGGCTGTCGGCAGGCAAGCGCGTCTCCTCGAAAGGGCTCGGACTTGGCAACCGGTCGAGGAGGAGTACGGGGACTGGAGCATTTGGGTCGCCCAGCAAGGAACCCGGCCTCGTCTCGCCTTTGTGGGGCAACCACCCGTACGGCGACGGCGGAGACGACGACCGGCCATCGGATGGCACTGTTCTCGCCGACGGAGCACTCCTCGAGGTGACACCCCTGCCGAAAATGCCCATCTTTGTCCTCAGCATCTGTATGCTGGGCGAGTTCCTTTCGGCGAGCGTCTGCTCGCCGTTCCTCTTCTTGTGAGCACTCTGCCTTGCCTCAGCTGGGTTCTGAACTGACTTGTGACTCTTTCACAGCATGGTGGAGAGCTTCGGTGTCGGGAGAGACGGTGGTGGCGAGTCTGCCGTCAGTGCCTGGACTGGCGTGGTCGCGGCCGTCTTGTGAGTTCCGCCAACGATGCCGCGGGTGTCCTGTGAGCTTTCGCTCACCGGTCGTCCCGTAACAGCTTCCTCTCACAGTTTGCGACGGCGATGCTTTGGGTCTCGATCGCCGAGAAGCACGGCCGGCGAGCCGTCCTCTGCGCTTCGCTCGTCGGGAACGGTTTGACCGTGGTTGCCTTCGGCACGTCAAAGAATCTCGGTACCGCTATCTGCACCCGTCTTGCCATGGGTCTCTTCAACGGTGCGTCCGTTACCTGCGTGCAGACTGCGGCGGGAAGAACGAGTGGCTGATCGCGGATTCGCGCACTCGAACTTGATCTCGCACTGCAGGTGCGGTCGGAGTGGCGCGCAGCGCCGTGCAAGACGTTACAGACGAGACCAACAGGTCTTCTGCATACACCGTTGAGTCCTTGCAACACGCTTGATTCGGCGATCCAGCTCACGTGTTCGGCGTCCGATCCAGATCCTCGGACTGCTGTGGGGCATGGGCGGTATTGTGGGCTCGGTCCTGGGAGGCACGCTCGAACACCCGGTGCGATTTCCCGTCACGAACGCACGACCTTGAACGGGAACTGACGTTCGCTTCGACAGGCCGATAAGTACCCGTCTTACTTTGGCGAATCCGACCTCTTCCGCACGTATCCCTACCTTCTGCCCTGCCTCGTTGCTGGCTCAGTCACCCTCTTCGGCGGTGTCCTATCCCTCTTCCTCGATCGGAACGGCGGCCAGCGAACGGGCGGTATCCACCTACCAACGGAGAAAGACGTCGAGACCGCCACCGGCCTGCTGGGTCGAGTAAAGGATGCACTTGTCCTCCGCGTTCGCTCCCTACTGCAGCGTTTCCCGCACCGACCACCTATCCAGCTCAATCAGAGTACCGGTAACGTGTCTCTGCGCTCGGCACATGCCGAAGTACCGCCACTTGTGTCACCCGAACCCTCGCCGGCGGTGTCTCCGGGTGCTGACGGCATGTCGGAGCGCAACCCGCTCTCTGACCGTCGAGGCTCGGTGCGGCAGTACGGCTCGGCGTACGGCTACTCGACGAGCGGACGGCACGCGAGCCAGTCTGGCTTCGAGCGCGACTCGGGCTTGCGGATCCCGTCGATGCGTCGGCGAGGATACCGGTCAGTCTCGATGGCGACCTCGAACCGCTACGATCCAGACAACGAGGTCAACCACTCCTTCGCCGAACGTCTCCTGCTGGCGAACAACCAGGCCGTGTTCAGTTTGAGCGACGTCTTCCTTGCCAAAGCCGCGGCGGACGACCAGTTCACCGCGATCGAGGCGGAAGGATCCGTCTTTGAGCGAGACGAGGATGAGGAATCGCGCATCGAGGGAACTGACATGGACGCCAACTCCGAGTATGGAGATATCGGTTTCGGGACGGCCCCACCTTCCATGGAGGACCTCCGCGGTGCTGCAGCCCAGCAGGATATCCAGCGAGCGCAAGACCAAGTCGACGGAGCAGCAGTCCCGCGGCCGACGTCGCCATCGCTCCTCGCTGTTCAACGCCGACGACCCGACCTCCTCTCGCCGCAGCGGGAGCGGATCGCGTCTTACGCGCCGAGCGGGCCGCGGCTGCGACGCTTTTCGGGAGCCTCGTCCATTCGGCCCATGTCGATTTATTCAAACACAGGGCTCGCTCCAGAAAGTCTCGCCGCCTCGGCTGCTCAGCTCGTTGCTGTCTCTGCTCAGCAACCGAACGAGTCGGCGTTCGCCCCGATGCAAGCCATTCCAGAGACTCGTGCTCCGAGCATTATCGAGCACTCGAGCCCGCAGAGCGAAGTTGGTGCGTTTGGTCTTTCGCCTGCCGCACCTTGTCCGAATGTGCACTGACCCGCCCCTCCCTCTAGCCGGACCGACAGCAGGCTCACTTGTTTGGCAGCTTCCGCTTGCGATGATTATGCAGTACCTTTGCGTCGGTCTCCACGGTACGGCTTGCGATCAGCTCTTTACGAGCTTCCTCGTCGCTCCGATCGCCAGTGGTGGGCTTGGATTGACGGCGGACCACTATGCGATGCTCGTCGCCATCATGTTCTTCTTCTCGATGGTCTGGTGAGCTTTGACGCGTCCTCGTGGGACTCGCCCCGCGCGATCCGCTGACCGCGCCCCGTCACAACGTCTCGCAGGCAATTCAAGTTCTACCCGACCGTTGGCCCGCCAAACGGTCCGCTGAGCCACCTCTCCATGTGAGTATACCGCGAACCTGGTTTGGCGGGGGAAGAGGATACAACGTGCTGTTGAGGGACGCGACTGACCGATGCCCTCGACAGGTTCCGCATCGGTCTGATCCTCTACGTTCCGGTGAGAGCAACTGAGGCACGTCGGGATGTGCAAGGCGGCATACTGACTATGTCACTTGCCGACCCGCAGGTCTACCTTCTTTTCCCCGAGCTGCGAGGTTTGATCAAGGTCGAAGGCGAGACCGGTCTCGTCATGCTCGGCATGGTCGTCCTCAGCGCTCTTCGTTACCTCGCAAACGCATGCGCCTACACCGCAGTCGTAAGCTGCCCATTGAGACGAAGGAAATTGACTGGTACTTACAGGCTCCGCTCGTTCGCAGATGGTGCTCATCAACGTCATGACGCCGGCCGAGCTGGTCCCGCTCGCAAACGGTCTCGCCCAGTCGTGTATCTCTCTCGCTCGCTTCATCGGTAAGCGCTGTTTTCGCTCCCTCACTGGGTTTCGATCGGCTGACGAGTGTCGCCTTGCAGGCCCACTCCTCGGAGGTTCCGTTTTCGCGGCTTCGATCGCAGACCCGCAGAACGCGAACCCGGCGTTCGGCTTCCGCCTAATCGCCGTGAGTCCCTCTTCTGGACCTGCCCTCGAAGAAACGGGCGTTTCCTTTGCTGATTCCGCGACCTCGACGCAGGGTCTGTGCTTCGTCGGCTTCCTGCTCTCGTGGCGCATCAAGTAAAGAGCGAGGTCGCTCGGCTCAGTTCCGGCGATCCACAGACACTTGATCCTACAACAACATCCGTGTACCTTCTCTATGATTGTCTGTTGCCCTAAACCCGTATCCCCTCGAGTCCCGCCTGCAGTCCCGCATGATCCCGTAGTCGAACCTAATCTACCCCGCCATGTGCGCGGTCGGCATCCGTTCGCCGCTCACTGTAAGCACAGCGTCACGCATGCGCCGCAGAACGCGAGAGCTAGCGTGAGCGCGTCCCGAGGCGCCAAGTGATTGGAGCTCGACGTCGCTGCGTGCGTCTTCTCAGGGCTACCCTGCGCGCTGACGCTCGTAGTCGTCCCGTTCGCCCCGAGAGCTTGCCCGACTGCCGTCGTCGCGTTCGACAGCGTGACGAGTTTGGACGAGAGCGCGACCGGGGACGCGCCAACTGCGGATGAGCCGAAAGGTGAGGAACCGGCCGAGCAGTTCCAGATGCCGAGCTCGAGGAGAAAGTTGCCGGCTTCGATGAAGTAGGCGTCACCTGCGAGAGGAAGCGGTCGTCCGAGTTAGCGGTCGGGTGCAAGCTGGGGATGCCCCGTGTGAGAGGGTGAACGTACCGTAGATCGCGCCGGTATTGTTGATCGGTCTACGGGGGAGGCGAGCAAGCGGACACATCAGCACGTATAGCTTTGGACCCCTGACCGAGTTGGATTCGAGACCTACGGATCGGCGCGGTTATCGACGGTCGCATTCCCGATGATGCTGAACTCTCCAGCGTTGTTTCGCATTCCCGCCGACGCCGAGTTGACGAGCATCACTTCGGCCTCCGCAGTCCAATGCGACATGCCCGTCGCGTTGCCACGACTCGCCTCTAGCGACGAGAGGAAGAGCATGGCCGAACCAGCGATCATGGCTGCCGAGGTGTCGAGTGTGGTCGGGAGCGGCGCGTCAAAGTCCCACGGTACTTCGGTCTGATAGCGGTCGTAGGCGGTACTAAAGTAAATCTGCAGGGGAGGAGACGACAGGCATTCCGAGTCAGGGGGCCAGCTGCAGCAAGGGACGAGACAGGCCCGAAGTGTCAGAGGGCGACCGCCACGTACCGCCATGCGCGAAGCCGTCTCGAGGTAGAGCGAGATCCCAGTCGCGTTGTACATGTGCGCAAAACCGAGAATTCCCCATGCCTGGCCGCGACTCCACGTCGACGAGTTCGAATAGCCTTGGGCTGTCCCGCGCCACTGAACCTCGCCCGTCGTCGGACTATAGTCGACGACGTGGAACGAGCTGCCGTCGGCGCGGATATGGTTCTCGATTGTCTTGTTGGCGTGCGATTCAGCCATGGCTCGGTAGGTCGCGTTGCCGGTCAAGTCGGCCGCAGCGAGCAAGAGTCGCAGGTTCATCATGTTGTCGATGATCTGTGGCAGGGCAGAAGCTCCTCAGCCTCAGCGCCTTCGCACTCCAGCACGCAAGCCTCACCACCTCGAAGTTGTCGGGACCGCGGTCCCAGCTGAGCGTGCACCCGACCGTCGGCGAGTACAATTTGGCGAGCGCTTCGGCGTTGCTCAAGAGGGCCGAACGGGCCGTCGCGTTACTCGCGTCGATCTCGAGCTCGGCCATCATCGGCACCGAGTTGAAGCCGACGTCGTGGAGCCACGAGTCGAGGACGGCCTGATTCGGGTTGTACAAGCTGGCCGACCACGTTCTCGCGAGCGCGCGCCAGTCGGTCCCGTTGGATCCTGCTCTGTCGTTCGGACACAAGACCGAGTACCTCTTGTCGAGGGCGTAGAGCGCTTGCGGGAGGAAGGCCGACGTCCAGGTTGATTCGGGTTGAAACAGGTACGGTCCGCCTGGTTCGGCCGGCACCGTATACTCTGGCCATGTCGGCGTCGCACCGACTTGTGCACTCGTGTTCTGCGCCGTTCCTAGGAGCCTGCCGAGAGTCTGCGCGTCGCCGAACGGTTCGAGGTGCGACGCAAAGTTGGCCGCAGCAGATTCAGCGACGACGAGACGACCAGCACCGAGGACGAGCCAGAGCGTAGTCGCGCTCGCAAGCGAGGCAGCGCAGACCATCAGCCCTAGCTTCCTGACGAGTCTCGAGAGAAGGGAGCGGGCTACAGCGACGGCAAGAGGGTCAAAAAGTCAGAAGGACTGGACGTGAACGGTCGACTCGAAACCTGCCTCTCAACCCCTCGTGTGCTGCCTCGGAGGCTCTCTAGAAGACCTTAGAACTCGACTCGGACGACTGTCGGCTCCCGTGTGCTCTTCACCCAGTCGCGCCTGGCTCACAGAGACTCGCCCTCCCCACCTCTCTCCTCTGCTCTTCGACAACCCGCGCTTCTCGACTGCTCGACCAGACCGTCTCGCCTGCAGCCATGTCCGACTTGCAGGCCTACTTGGCGTCCAAGTACATGTCGGGACCGAAAGCCGACGCCATCCTCGACCGCGACGAGTCGCAAAAGCGGCGGAAAAAGAAACGCAAAGTCACCAACGACGACCCCGCACGGACACAGGGACTCGTCATTGCAGACGAGGATGGAGCGTTCGGAGTCCAGGAACAGGAAGAGGAAGAGTACAAACCAGGTCAGGACCCCGCCTTTCCCCTCGCCCGCTCTAATTCTCACTCTCGCTGACCACGTCTCTCTACGCCCCCGCGCACGCAGTCGTCGAGGAACGGAGGGGCCACTTTAAAGCGAAATCCAAGGCAGATTCATGGGCTGTCATCCGCGACGCCGACCCCGACTTGCGCCCAAAGTCGCCGACGCCCGAACCAGAAGACGAACTCCCCGCCGTCGCCGGCATGACGGTCGACTCGGCCCCGCGAGGCGGACTCCAATCCGCCGCCGACCTCCGCGCCGAGCAGGAACGGAAAGCCGTCGAGCAGGAAAAGAAACGGCGCAGGGCCGCCAAGGAGGAGGAACGCCGCAGGGCCGAGGCGCGCGCGCGCGGCGAAGACGAGGACGACGCCGACCCGCACGCGACCGTGTACCGCGACGCGACGGGCAAACGCATCGATATGAAGGTCCTCAAGGCGGAACAGGCCAAGGAGAAGCGGCAGCAGCTCGAAAAGGAGATGGCCAAGATGGAGTGGGGCAAGGGTCTTGTCCAAAAGGACGAGAAGGAGCGGAAAAAGGCCGAGGCCGAACGCCTCAAGAACATGAGCTTTGCGAGGTGCGTCCCTGCCTGACTCGTAGGTGCATCGGACAGCTAGCTGACGGCAAATCGCGCCTCAGGTATGCGGACGACGCCGACATGAACGACGAGATGAAGGACATTGAGCGATGGAATGATCCCGCCGCGGCCTTCCTGACAGTGAGTTCTCACTCGACTTCCTCGACTGGGCGACACTTGTTGACTTGAGCGCCCGGCGGTCGGCAGAAAAAGAAGGAAAAGTCAAGCAAAGGCCCAAAGTACCCGACTTACCAAGGCCCGCCGCCACCACCGAATCGGTTCGGTATCCGGCCAGGCTACCGATGGGACGGCGTCGACCGCGGCAACGGGTTCGAGAAGCGCCTTATGGAGCGGCAGAACTCGCGGTCGATGCACGGGGCAGCCGCGCACGCCTGGAGCGTCGAGGACATGTAGCGAGCACAGCAACGATCATACGCTCCCGCGGAATGGCAGCGGATTCTGAGGAGGAGATAGAGAGTACTCCACGAGCCATAGCTACCGGACTCGCCTCCTCCGCAAGATGACCTCTTCGCGGAGCCCGCCGCCGCGCCCTTCGTTGACCTCGACCATGTGTGTGGCGTACCGGACGAGGCCGCACTTTTCCTGCGTCCTGATGCTCGCAAAGTTCGTCGCGTAGGCTCCTCCACGGATCTCGTCGGCGCCGAGGAACCCGTCAAAGTAGTTGTCGAGCATCGACTGGAGGACGAGAGCCATGCGGCCATGGCCATGCAGTTCGGGATGGAGATAATCTGTCCGACGTCAAATTCAGCGGCATGATCTCAGCCTCTTCCACTCGGAGCGCGTGCCCGACTCACAGCCAAAGCTCCAGACTACGGTCGGGTCGAGCGGATCTTTCGCGTCATTCTCGGCGGCGAGGCGTTTCTGTTCGTCAGAGTCGGCTACGTCGACAAACTGCCACCTCGTGACGCCAAAGTCGCCGACCCATTCGTCCGTGTCGAGTCGGCGGATCGAGTGCAAAGACGGTTTTGGTACGGGCCATTTCGCCTGGGTCGCCGGCTTGTCGTGAGCGGCGTCCTTCCCGACGGCACCCTGGCCCGTTGCTGAGCCCGCTTCTTCGTCGTCGGCCATGTGTTTGAATGCGTCAAACATCTCGCGCGCTTGACTGTTGATAAAGTCGCCCCACGAACGAGCGTCTTCCTCCTTGAACGGCCAGGGCGGCCCGATGAGTTGCATGCCGACTTCGGGCCGCGTCAACGTGTCGGTGATCCGTTGCACATCTGTCGGTCGCTGGGGAGAGAGGATCAAGGCAGGCGACGAGGTGAGCGGGAGCGGGAGGTAAGGCTCGATCAGGGATTCGGTCGCCGTCGGGTTGTCGACCTTTGGCACGCTGATGGTGCGAAACCGGAAGGGAGTGTGCGCGCTGATGGCGTCGCATTGCGCCTGTGTCAGGTCGAGGCGGAGGTAGTCTGAAGCTGTCGCCATCGTTCGTGCGTGGGGCCGAGCGAGCGATGTGCGGGACGGACTGAGCCGAGTGTACTATAGCAGGTAGAGAGGCAAAACGCTGTCTAGCTAGGTCTCGACGCAGCGCAAGAGTCAACCGACGAGCAGCAGCGCAGCGCAGCTGCTGCAGAGTCAACGCGGGCGACGGACTCGACGCGGAGACTCCGGCCACCGCATGGTGCGCGCAGCTTCGTCTGCACGCAGCATAATCGACCGAGTCTGACCAATGCGTGGGTTAGCGCCCGTGCAGTGGGCAACGTGTGTCAGAGGGCGGGGCAGACGGTCTATGTTCCGGAAGGCGGCGCATGCAGCCTCGCGCCCGGCAGAAATCTTTTCCGGGTCATATGCCACCTCTCTGCCCACAAGCTTCGGAGTGCCCTGCTTCGTGTCACGAGACAGTGACCTTTCGTCTGCGAGCGCAACCTAGAGTCCGTTCTCGTCCATCCAGTCCATCGCGCGTTCCCACCCTGCCTCATCCCGTCGACCTGTCAACCGCCGCACGAGCCCATCGTCTTCCTCGTCGTCGACAAAGTCGCGGAGCAACCGGTGCTCGTCTCCTGGCCTGCCGCCGTCTTCGACCATGACCGCGATCGGGAATCCGGGCTCATAGTCGAATTCGGCGAGCGCCGTCGGGAAACGGTTCGGATCTCGTGAGTGCGCCAAGGGAGCGGACAGAGGGGAGACGAGGTGAAGTGCCGAGAGTGGGTGCGAGCTGACGTAGGTTTCGGCAACGAGAGCGGCATGCGAGGCGGCAAAGAGGAGTGGCGGGAAGGGCGAGGAGGTGGCCGGATCTCGGAGTAGCTGAACTAGCTCTGTTCGGTCGAGAGTGTCGCGTCATCAGGGGCAAACCAGATCATTTGTGGCGGATGCGCGGCAACGAGTAAGGACGGCAGGAGCGGGCAGGTGGATGTAGCGGAGAGAGCGACAGAGAAGAACAGTCAGACGCGTTTCGAGAAGCAGAGTCTGGGCAGCGCGAGGCTCGACGACGTGCCTCTCTCAAGCAGCTCTAGTCGTGCTTGCGACGTGGTCGCCTCGCGCGCGATCTTGTCGTCGACATTCAGGAGCAGGGAGGAATAGCCTCTCGCAGCGAACCGATCCGCCCAGTCTTGCCACGGACTGCAGGGCAAAGCAAAGCGGAGCGCAGAGCTCAGCAGGGTGGTCTTCGCTCAAGAGCGGGATGGGAGTACGGCGCACTCTCTCGTAGCGGGTCCAACCGATACGAACGCGAGCGGAAGAGCGAGTTGTCGACTCGCCGTCGAAGGCACGACGCGCACGGTCGAGAGCTGCCGGCTGCCTTTGGCAGTGCGCCGAGCGAGTCGCATGCGAAACAAGGACATCCTGCAGACTGAGGACAAGGGACGGAACGGTCGAGGCCAGGGTGGATTCCAGAAATACCTTGGGAAACAAGCAATAGTTTCTGATTACGATTTGCTATGTATGGGCTGGCCCCCCAACCCTCGGCTTGGCGCGCGCGCGTGTCCGGTTCCAACTCGAAGGTTCTCTCTTCTCGACTTTGAACCCACACTGTACAGCCCAGACACGCTCGAGGTGCATGCAGCAGGCAATCGACCTCATTACACGACTCAGCACTGACACTCTGTGTGCGCCTTGTTCAGACGCGCCGCGATGCCCCGTTCGTCCGCCTCGCCGCTCGCACGGCCGAGCCCCTCTAGCGCCGCCGCCGCCACGCCACGCCACCAACAGCCAGCGTCGCCGTCTCGTCAACCCAGGGCTCGCATGACCGCTCACAGTTCAGTACCGGGCATCATCAACTTGCCACAACCGAAAGCGTTCCACCAGCACCAGTCGTCGTCGAGGTCAACTTCGCCCGCCCGCACCCCGTTCCGCCACTCGTCTCACCCGCCCCAACCGGAACCGACGCAGCAGGACAAGCCTGCAGACGTCGTCGCAGGGTCCAGGACCACCCAAGTCAAGCGCCGGAACCGCGAGAAGCGGGGCGACAGTCCGCTCAAGCACGTCGCCGATCAGGCCGAGCCTAGCCCCGGCTATCCTCCCGTCGCCGACGCGATCCTCGCCAACGACCTCGCCGGCACCGAATCGCCTTCCAAGCCCGCTCGGAAACGTCGGGGAGGTCGTGCGGCTAGGCAACCGAGTCCGCCTATGCCTCCGACGGCCGACGCTCACTTGATGGCCCCGCCGCTCCCGGCGCACTCGCGGTCCCTCCCGAACCTCGACGCGCGGACCACGTACACCTCCTTGCCGGTCGAGGACGAGTGGGATATGCCTGCATCCGCTTCCGCTGCTGGTGGAGCGGCGCGCGGCAACGCGGACGCGCCCAAGGAGTCGCTGTCGTGGCAGCAAGAGCTGCTCCGGAACGGTTCGGTCGGGTTGCACTCGTCGTCTCAGCCTTCCCGTCACGGCAACAGCGGCTCGCCGATCTCTCGTCCGCGTTCGCGCGGGCACGTCGCCAAGGACCAGCAGCGCAAGCAGCGCCCGGCCTTGACGACGTCGCACTCCGAGTCGTTCGTCGCCAGCTCGTCCACGTTGAACTGGCAGCAGGAACTCCTCCTCCGCACCGACGAGGTTCAGCTCGTTCAGCAAGTCACGGTTACGGCTGGTCCGAACGCGACACCGGCTCGCCAGCGCCGCAACCAGATCAAGGACAGCATCACGTTCGGCCTCGCGAACCTTGACCTCGCCGAGACTGCTTTCGACGACTCGATCGGGTCGCCCGTCGCGCCAGCGAGCAGCCGCCGTCAGCAGAAGCGCACTTCGCACACTCCGCAGGTCGTCGTCGACGACCAACTCGTCGCGACGCCGACCAAATCCGTCGAGCCTCGTTACGCCGGCCCGACTTTCCACAACTCGCCGGCTCCGAGCGCTTTGCCGATGCCCTCCTTCATGCTCAGGCGTCAAGCCGAAACGGTCGCCATCCACTAGGCTCTCATCGCTGCCGGTGCCTCGTACGTTACGCACGCGCGATGCGGCTTTTCTCGCTTGTACCCAGTCTTGCTGACATCTCGGCCTCGCTTGCTCCTCGTGCTTTGCCTGTTTCTAGTTTCGACTACGCTCCCTTCAATTTCGCCTCTTCTCTCGACTTTCGGCTTCCGGAGACCGCCTCTTTTCGCTCCAGCGGGTTCTTTCTGTGTTTCGCATCGTCCGCCTACGTTTCGCTGTTGTCGTCATCCGCCGTCACAAACGCTTTACCGCCAACTGTACATTCGGCGTTTCTACTACCACCATGTCGTCATCAGCCTAGCTCTCGATCGGATGGGCTTGTCCAACCAGCATACCACTTCGGGCGATACCCGTGCCGTCCTCCGGATTCTCCGTCCAGTCTGTCGCCTCCGTCTTTCCAAGCCTCTGTTGTCCCCGCCTCGCCTCTCTCTGCCGTTCTACTGTACGCGACACCGTCGACCTGTGTTTTGCGGGTATCTCGAGGTCGTCGTTCTCGCCGAGGAGGCGCATTCGCGCGCCCCTGCTGCCTCCTCCGTCCGACCATCGCGCCTCGAGCAGTCGCCCGACCTCCAGCTATATCCTGCCTGGATCGGGGGCTGAAGCGCCCTTCTCCCCTGCCGTCCTGTCTGTACCGTACATCTCCTCGCGTGTTTCCATTTCTTGTCCGCATCTTCACCCCTTGCCGCTCTGCTCGCATATTCTCATTCGCCTTTTCCTCCTTCCCTCCCCGCATAGCTCTTGCCCCCTCCCTCTCGCCTTCTACTTTTCACCCTTGCCTGTTCAACTAGGCGCTCTTGACTTTGCAACTTTTCGTCCTCGTCGCTTCCTCTTGCGCCCCACTCGGCTCGTCTTCTTCGACTCTTCTTTATAGCTCGCTGCCGTGCAGAGTGACTCCTTTTGAAGATGCAGGAACGCTTCTTGCGGACGGCTTGCATGCAGCTGTCGCCGTGCTTCAAAGACTGGGATGCTTCGCGACGACGAGCCGACGCTCTCCTCGCCGAGTGAGCCTCGCATTCGCTAGCCTGGGGGGTTGTTGTGCAAGGCGGCTGATGGCAGCTCAACTGGTCTAGCTTGGATGCGGATTCGATCGACTTGCTCGTCCTGCCCGAGATGGCCTTCACCGGTGAGCGCGGCGCGGACGTCCTCCCGGTAGCGGCAGATCAAGCCGCTGCGTACATGCTGACGTCCATTCGCATCAAACAGGCTATTGCTTCAAGTCCAAGGAGGACGTCGACCCGTTCGCGGAACTGGTCGGCGAAGGGAGAACTTTTGACTGGGCCGCTTCCACCGGTTCGCGCCCTCCCTGGTTCGCCAACGATGTTTGGTCTTAGCTGACCTGAAGAATGCGCGCCAGCTCGACGGATCGGCTGCTATGTCGTAATTGGTCTCCCGATACGAGATGCGAGCGAAGCGGCAGAATCGACGCCGATACCCGAGCGAACGTACCGCAACTCGGTCATCATCGTCTCGCCCGAAGGATCGCTCGTCCATGTCTACCACAAGACGTTCCTGTACGGCGAGTTGACGAACGACCGCGCCGACTACCTGTGGGCAATTGCCGGACCAGGCTTTTCGGCGGTGGATCTCCCTTTCCCTCCCTCATCACCCTGTCGGACTCGAGGGCACGACGGACCAACGCCCGCGACCTTTCGACTCGTCCCAGCTATCTGTATGGACCTCAACATGCCGACGTTTGAATCTCCGTTCGACGCGTTCGAGCTCGGCACGTTTGCCAGCGAACACGACGCCGACCTTGTCGTCGGAGCAATGTCTTGGCTCGATTCGGAACCGCCGACTGCGCACGAGGGAGTCGGGACAGATGAGGCCACGGACGACCCGGGAAGCGTCACAGAGTGGGAGCAAGTTCGACAAGTCCTCTCGTACTGGGTACTGCGGCTTAATCCGTTGATCGGGTCCGGCGCGGCCTTTGTCTGCGCGAACCGGATCGGGCGCGAAGGCGGTACGCCTCAGTCTGATTCGCCGCTCCAATCATGCGGGCACGCTGACGCGGTATCCTGTACTGGCAGACGTGCTATTCACCGGTTCCAGCTGTGCGATCGAGCTGGGCGACCGACCGACAGTGGTCGAACACGCTGGCAAGCGAACAGAGCGACTAGTCCTCGCACGAGTCGCACTTCCGGACAAATCGGGATCAATCGATTAGAGCGGCAAAATGGTCCGGACTCCTGTTGTTGCTTTTTACACCTGCACACGCATTCTCTACGAGATGGTGATGATGATTTTGCCGATGTTCTTGGCCTGCACGATACAAAAGGGCGTGAGCAGGCACGAATGCTCGAGCGCGAGCGGGGCGTAGCGCACCTGCTCCATCTCCTCGTGGGCTTGTGCGATTTCATTCCAGTCAAACGTCTGCAGGGAACGGCGTCTCAGTCAGCGCAGGCTCCTTGACGCACAGAGGCGCTCATGCTTTATATGTGTGCTTACCTTGTGAATGACGAGGTCGAGTCCTTCGTCGCCTTTGCATCGAGCGAAGACCTTGTCCAGGGCCTTTTTCGAGAAATCCTGCAGCAAGTTGCTCTGATAGTCGAGGGAGCGGGATCGCAACGTCGTACCTGCGAGACGTGTTTGCGTTTTCGTCAGTATTATGCGGACGTAAAGGCATGGGGCCTCGTCTCACCCTCGATCCGCAGACGCTTGTACAGGATTTGACTAATGTCGAACGGTCCCTCGGTCTTCGCGCCTCCCATAAGACCGAGCATGACCATGCGCCCGTCACGTCCGAGCGAAGCAAGGTTCTTCTCCATATAGTCCGCTCCGATGAAGTCGATGACGATGTCGACACCCGTCTTGTCCGTCAACTTGGCAACCTGCACGTCCGTCGAGTCAGCCACCCAAGCTCACTGTCCGGCGATCAAAGTCCTCCCTGACCTCTTCGGCAAAGTTTTGCGTCTTGTAGTTGATGCTGAGTCGACGAGCGCTTCAGTCGTAAGTCTGTGCATAAAGGGATCTTGCACGGAGAGCAGGCTCACCCCTTGGCGCCGTGCTGTTCGACAAACTTAATCTTCTCGTCGGTACCAGCTGTCGCGACCACCAGACCGCTGCAGGAATCCCGTGGTCAGTGCAAAGCAGAGGTTACCGGCGAAGAGGAAGACTTGCGCGTCGAACGCCTTGGCAAGCTGAATCGCGGCCAGCCCGACGCCCGAAGCGCCAGCGTGGATGAGAACCTTGCTACCGGCCTTCATCTCGGCGATCAGGAAGAGCGCCTGCCAGGCGGTGAGCCAGTTCTCGGGGACAGCTGCGGCCTGTTCCCATGAGACGTGGTCCGGCTTGCGCGTGCACATGCCGGCGGGGACCGAAATGTACTCTGCGTACGCGCCCCCGGTAGCGAGACCGAAGCTGTGTACGGAGATCGGAGGGGTCAGTTCGGGCACGACACGGGCAAGGCTGTGCAAGGAAAGGACGAACACTGGGTCTCCCTTCTTGAAGTCGCTCGATCCGGCTTCTTCCACTGTCCCGCTGAACTCGACGCCGAGGATTTCTGAGGCACCGGGCGGCAACGGGTACACTCCGCGACCTGGAAAGAGGAAGACACGAGACGGCGCGGTCAGTTCGAGGTCGTGCGGAGAAACACCGGTCCCGACGGCGATCTCGGTAAGCCTCACGCTGCATGATGTCCATCCGGTTCAAGCCGAACGCCTTGATCTGCACGAGTAGGACTCTGTCAGCTTTCCGAAACGGCGGCATCGCACGCATGAGCGGCCCACCTTGACGATGATTCGGCCGTCCCCTTCTTTCAGAGTCGGACGATCCGCCTCGCCCAGGTACAGGTCCTGGGCGCTGTCGCTCTTGCCGCCCTTGATCAGTACTGCGCGCATCTTGTTGCTCATGCTTATTGTGGCAATGACTATGCCGTAGCAGAGGGAAGCAGCTGCCCGGCGTTCTCTCTCTCTCTCGGCCGCGCTGGCTGCTCCGTCATCGACGCCCCAGTCGATGTTTTCGGACTTCGGACATGACAAGGTGACTCTAAGGTAGTACTGTAGCATGGTGTTCTCTTTTCTCGGATGTTTCGAGAGAGACAATGCGGCCGGCACCTCCTGAGAGAAAGTGCTCGAGTCGCCCGGACTCCGCGGACTTGCCGATAATGGGTCTGGAACCGGAGAAACCCTCTGTAGACGCCTTGCAGGGTACGTCCCTGGGCGATTCACAGCTTCAAGACGTACGGCGGCCTGTTGGCCGAGGCGGGGCGCGAGAGGCGTGTGATCCGCTGCGCGGCGCTCTCCCGCCGGGGCAGCTTGACCTCCACACTCTCTTCACCTCGCACGCTTTGCTGCAGTTTTACGCGTGTGAACGCTCCTTCGTACCCGTTGTCACGCGCTTGCGGCCCCCTCTCACCCAGCAGCGACCGCGTGAAGCCGCGAGGGGAGCTTCGCCATCGAATGTCAAAAGTCGGCGCGTCGACCTTGATTTCGGCCGTCGACGTTTCGCAGAGCCGCAGTGGACGCCATGCAGCTCACTCTAGTCCCTCCGGACGCATACCCGATCCCGCCCGCCTTCCACGCGCACGAGCTCAAGCCCCCATCCTTCCGTCCGCGCAAATCGGTCAAGTCGCCTGAACTCTGGACGCGGACCCGTCAGCAGCTCGCCGAAGTCGGAATCCGCGTTCCGGACCCTCTCGCCGGGGATCTTGCAGCTTGGTGGAGCTATGCGGTCAGCGCGGTCGAATGGAACCTCGAGCTAGAGGAGGTGATCGTCACGCTCGCCGACGGAACGCGCGAGCGGTGGGACCTGCAACCCTCGGACCGCGTTCGCTCGACTAGCGTCATCGAGGACAGCGAGATGGAAGATGTAGACGGCCCGACCGAGCCAATGATGGCATCGTCGTCGCCTCTCGAGTCGGATCCGACCGCGGATCGCCCGTCGTCGTCGCGTTGGCATGCGGATGCGGTCTCGGCCCGTCTCCGCAGCTTCGCCCTACAGCTACGAAGCGCCTACGAAGACCTCGGCACAGCGACGGTCTCAGATCCCGTGGCGCCCGATATCTCGACCGAGACAGACTACCGGTTGCTCATGCTGCTCGCCGCCGAGCCAAGTCGGCAAATCCCGTTCGAGTGGAGTGACGCTCAGATCATGTACGAATACGCCATGATGGGCGTCGACGGTAACACGGAGGAGGGGCCAGAAGCCGAGACTACGCGCGAGGGTCGCATGCCGGCGTGGCGGCGGGAGCTGAGGCGGCCTTCTCAAGGTCGACGGCGTGATGCCGACGACCCGGACGACTTCGATCCAGCGAAGTTCACAGGTCAATTTCGTTCGAAGCGTAGACCGGCAGGTCGCAAAGACAGCAACGGACGACCAATCGAAGCGTACACCTACCTGGCCGTCATCGATCTCCTCACCCAGATCCGGTCCTACCTGTGCGACCTCTTCGCGGCCACCGTGATACCTCAGCTGCGCGACAGGCTTCCACCAAGCTATACGTTGTGGGCTACCGACAGCGCGATTGTGTGGGTTCGCCGCGAAGCGATCAAGCGGGCTCGCGACGCGGCGGACCTCATTGTTGAGCTCCTCGACGACGATGGCGACCGGTTCGACTCCTCCGAGTGCAGCTCGAGTTGCCGGTCATCGCCGATGCAGATCGATGCGGACGATAGGTCGCATCCGTTCGACATCATCGTCGACATGGACGAGGCCGAAGGCATGCTCGACGGATCGCAAGGCATGGACGAATGGCAGGCCGAGGAGCACCGCCAGCAACGACTCGCAGACAACCCCCTGCGCCTCCTTCGCGACGACTACGAGCTTCGAAAGTGGTGCATCGACATGAGCGACCGGGCGCGAATGCTCGACCTCGTCGAAGACGACACGACGGCGATCCGCTCGCCGGACTGGATCAAGCGGGTCCCGTCTTTCGAAGTCTCGAGTCTCGACGGAGCGCAGTCAAGCGACTCTGACATGCCGGGCATCGGCCGGTCGGTCCGTCGCAAGACGTTGTTCTCGTCGCGCTCGCGCATTGTTGAGACGCCGTCGAGCTCGCCGCCACCCGGCGTTAATCGGGACAGGTCCGCGTCGCCGGACGTACCTGGACTGACGCATTCCGATACGGAAACCGAGCCGTCGTCGGAAGTCGACGAGCTCTCCGAAGAGGACATCGCTGTCGGTTCGACCCTCTTGGCGCGCGACTTTTTCTACCCCGACGATCCCCTCGGCGAAGGCTTCTTGCCGCGCCGCCTTCCTTTAGAGCTCGTCGACAAGAAGAGCAAGGGTGGCGCCGAGCTGCAAGAACATCGGGAGCTCCTGCATTCCGTCCTGAACGAAGTTGCCGGAGTACGTTGTTGGCAAATCTCGGTTCGCTGTGCGACGACGGTGGCTGACTGCATCTTTCTCTCGGAACAGCTGCAGAAACGTCTCGTTGCCTTGCATGAACTTGTCAAGGAGGAGACCAAGACGTGGGAGGAAGAACGAGCCCAAAGCGTCGGTACGTTGTGCGACCGGCCTGAAGTGCAGGCGGCAAGAGAGCCAAGCAAGTCCCCGCCCACAGCCTCGCCGGATTCGAAGGCAAGTCTAGTGCGTGTCAAGATGGGGCGCACGATCTCCCACCCACCGCCGGGTCCCGTCCGCCGACGTCATCCGCCACGCCCGGGGGCGCCGTTGCTCAAGCAGTCATGCGACCGTGCACTGGGTCAAGCTCTCGACGAAGCTTACCGGCAGTCGGACTCGCCGAGCATGCCGAAGCACGTACGACAGGGCAAGCTCACTGCTGCGGCGCAGGAGTTGCCGAGGAAGCGGCAGCGGCACAACCTCGAGACGTACGGAAGGCTCATGGCGATGTCGAACCACATCCTCCGCGACGAACCAGAAGTCCCGATCCCCGCGTTCATGCAGCAGAGGAAGCGCGTCAGCAACGGTCCCGGGTTCAGGAGGAAGCGCAAGAATGGCGGCGCAGCGGAAGGATCAATCCGGCCGGCGAAGCGCGTCAAGCGGCACCGACAGCAAGACAACAGCGGGACGGAGGCCGACGAACAGACACCCTCTGCGGCATCTGCACGTCCGAGGGTGTCGCCATCGCCAGATCAGCGCCACTTGGCTGCGGCCGGACTGAGTGCACGCCGCCGTAGGGTCCTCGAAGCCCTCAGCAACGACTCAGGTCTAGGCAGCATGCCATTCGACAGCGCTTTCGGTGCCGGGGACGAAGGAGACGACGACGATGACGAGTCTGGCACGGATAGCCTGGACGCTCCGCCTCCGGCGTACGACTCGGCGCTTGACTGGGGCGACGAGCTCGACGAGCTGGAGGAAGTCGTCGTCGGGCCCGTCACGCAACAGGAGGAGCTGCCGGTCGAGGAGGACCAAACCCGCCCTCGCCAGCAACGCGCGTCGGATAGCATCCGTCGTTCTGGCGAGCCCTTGGACGGCTTCGACTACTTCGAGGCGCCGACCCGTTTCGGTTCGCCGATCCCATACTCTCGCCCGCACATCTCGCCGCTCGTCGAGCCTGCTGCGCTGCCCATCGACAGCGCGGGATCGGCGACCCATTCTCTTCTTGCCGCGCAGCCTGCCTACCCGCTCTCGGCCGCTCGCCTCGAAAGCGATGCAACACCTTCCACAATCGGGGCGGAGTCGACCCCAGCAGTCCAGCTCGGCAGCCTGAAGTCGACTATTCGCAACGCAGCACAGGCAGCCGAAGGCGAGGCCGCAAACTCGCCTCAGCCTTTCGAATCGACTCCCTCGTTGTTCGTCAACTTGCCCTCCGACGTTACCGCGCAGCTAGAAGCGCAGTGCGACCAGCGCAGCGAGGCCGACGGGCACCCCTCGGGGCTTTCTGACGAGGGAGCTTGAGCATTCCGCGCGTGTTCGCAGAGCGTGAGCAGTAGCAAGAACAGCATCGACGAGCCCTTTACGCTTGCTTGTATCGAACGTCCCGGTACTGGCCCTCCGTACGTGTAAAGCTTTGTCGGTGCGAGTGTAGGCTGCAGCTGCAGGAGGCTCTGTGCACTCAGAGCGATTATGAGCGTGCCTCATGAGTTGCGTTTGGAGATCCGCATCACCGCCTCCAAGTATAGAGACAAAGAGCGCGGGGATCCACAAGCATGTCGTCACACGTCAGCTGCAGCACTGATGAGAGACGAGAATTCTGGGGCGACAGAGGGAAGCTGGGGACCCAGGGTGCAAACGACCGGTGAACCGTTCGCGACGAAGTAACCGTTCGCGGTCGTTCGGGCTTGGCTCGTCCTGCCCTTCTGCTTCCTCCCAACCAGTCCTTCGTGAGTCGCGTACGAAGCCTGAGCATTGACGTTGACGAGACTCCCGAGCTGACTGCGGCCCTGATGATAAACTTTTTCCTGCCTCTCTCCGCGTTTTTCTTTCTTCGCTCGCTGATCCCGCGCTTCGCCGCCGTCGTCATCGTTTCGCATCTGTGCTTGGAACCCGTGCAACGCACTCTCCCTCTCTCGTTTTCAAACGCAAGAACAGACGACCTTCTTCCTAGACACCTCCGTATCTATTCTCCCGTCGATTCACACCGCACAAAATGGCCAACGACCTCGTCCGCTCCGCCGTCCAGTCCATGTCGGGTCTCGGCAGCAGCTCGGGCACTGCTTCGCCCTGGGACACGCCTCTTGCGACTCCGCACGAGTCGCCCGCGACGACGCCCGGAGGCTCGCCGATTGTCCGCGACAGTGATGGCAAGCGCCTCCCCAAGATGTCGGACATCAAGATGATCCTCTCGGACGGTGAGTTGTCTCTCGGGGAAGGTGGACTTCCGACACTACCGCGCGAAGGGCTGACCCTGTTGCACCTGGTTCATAGTCGACGGTACTCTATTCACCGACGCGCACGAGCTGCACCCGGCGACGACCGACGCGATCCGCTACATCCGGAAGAACCACCCGGACGTTCCATTCATTCCCGTCACCGGCAAGCAGCTCAGCTCGTGCCGCGACCTGATCAAGGAGCTCGACCTCGCCGACATGCCGGCGGGCTGCATGCACGGCGCCATCATCTACGACCATAAGCACCAGATCGAGCAGCAGATGTACCTCGACCCGCACTTTGTCCGTGACGTCGCGCGGTTGATGCGCAAGCACAACAAGTCGACCTTCCTGTACGTCGAAGAGTGGAACGCCATGGTCACCAAGGAGGAGAACGGCACCAAGGACTGGGAGCAGGTCGCCCGCGGTTTTGACCCCGCCGTCCGCGACGAGCGTGAGACCGACTTTATGCAGCGCGTCCTCAAGGGCAAGGAACGCATCTACAAGGTGCGTTCAGCATGTACAGCTCGCGCGCATCAGGAGCGTTGTTGACCGTCTTGCGCGATCTGGCAGATCTTCCTTCCCATGGACGAGGAGGTCGTCCCCCAGTTCCTCGAGCTCATCGAGAAGTCGTTCCCGGACGTCGCGTTCAAGACGACTCGCGCGCTCCCGTACATCATCGAGATTGTCGCCGAAGGTGTCGACAAGTCGGCCGCGCTCGCCTACTTCTGCGCCAAGTTTAACGTCAAGGCCGAGAACGTCATCACGTTCGGCGACGGCGAGAACGACGTCGGCATGTTCGAGGCGGCCGGTTACTCGGTCGCGATGGCGAACGGCATGAAGAAGCCGAAGCGAGTGGCGACCCACCAGACCAGTTCGAACGACGACGGCGGAGTCGGCAAGTTCCTCAACAAGATCTTCCGCCCCGAGATGTCGGACGAGCCGGATGCGCGCCTCAGTGTCGACCACCTCAAGCAGCTCGACCAGCAGCTCGCCGCCAACTCGCCGCTCGCCGCCGGCGCGTACCCGTAAGGGCCTTGTCCAGACTCGCAGAGGACGACCCTGGTTTGGTTTCCTCTGCGCGCCTCTCTCTCTCTCTTGCCCCGGACTGTCTCCCCTGCATGCTGCGCCTCCTCTAGCCTGATTTCTCTCGCCCGAAGACGTGTACATAACCCTCGGCGCATACCCATCGCATAGAAAAAGCTGTCATATAGCCAGGAATTTCTCTTCATTCGTCCTCGAGACTGTTCGCGCTGGCGAGAATTCGCATTACACGGAGTCGTGCTTTGAGCCGCAGACTGCACGTACGCCCTCGCCTGACTCGGGCAGGGAGCATAGCGATCAAACCTGACGCTTTGTCGCGTCGCCCTCCTTACTGTTCAGCTGTCGATCCGCTCCTCGAGCGTAGACCGCCATGGAGCCGTCAGATCCGACGTTTGGCTTTCCCTTCAAGCCGTACAAGCAACAGGAGGAGCTCATGACCCACTTGTACCGAGCCATGGCTGCCGGCCAAGTGACCGTCATCGAATCGCCGACGGGGACTGTAAGCCACGCAACTCCTGGACGGATAGCGCGATGCACTGACCGATGACTGACAACTGGCCTACAGGGCAAGTCGCTGTCGCTCATCTCGTCGTCGCTGTCTTACTTGCGGGACGCAAAGGCGCACGCCCGAACCGACCTCGTCGCTTCGATCCGCGCCGCCGTCGCCGACTCGGAATCGTTCAAGGACGAGCCAGACTGGGTCATCGAGCATGAGATCAAGACGAAGCTTGAAGATCTCGAGAGGCAGGAGCGCGAACTCGACGAGCGTTTGGCCAAAATCCGTCAAAGGGAAAGGCACGAAAAGGCCCGCGCTGCGCAGGAAGGGCGCACTTCCATGGCTCGGAAGAGACAGGTACGAGCTGTTTCTGGCCTAGCCTGAATGATGTCGATCGGAGCTGCAGGCTTCCGCGTTGAGAGGCGCTAACACCTTGTTCGCGCGTGCCCTCCCACTAGAGAAGGGACGCCGAGCCAGGTCTTTCAGGCGACGATGAGCAGTACGCCCCGACGCCCTACGAAGAAGCGGACGCGTCGACGGCCGACGCCTCCGCGTCAGCGGAGGACAACTATTCTCCGGCAGTCCGTGCGCTTCTCAACTCGTCAGTCCGCCGCTCCCGTTCATGCGTCAACTACGGGTGTTCTGACATCTCGCTCTCCTCTGCACCCACACATCAAAAGACTTTCTGGCAAGTCTAGGCCGGAAGAAGAAGACGAAGAGCCCGATGTCCAAAAGGTTCGTTCGCCTTGGCAGCGGTCGAGGGGCACGATCCGCTGACGCCGACGACAACTTTGCCCGCCAGATCTTCTTTGCATCGCGGACGCACTCGCAGCTGTCGCAGTTCGTGGCTGAACTGCGCAAGACGGTCTTCGCGCGCGGATCGGAAGGCGGCAGCCCATCAACCGACCCTGAAGTTTCGAAGGAACTCGACGGACCGCGAACAGAGGCTCAGCGTCCAGTCCGGTTGATACCGCTCGGATCCCGCCAAAATCTCTGCATCAACGACGATGTCCGCAAGAAAGCCGGAGGCAGTAACGATGCGGTAGGAGATCTCTGCGTCGAGCTGCAGAAGGCTGGCAAGGACCGCTGCCCTTACTTGCCTCCGGCTGACGAGTCGGCGCCGATGAACGCGTTCCGCGACAAGGCTCTAGTGAGTCGCGCCTCGACGATATGCGCGCTGCTTCGCATCACTCACCGCTGGAATGACAGGCGAACGTGCACGACATCGAAGACATCGAGGAGCTCGGGCGCAAGACGCACACGTGTCCGTACTACGGATCTCGCAAGGCCGTACGGAGCGCCGAAGTCGTCACTCTTCCGTACAACATGCTCATGCAGAAATCGGCGCGTGAAGCCCTCGGGATCTCGCTGAAAGGGTGCGGCCCCAAGGGATTTCTCGCTAGCCGAGCGTCCAACTGACCTTGCTGACGATCTGCGCGCGTTACCAGACACGTTGTCCTGATTGACGAGGCCCACAACCTCATCGAGTCGGTGCTGGCACTGCACAGCGTCAGCGTCACATCGTCGCAGCTCCTCACCATCCGCCAAGCGCTCCTCACCTATATCCAGAAATTCCGCTCTCGCTTTACGGGTCTGAATGCGACGTATCTCAAGCAGCTCGCTGTCGTCCTCAAGGCGTTGTCCGACTTTGCCGAATCGTGGGCGAAAGGCGGCAAACGCGAAGAGATGGTCTCGGTCGGAAAGGTCCTGGCGGGCGGGTCAGGAAGCGGCGCAGTCGACCAGATCGACTTGCGCAAGCTTGACGAGTATCTGCAGCGCTCGAAGATTGCTCGCAAGGTGAGTGCGCTCTCCGGCCCTCGTTTCTCCGCTGTTGACGGACTGACTCGAGGGTACTGCCAGATCGGTGGGTACAGCGATCAGCTCGCCGAGCAGAAGAGCGCAGCCGGTCCGTTCATGAGGTCCTGCATCATGATACCACGAAGCAGGCTGATCCGCGTGTAACTGTGCAGGAAGGCAGCAGGTCCGCAACATCGCGACTCGCGCCCTGCACCAGATTCAGCAATTCATCCTCTGTTTGGCGAACGCGGACCGCGAGGGGCGAGTCCTCGTTTCGCAGGGGACCGAACATACGTCGACAGCTTCGGGGTCGCCGACCGTCACGCTCAAATACCTACTACTCGCGCCAGCTGACTCGTTCCGAGACATCGCCGAGGACGCCAAAGCCGTCATCCTTGCAGGCGGCACGATGGCACCAGTACGTCCGAAACTCATGCTTACACGAGTTGTGTCGAGCCCAGGCTGATGAGCGGTGGCACAGATGGACGACTTTCACAATCAGCTCTTTCCCTACCTGGCGTCCGACCGCTTCTCGACCTTCTCTTGCGGCCACGTCGTGCCGCCCGAGCAAGTCCTCACCTGTGTGGTCAGCAAAGGTCCTTCCGGCGTGCCGTTCAGCTTCACTTATCAGACTCGCAAGGAGGCGAAGCTCGTGAGCTAGTCATCTCGATCCGTCTCTCCACATTCCGACCGCTGACGCGATTACTCAGCTTGACGAGCTTGGACAGGCTATCACCAACGTTGCTACGCTCACGCCAAAAGGTGTCGTCGTCTTTGTGCCATCCTACGAATTTCTCGGCGAGGTGCAGTCGCGCTGGAAGGTGAACGGCATCTTGAGCCGTCTTGCCTCGAGGAAGGAGGTGCGCGGAAGAACTGGCGGGGCGAGTGCGCGGACGAGTAGGGCGCTGATACGGCGCTTCCCAGGTGTTTTGGGAACCGAAATCGAGCGCGGACGTCGACGCTGTCCTGCGAGAGTATGCGGCGGGGAACACCGGCGACGGCAAGGTCAGTCTCGTCCACGCCGAATCCGCTCGCCGACGGAGACAGACCTCTCTGACGGATCCAAAGTCGCAGGGCAGCATCCTCTTCGCGGTCATCGGCGCAAAGCTCTCGGAAGGCATCAATTTCGCCGACGACATGGCCCGAGGTACGTACTCGCTCTTACTCACCCGATCGCCACGGACCACTGACGCTCCCTAGACTACCTCTTCAGCTGTTGTTGTGTGCGGTCAGTGGGATCTCGGCAGCGTCCTGCACCGGCGACGAGAGGGCTGATCGAAAGCTCAACGCAGGAATTCCTTATCCGAACTCCCAGTCCGCCGAGCTCAAAGAGCGCATGGCGTATCTCCGCGATACGTCGCCCAAAACAACGAGTGACGCCGGTCAGATCTTCTGTAAGCATCCAATCGCTCCGTTGCACCCGTTGGAACATGATCCTGACCCTCGAAAACTGGCAGATCAAAATCTCGCATTCCGGGCCGTCAACCAATCGATCGGTACGTCGTGCTAGCAGCTCTACGTCCCGACCGTGACTGATTCGCAGCCGAGTGGACAGGACGAGCTATCCGGAGCGCGCGCGATTGGGCTGCTGTGATCTTGTTCGACGAACGCTACGCGCAACCCTCCAAACTCGCCCAGCTGCCTACATGGCTCGGCGGCGATGTCCGGAAACCACCCAACTTCGGTGCACTGATGAAGGAGCTCGCCAGATTTAACCGTGCCATGCAGAGTCGGGCCGAACAGCGGTGATCCCTCGCCGAAAGCCAAAGTTTTCCGCCGCGCTATCAAGCTTGTTGTCGTATTACCCTCTCCATATAGCTCGTACGCGTCACACAGCACCATCTGCAAAGAGAACGTTACATGGTAGTGGTAACACGACAACAAATGGCCACGTAGAGTGTCTGAGTGAGAGAGAATGTCTGTGAAGAGAGTGTCCGCTTTGGGCAAAGAGAAAATGACGTCAGACTGAGCGTCTATTTGTGATGTCGCGCTATGTGCAGTGAGATGCGAATGCCAGGTGCGGGCCGAGTGAGAACGAGTGCCGACGAACGCGCGCCAACCGCGTCGTGCGCCATCGTGAGGAAGCTGTTCATCCCATCCGCTCCCAGGGTGAACCAGCAACGTAACGCGACGGAGTGATCGCAGCGTCGATCCACGGGGACACGAGCGAAGGCGGCGGTTTGAGATGCGTGGGGACCGCGGGCTCTGCGGTGTGAAGGGACAGAGTCGGTCGTCGACCCGAGTTGGTTGATCTCGGTACGGCGAAATCGGTCTGCTCGGGCGGCGCCGACCTCGGCAACCCATAGACTAGTCCCGCTGGTTCGGTTCCAAGGTCTCCGCCCTGTGGATATCGCTCCGCGGAACCGTCGTAGCTGACAGGCGAGGGTAGCACGTTCTGCGAGGACGATAGGTAGTGCTCGGTCGCGACGAAGCCGTTCGCGAGTGGGTAGGTATGCTGCATGGTTGAGCAAGCTTGTCAGAACGGGGACTCCCTCCGAGCGCCCAACCGTCTTCAACCGTCTTCACTCACGCAATAATCGTCGGCGGAATTCGGGGTCGCCATAGTATACGGTCCGAGCGGCAGGTCCGAATAACCTTGCGAATAGATCGCGAGGTTGAATGGAGGGGGCTGTTCCGGCATTGGCAGCAAGCTCGACAGTATATTCGACGCGCGCCGGACGAGGCGGACATGCCCAGGCGGAAAATGCAGGCTCGGCAAGTCGGCCAGCAGGCGGTACAGCTGCTGTCCGATCGGAGAAGTGCTGGCGAGAGCGTACGAAGTGCCTGCAGAGACGAAGTACGTTGAGCACCGTGCTGATAGGGTCCTGGGGCGGTGCGCAAAGTCGCTCACCGTTGAGTCCGACCGCTGCGGCGATCGCTGCCGAGAAAGCGCGGAGGAGAAGTACTGCAGGGCAGTTCGGCACGCCGGAAGACTGTCCGATTGAGTTGAGCAGGCAGGCTGGAGCGGGCGTGGAGAGTCAGTCACAGAGTCCCGCCGTCGGGCTAAGACATCGAGCAGCTTACAGAGAACTTGAGTGGCCGTTTCATCTTGCTTCGCGGTACTGAGTCCTGCTGGATACGCAAAACGGTGAAGGCGATTGTACGAGAAACGCGCCATCGCGACAGCAAGAGCGTTCTCTCGGTGCACGTCGAGGAATTTTTCGAGTTCGTCAAGGAGGGTAGTCACTGCCGATGCCGACAGCGATTTTGGGCGCGACACGAGTCGGGTGATCCGGGCGTTCAGTACGGCGGCCCGATACAAGGCTCCGGTTGAGCCGGGTTCTTCGGACCCCGGCATGCGCGTCGTGATGTCGTCCTCGTCGAACGGCTGCCACGCCTTACCAAGCATGGGGCGTACCATCGCCTCGAAGACGTACAGCGTCCAGAATATCCGGCGGCGGACTTCTGCTTCGTATGGTGGTAGATCGGGATCGACCTCGTCGGGATCTCGGTGAAGTTGCAAATCGAAACAGCCGGACACGACGGCGACGCCAGCACTGAGCGCAGCTTCGGCGTACCGAGCGCCCTCCGACATCCACCACTGGACGAGCAGGATGAAGCTCCGGACGCCCTCGATCGTGGGCTTGTCGAGGAAATCTGCATGCGAGGCATGGTATGGTTTAGCTTCTAGAGCACCCGGATGGCTACCCGTGAGCCGCACTCACGGTTCTCGGCGAGAATCCGCCTCGCCGCGTCGAACCAGGTGCGGGCAAGGAGCTCCCGAGCCGGTCCGCTCGGCAGGAAAGGACTGCGCGCGAGTTCTCCGCCGTCCGGAGCGGCGAGAAGACCGTATGCGCAGATGATCAGGAATGTCGCGAGCCAATTAGGCTCGGGAGTTGTGCCCTCCCGCAAATACGAGTCGAACTGTGCTAGGAAGGTCGGCTGATGGACGAGTCGTAGGAAGTAGTTCGCGAGGGCGAAGTACGCGGTAAGGCAGACCTGGGCTTGTTCGAGAGTCGGGAGGACGCCTTCGATACCATGACGGCGCTCCTCGGCAGAGACGGGTAGGTGAAGCGCAGCTGGATGAGGAGCATCGAGTATCGGGTGCAGGGGCGCGTAGTTCTGCTCATCGCGTTGCAACTGTGCGCGCCGGACGTCAGTTCAAGAGGCGCAAGAGCGCGAGCAACGTCTTGGTCTACGGACCCGTGCAAACAGGGCGTCGAGGTCAATGTCGACCGTCTTGAGCGTCGGGAGTTCGCCGTTGGCAAGGAGGAGCCGGACAAGGGCATCGCAGTCTTGCGTGTAAGCTCGGGACAGCATAGGCAGTTGGCGGACAGCCTCTTCGATTGGCGTAGCTGGCGGTGCGGATGCTGCGCGAGGCGGGCCGCCTGCACCTGGTTGCGCGGTAGTCGGAGCGGGGCGAGGGTCGGCGAGATTCTGCAGCGAGTTGAGCAACGACTCGAGCCGGTCGACCTTGCGTTTCAGCTGCCTCGACGGGAGCTCCTCGACATCGTCGCTGCGAGTACAGAGTCGAGGTGAACAATCAGAACATCTCGGCCGAAAGCGATTTGAGCAGTCTGGCGCGGGTAGCAACTTACATCCAGATCATTGCCTGGAAAGAGCAGAGGTCTCCTTCGCCCTAGAGATGCAAATACGTCAGGACGACAGCCGCCCGGAGGTGCCAAAGGCGAGGAGCACTCGAGATGTCATACCCTGTGTTGGCATCCCTCGCAACTGCGGACGGGCGCGCACGGAAAAGCGAGTGTCAGCTGGGATGGACTCTGAGCGCCAACCCTCACAGCGGTGCGGGAGGTCCACGCAACGTGACGGCGGTGTTTGACGCACGCTGGGCCGGACAAGCTGCACACACTCTTTCTCGAGCGGCATTGACTACGGAACGGCGAGGATCAGCACTGCCGTACTTGACCGCCTCGGTGATCAAGTCAGGGCTCTACTCACAGACATGCGACCGCGCCGCGTCCCGCCTTGCGCTCCGAGCTCGCACTTGCACGCGAGCCGACGGCCGCCGGCGAATAGTCCCCTTCGTCTGCCTTTGCTCGCGCGCGTTTGCCCATTACAGCCGACGGCTCGTCGGACCTCCTTACGGCGACGGGATACCGTAAGCTTCCCTCTCGGCGTTACGCGCGGGTGTCCAAGCGTCGCTATGGGCGGGGCAGGGAGTTGCCCTCACCGGCTCGCCGTCGAGTCCGCCCGGCCCTTGCAGCTGTTCATTGAAAACTCAGGCACGCGGGGTTTCCCCGCGTGGACGTCTCTTGGCCGCCGCTGTTTTTGGCTTCGGCTAAAAATGCCCCTGGCGCCCGGCTGACTCATCGACGATCGAAGGCGTCAGAACAGTGTCAGAACATGTCCTGTCGGCCTGCAACTGGACGACCGCAGCAGTTAAGTAGACTCTTGAATGCGACGAATACGCCGCGGTAGCACGTTCTCACGGGATCGGTCGGTTCCAGAAGACAGGCCGATTTAAGAGTCAAGCTCGAGTATGGTAGAGTGCGGCAGAGGATAGAGGCGGTATAGCGCAAGTGATGCTCTGCTCCTTCGTGATACAGAGGCCAAGAGAACAAGGAGACGCAACGTTTTTAGTCTATTATAAACGCAATTTTGACTGTACCCTTCATCGGTCCTCGATGGTCTAGTGGTTATGATTCGGCTCTCTCACAGCCGCGAGCGGGGTTCGATTCCCCGTCGGGGAACATCTTTCAATTTTTTTGCCGCTGCAGGCTCTCATTTTTGTCGCCAAAGCAAAGACGGGCCTCGGTAATTGTAGGCAAAGCAGCCCGGGGACGAAACAGTCCAGCGGCGCAGAGAGGTATAAGACGACTAGCAGCAGCCGAGGTGTGCAGCCGAGGTGTAATCGAGTCTCCCTCCTCCGCCTCTCCCTGCCTCCCGATCCGCACTTCAAATCGGGACAACCTATGGTCTCCTACACTTTCCGCACTCCGGGCCAGACCCTGGGCGACTTTTTGCGGTCTCTCGCCGTCCCGCGGCTCTTCTCGTCGGGCTCCACATCGAACGCCGACGCCGACGCCTACGAGTGGGCCGCACTCAGGGCACGACAAGGCGGCACGAGTCGACTCGATTTTCATGATCGCGGACTACGGGGGCCGGACGGCGCGGTCCAAATACTGCGAGCGATGGAGCGATCCCCGGCCGTGACGAGCCTGATCTTGTGAGCTACCGTTTCAAGCTGGGCGAAACCGCTCACCGACAGCTGACTCGTCCGGGGCGACGTGCTATGTGCGTAGGTCGCATAATCCGCTCGGAGACGATGGCCTGCGAGAGCTGGTCGTCGGAATGAAGAGGCTGCGGATGCGCGACATCGGCGGTCATCTAGAGGTGCGTCGCGGGCGCCGCAGCCGCACATCCAAACACCTTGGCGGGACTGACGAGGAGCGGTACGACTAGGAGCTCAACCTTGCTGCATGCGGATTGAGCGACGTCTCGCTTCACCTCATCGCTCTCCAGTGCGCATCGTTCATCCTTTTCTGCTGGACGAGACTGCGCCCGCCGAAGCTGAGTCTCTGTACAAGCACAGCATCCTGCGCCCGTCGCCCCACCCGCCGTCTATCCGGGAGCTCTCCTTGAACAATAACGACATCTCGCTCGGCAGCAATTCCTCCTTGTCCTCGTTACCCGAATTCTTCGGCTCGACCCTGTCTTCGCCAGACAATTCCCTTCATGCTCTGACGCTCACGAGCAACAGCGACCTCGATGCTCGTGCATTCGTCGCCCTTCTCGACAACCTCGACCTCGGGACGGGTCCGTCTCACTTTACGGAACTCCGCCTTTCAGTAACACGCCTATCGCCGTCCTGCGTTGACCCTCTACTAGCCTGGCTGGCGAGTCGCTCCGGAGGCGCTCGCCTGCAAATTCTGGCCATGAACTCGTGCGGCCTCGGGAAGGCGGGTGTGCGCAAAATCCAGACAGTGATCGTCTCGGGCCAGGTTCGCAACCTCCTACATCTCGAGCTCCTCGCAAACGAGCTCGAAAGCGACGAAGCGGATTCGACCGCGCCACCATCGAGTTCCCCGCGTGGAAGCGCCAGCCGCGACGACGAAGAGGATCCGCAGGTCTTCGAGGGACGTGTGAAGGAAGCGCTGCAGCGGAATCGGACAGCCTGGCTGGAAACGCGCAAGGCCGCGCTCGGTATTGTCGCCCCGGCTCGTGTCCTTTTTGGCGGGGACGCGCGAGACGCTTCGGCACCGGACGCCGAGTCGCCCCGCGGCACGTTTCCCTTCTTCCGACTTCCTGTGGAGGTGCAAGTGCACATCTTGCGCTGCCTCCTCCTCATTACCCCCTCCTCCGTCGCTCACACCTACTCAGAGCCTACCGAGCTTCGCCCACCTCGATTGGCGGCGCTCACGGAGGCGCAATTCCTGCGCGTTCTGGCATACTGTGCATCGTCCGCAACTCTCGCCAACGAGGTCCGGATCGGATCGACGCGAGGAACAATGCCTTCGCTGAACTCCAACGAAGGCACCAAGTCGTGGAAGACCGACGGGACCGGCGAGGATGCAGACAGCGGGTGGGAAGAGTACTTCCTTCGGGCAACCGGCTGCGACAGATTCGACTGAGCGAGTCGCCAAAGACACTGCATACCGCGCTCCGGATCCGATGTCACTGCATCATGTTGTTGTATTGCAATTGCGTATTCATGCACTTCTCGCAACCTTCTAAGCCTTGACCGAGCGCCGGGCGAACTCGACCAGCGTGCGGACCGGTCTGCGCATGAAAGGATTATCAGACGGTTGATCGGCAGGTGGACAAGAGGAGCAGTGACTCACCGTCCGGTCATGCCCTTGAGGTTGTATCCGCCGTCGCCACCAGCAAGGTCCATCGTGCCGGCGATGTCGATGTGCGCCCAGCGGATAAGGCCGTCCTGGTTCTCGCTGTCCGATCCATCGACGATGAGACCGTCCACGAAGCGCTTCAGGAAGATGGCAGCGGTGCAGGCGCCGCCAAGACGACCGCCGGTGTTGCAGAGATCCATGCTGTATTCGTCAAGAGGCGAGTTCCTGGTCAGTCTTTTCCGATGTTGCTGCAAGGCGCGCGGGAATCACACACGTACCCAGTGCCGTTGATCTGCGACATGTAGCCCTCGTCGAGGGGCATACGCTGATGGCAGAGATACGTGTCAGCCAAGTCCGATTGCGCAAGCCCATGCCTCGGGCAAGCGGAGATCTTACCCAGACGCGGTCACGCTCGGAAGCACCGGCGGTGTCAAGCTCAGACCAAAGAGAATCCGAGTTGGTGAAGACACCCGAGACTGTCCATGATCCAGCGGACGTCAGCTTGATCTCACAGAAGCGGGAGACTCCTCAGTCCTCGACGACCCTCCCGAGGGCCCTCTGATGTTCTGCATCGAGCTTACATTGGTTGCCCAAGCTGATCATCATGGCTCCTGCATGTTTAGAAAGCGTCAGTGGGAACGCCGGCATGCGCGACGTGCACACACCACGCACCTGTGAGAGTCGCGACGTCGACGACGGTGTGCGGCTTGAACTGCGACGAAGCGTAGTAGAGCGCATCGGCGAGAGCGAGACGACCCTCGGCGTCGGTGTTGTCGACCTATAGCCGCAGCGAAGGTCAGCTTCAGAACGCCCCCCAGCTGAAACGAGCCGGCTGGGCTGACTCGCCTCGATCGTGACACCGTTCGAGGCGACGACGATGTCACCCGGCTTGGTCGCCTTGCCACTCGGCATGTTCTCAGTCAGGGGAATGCACAGGACGAGGTTGATCGGGATCTGGAGCTTGGCGATGGCCCAGGTCGCGGCGAGGGTGGTCGCGGCACCGCCCATGTCGGCACGCATGTCCTTCATGCCCGCGCCCGGCTTGAGCGACTAGAGGTGCAGCTCCAGTCAGGCACTGATCAGGTACGCGAACAAGCGGATGGGAAGAGCTCACGATTCCGCCCGAGTCGAACGTGATTCCCTTGCCTACAAACGCGAGCGGCGCCTCGTCCTTGTTGGCGGCGCCGTTGTAGTGCAGCTCGAGGAAGCGGAGCGGCTCGTCCGAACCGCGTGAGACCGAGATGAAGGAGCCCATCTTGCGCTCCTCGGCCCATTTGAGGTCGTGTGCCTCCAGCTTGACGTTCGCGACACCCTCAAACTGCTTCTGCGCCGTCTCGCAGAAGATGGTCGGCGTCATGCGGTTGGCCTGCGGGTTTTCATTCGATCGCGTTAGCCGGTGAAATCAGCGAACAATGCCCGTGATCTTCAGGAGTGGCGTACCGGAGTCTCCATGAGGACGCGAGCAAAGTTCTGCCAGTGCGCGCAGGCTGAAGGTCAGCCACAGCCCGCTTCTCTCCAGTTAGGCATACAAGGCAGACCGACCTGCGCCTCTCCGTAGATGCGGCCCGTCTCCCAGTCGAGGCCGATGCGGCCACCCTGCGCCTTGTCGCTCTCGACCTGCGTCTGCTTACCATCGCCGAGCGGGGCGATCTCGACCTTGTCGAGCTTGGCCTTGGCGTCCGAAGTCGTCTTCAAGTTCCACTGGAAGTCGGCGAGCGTGGCGCCGACGGCAGCGGCATGCGCCGAGTGAACGGGGTCGATCAAGAACGACTTGGAGTTGGCCGCCTTGAGAGCGTGGGTAGCCACGGCGGCCTACCAGGAGAAAGACTTTGTCAGCCAAGCGTCTTGTGAGACGGGAACGCCTGTCGAGGAGACTGACGGCACGGCGAGTCTGCTCCTTGAGGACGTTCTCGTCCTTGCCCTGCGCCTTGCCGACGCCGACCGCGACGACGGTCTTTCCGTCGACGCCGTAGAACGTCCTCGAGTCCTTGTCCTTGGCGTTCGAAGTCTTCCAGAGCTGGCTGATGTCGGCCTGGATGGCGTCGGCAGCGGCGGCCGAAGCGAGTTGCGAGTCGGCGACGGCGACAAAGACGTCCTTGTGAGCAGAGGTGGAAGCCATTCTGAATGCGTTACGATGCAAGTACGGCAGGGCAGTACAGCCGCGGAGAGAGAGCATGCAGAAGCAACGCAGTGCGGTTCGCTCACCCGCACCACGCGGTCCCGTTTCCGTGTCGGCCGATACGCCTGCGGACCCAAATTTCCGTCTTTGCCCTCTTTCGAAATACGGCATACCGAACGCATGAGGGACCCGGACTCGTGTTCACTCCAGCTCTCGGCTGCAGCTCTCGAGAACGCTCGCAATTTGGAAAGAGGGCATTTGCGCGGCCGCCTCCTCGATGCCGAGACGCGCGGAATCGATAGCAAGGTCGCCAATCCAGCAGTCAAGCGATCGGCGCTTGCCATTCAGCCGAGCTTGATGTCCGAAGGCATGGCGGGCTGCAACGGCGCTTTCGCCGCCGCGGCCGCTCTCGCCGACTTCTCCTGCAGCTCGACCCGAGCGTACCCTGCAAAGGAGCGCCCCCTATGTTAGTCGACAGTAGCTCCTACGGAGTCGCTTGCCGGTGGGGCGGACAGAACAGAAGAGAGCGAGACGTACAGGCTCCTCCGGCAAGCGTCAGCGTGATACCGAGCAGGTTGGTCGGGTTCAGCTGGAAGTTGAAGATGACGACGGCCAGCACGATTGTCAAGACCTGCTTGACGTTGGCTGCGAGTCGGGCCCGGAACAAGTCAATGACTGGACTCGCGACTCGCTGGAGCAGACGCTGAACCGCCGCCGGCGAGGTCCGACAGGCGCGGCTCGATAGGGAGAGAGTGAAAGTGAGACGCACCTGCAACCGTCATCGTGAGGGCACTCGTCTTCTTGTTCGCCGTGAACGAGACGACGTTCAACCCAAACGCGATCGCTCCGTTGACCGCGAGCGCGAACGCCTTGCGCTTCGTCATCTCGGTCGCGCCGTAGAGCCGAACGCGCTCCAGCTCGCCAGAGTACCAGCCAAAGAAGACGCACTGCATGAACGCGAGCGGGCTCATGCGGACGAGGAGGTCGAGCGGATGCAGCTTGAGCCGGCCGACCTGGACCCGGTTCGTGATGATCGTCTTGAGCGATGCGAGGATGGCGCCCGTCAGGGTCAAGACGAAGCCCCACGCCGTATACGAATAGTCGCCATAGGTCGCGAAGGCGACGCCGGCGATGACGGGCACGAGCGACAGGTACGTTTGACGCGAATGGCGCTTATTGAACATGATGATCGAGATGATGATCGTAAAGAGGGGCGTCATCGCGCGGACGACTTGGTGGAACTTGGCGAGTGGGCAGGCAAGAGTCAGCTCGGCAGCACGACTGCGGGCAGCTTACTGGGAGCCCACTCACTGGTACCGAGACGAGCCCGAGACTCAGGTTGCTGACGGCGATGTTGATTGTATACAGGCCGGAGAACATGAGCATGACTCCGTTCTCCTTGGTGGTCAAGTGCGCCTGGGTAAAGGCGCCGCGGTGGAGAGCGATCTGAGTTCCGATCGTCCCGCTTAGCATCTGGATCGCCGTCAAGGTCCACGCGAACGGGAACCCTTGCAGGACGAGCTTGTTGAAGAGCGTCAGGCCGAGGTTGAACATGAAGTACAAGACGAGCCACGCTTTCGGGCTGTCAAAGTCGCGCGCGAGCCGGGACAGGAACGACCCGTCGCCTTCCGCCGACAAGGCGCCGTTCATCCCGACCGGGTGGGGTATATGGTACGGCTTTTTCGACCCGTACAGTGATGACGAGCCCCGGCCGTCCAGCCGCGCCGCCGAACTCGCGAACGACGCGTCGCTGTCCGAGACGGCCGACATCGGGATCGCGGAGTAGAGGTTATGAGGCGGGTCCGTCGGGGTCGGCGGAGAGGCGTGCAAGAGTGGGGCGCTCGGCGAGTCGGCGTAGGAAGGGTGGATCTCGGACGGACTGAGCGGGCCGACAAAGGGGGAGTGAACTCCGAGCGAGTTGTTCCCCTGTGAGATATGATCGAACGGCCATGACGATAGCGAGCTCGGCGTCGAGACACCTTGCGCAAGATTCGGATCGTCGTACGCGCTCGTCTTGCTTGACGGAGCGGAAGTGGACGACTCTGCTTTCGACTCGTCGAGAGGGACGTAGAGACTCGGTGGTCTCGGTGCGCGATTCGCCGCCAAAGCCTCGTTCCGCTGCTCGAATGAAGCGGTCGGGAGTTGCTTGGGCGACTCAGACAAGGCGCCTGCGTCGCCGTTCGTGCCGTGTCCTTCGAGTGATTGTGTGCTCGAGTCGCCTTGCGAGGACGTGATCAACGTGCTCGCTTGGGTCGAGCTGCCTGCGCCAGTCGCCATCTGCGGTGTGCTCCGGTGTTGGAGGTTTGTCTCGGTCGAGTCGATAGGCGGTCCTGGGAGCGCGAGCGGCGAACGATAAGCGCCAACGGAAAGGCGCGGGTGCGAGGGTTGAGCGATTCGCGTGGCAGCGGCGGCGCGGGGTCACGCAGCGGGTGGACTACGAACGAGCTCGGGTCTCGTAGGCCTGAGGGGGTGCTGTCTTGTCGCTGCAATTGAACGCCAGCAGCTGTTCACGGAGTAGCACCGCGCGCAACTTGGACGCACTCTGCTGCGCGAGGTCCCGGCGTCGGGCGCCGCGAATCCGAGTTCTCGGCGCGCGACCTTTCCGGTTTCGGCCCGTCTCGCCGTAACAGGTTCCGTACTCGCCGCAGCACATCGGCAACTCGACGCATCGTGCGCCATCACCCATCGCAGCGTGGAACACACGTCCATACAAGCTCGGACTTTCCTCCCTGCTACAGCACAAGGACCGCAATCGTCAATCAGCAACAGCGCGTCGAGACGCGTGGATCCGCAGCAGAGCGGGTGATGCTGCACCCGGTCTCGGCAGCTCGCTCGGTTCCCGCAGAGTCGAGATCCATCGCCAGATGAGGAATGCTTTTCGTTTTGCAAAGGTGGTACAGAGGTACAAACTCTACCGCGCCGAGACGAGAGGGGAGGACCATCACCGCGCCCGATCCGCGGCCAGCGTCGTTCGCCTCGATAGGCGGTGCCCGACGAGCTGGAAGAGGGCGCCGCCTCCAACGAGTGCGACGACACCGCGCAGAAGCGAAGGCGAAGAGAAGACGACGGCAGCTGCGGTCTCCGGACAAGGTTGCGCATCGCCGACAGCGGGGTGTCGATCTGCCGCTAGTGCCCGCCTCCGCTTCCGGCGCAGTGGCACCGCTGCCGCCCGGTCTTCTCCCGCTAATATCGAACCCATAGGGAACATCGCGCCGTTATCCTCGACAGCGGGTGCGTCGCGCTCGTCTCCGAGGTGGACCTCGGACACGCCGCCGAAAAAGTCGGTCAGGAGCGTCTCGTTGAGCGGCCGCTGAAACAGGTCGCTCCGGACTCCCGCGGTCGAATGGATGACCTCGTACGAGAATGTGTCAAACTGTCACAAGGCCGTGCGTGAGCGAGGCTCTTCTCTGGGGTCGAGAGGGCCGGCGAGACTCACGAGGTTCTGCATCGTGACCGTCGACGTCTTGTTGATCGTTTCGAGGAACGTCAGGAGGTGGTGCGTATAACGGTCCGTCACCGCGACGCCGACATCGTCGTCCGCGTGGTGCTTTACGTCGATTCGCTCACAGGTCAGCAAGCGAGAGGAAGGCAGGCGCGTGAGACCCGCGCACATACCGAGTACGAGTTTTCATCCTTTTCGCTCGAACCGGTCGCGAGGATGTTGGGCGAGTAGAACTTGCTGTACAATGTGTTGGCTTGACAGGTATCGATCATGAACAGGATCTCGTTGTAGCTGCGACACGAGTCCAAGGCTCGTCAGCCTTGTGGGAACAGACGCTGGGGAAGCAAACCTGGACAACGCACCGCTTCTTGGTCCACATGCCGCCGAACGCGTCGGCAATGTCGAACGCCGAGATCTCTTCGTTGTCCTGAAACTTGAGGAACTCGTCGCCGCCGTGGCCCGTCATGTAGACAAAGATGTTGGACCTTGCGTCCGTCATCAACCGCTTGGACGCCGGAGTCGAGTCGGGCAAGCGACCTGGGCCGGACAAGTCAGCTCCCGGGATCTCTTGAGCGGAGAGCGAATAGAGTAACGCACCAGAAAGCAAACGCAAGAATGTCTCGACGGTGACCTCGTCGCCCTTGTAGTCGACCTCGATCCGGTCGCCGTACAGGTCCGTCTTGCGGTCGGCGTTCGAGTAGACGGTTCCGGCAAACAGGTTCCTCGGGTTGCACGCGGCGTCGTCGGCGAGCATGAGGATAATTTGCGAGTCGGGGATGCCGAGCCGCTTCACAGTGCGGTACCTGTGGCGCGGGTCCCGGATGTCAGCCCCGAACCTCTCTCTCTGCGATTCTAACCTCGGACCTGGCGTACATTGCCAAAGTATTGGCCATGTGCTGCAGCTCGAGCGTGGTCAGCCAAAG
The DNA here is from genome assembly GCA_002922495.1 of Rhodotorula taiwanensis. Taxonomy (NCBI): domain Eukaryota; kingdom Fungi; phylum Basidiomycota; class Microbotryomycetes; order Sporidiobolales; family Sporidiobolaceae; genus Rhodotorula; species Rhodotorula taiwanensis. The sequence goes on from PJQD01000021.1 coordinate 299,769, forward strand.
GCGGAGCGTTCCGTTCACCTTGCACGAGGAGGAAGGGACCCACTCGATAGTTGAACCAGTATCGGGACTGCAGGCAACGGCGTTACCCTCGAGTCAGCGGCATTACGAAGCAGCACACCCACTCATCTACTCACTGTGCATACCAAGACTGCCCAGTTGTTTGTGAAGGCTGCCGAAGGTGCGGCGGTAGCTAAAGTCGAGAGCGACAAGGTGGAGACGAGCCAGAGCCACGAGCATAGGATGGGTGCCGTGCGCCATGGGCTATGACGTGAGCATCCTCGCATGCCCGGACTCTGCGCGCGTGGCTGGCAATCTGCGAAGAGGCCGTGCGAGGCGGCGATGACCCGCTCGCCTTCGCTTTCGTTGTCGTCCGTTCGTCGCGACAGTCGTCCCTCTCGTCGCTCACAAACTCTGGGACGGCTCTCGAGACACCTTGTCACTGCTTACTAGTTCCGACTACGCTACTCCGCCCTCGTCTGGACCGCCTCGAGTCGCCGATCTGCTCGAGTCAAGGTTCCCCCACTTGGCCCACCCGGCCTCGCTTCGCCGCACCTCGACGCCACACTCGATCTAGGACACAAGGCGACACGTACAGCCTGCCAGTCGAGATGCCCGGTCACTCGATCGCTCAATCACCGCCGCACCTCGCTCGCAACCTGCGCCCGCCCGCACCGCCGCCGCCGCCGCCTCAACGGTGGGGCAACACTGACCTCGCGGACGATACAGCGTTCCCGCCGCTCGGTTCGAGCCCGCAGAGTATCGCAGCTGCCGAACAACTCGCCCTCGCAAAGGGACAAAAGTGTCAGTCGTCGCTCCCGTACCCACCCCGCCAGCTTCTCTCCCTACCTCCCTATCGCGGCGAATGTGATAGCTGAACCTGGTCCTGGATCGCACACAGCTGCAAAGGACCTCTCGCATGTCCCGTGCAAGTTCTTCAGAGGTGAGCAGGAATCCGCCACGCTGTACTTCTCTGGCAGATCAGCGGGCTGACGACCGCATGATCTGTGACTCGGAACAGCCAACACCTGTACAGCCGGCAAGGCGTGCCCGTTTTCGCACGACCTCCCCGTCCCCGGTACCACTAAGCCCATCTGCCAATGGTTCGCCAAAGGAACTTGTAAAGTGAGTCGATCCCGAAAACCCTCGGCCTCGGGACACCTGCTCACGCGGCCACATTTCTCAGTTCGGTCACAAGTGCGCTCTCGCGCACGTCCTGCCAGGGCAGCCCATGTCGTTCGACCGCAAGAACAAGCGCGCCGCTCAGCAGGCTCTGCGAGACGCGCAAGCTTCGGCTCACGGCCACTCGATGCCGCCGCCCGGCTCGAGCCCGCAGTCGTTGACCGCGGGGAGCGGTCTCAGTCAGACCCTCCTCCACGCCGAGAACGGCCACACTAGCCAGGCCGACATGACGGCGTACTACCTCGCCCAGCGCGAACACCTGATCGCGCAGGCGAACGCGCGCGCCAACGGTCAACCCGGCGATCTCGACGGCGTGTTTGGCTCGCCAGACTCGGTAGGCAGGGGAACGCCGGCGACTTCACCTCACCTGCAAGCGCGAGGGCTACCGCACGATATGGCTGCCGGTCAGCCCGGTCTGCACTTTGCGACGATCGCCCGCGGTCCGACCGCGACTTTCGTCGCCCCCGCCGCGTCCGGCCTGTCGCACCATTTCGGGTCGCCGCCGACTACAGGCCGGTCCTCAGTCGCGGCACAGGCTATGCTCTCCGAGCAGGCCCGTCGGCTGTCGAGCACGAGCGAGTCGCTCTCGCCTCCTCGACTGCAGCAGCTCTCGCGCGCTCGCGCCGGATTCGGCGCCGGAAACGGTAACGGAACGACCGGCATCGAGTACGGCACGTCGCCACCACTTGCTGTGCCCGGTATGCACATCGGCGGTGGTAACACCCAGGCAGTGCCGTCAGCTGGGGGGATCTTTGGGACTTCGCCGTTCTCCAGCTCGCGGGGCCTATTCATGCCGAGCTCGTATGACAGCAACGAGGACGGCTTTCCTCGCTCTCCGCCCATCCAGTACGCTCAAGCGCCAGGAAACATCCAGCGCTCGGCGTCTGGCGCGAGTTGGAGGAACGCGATCGCGATCGAAGACGCGCCGGCGGGAGAGGACGACGGCGAGGACTTTGACGAGGGCTTCTTGCCTTCGTCGCTCAACGACTTGTTGACTCCGGAGGAGATGCGACGACGGACGCTTCGCGCGCAAGCGGCACCCGGAGCGAGTCACCTCGGACCGTCGAGCCTGTCGAGTCGGTCTGCGTTCGATCCGATCTCGAATTCGGTGCCCGCCGACCTCCTCCTCGCGACTGGTAAACCCACTCAGTCGATGACGATGCCGGCTCCGACCCTCGGCGAGCGGTCGATGTCGGCGTTCTCGCCGCCTTCGTGGCCTTCCATCGGCTCGAGCAGCCCACGCGAGGCAGCGATGCCGATTCCCGGCCGGACGCGCGAGTCGACGCTCATCGCGGCATCGCCTCCGGTCATCGGAAGTGGAGGTCGGATCATCTCGCCGACGACCGCGTCGCTGCTCTCGTCCGCCTTGAGTGGCGCTCGATCGCCGCCTTCGCCCGGTCAGCAGCCGTTCCAGCCTTCCAATCCGCACCTCGCGGCGCCAGTGCCGGTCTCGACTGCCAATTTCGCAATGTACTCGGCGTCGTTCTCGGATGCGTCCATGTACCCGATGAGCGGGCTGCAGCACAGCGTGTCGCCGACGGTGACGCTCCGCGATTCGTCGGCTGCACCAGCGTCGTCCGACCGGGCGGCGATCGCCGTTCCGGGATCACTCCCGACCGGTCTTGCTGCCGGCTTGAGCCGGCTGCACCTGGTATCGCCGGCGCACACGGGTGAGACGCCTCCGAGTCAAACGGGCAGCTACTTTGGCGGGCCGGCGCTCTCGTCTTCGCGCGCGTCGGCGAGTCCGACAGCCCCGTTCGGCCTCTCGAGCAGGCACGACGGTCCGCCCGACAGCGGCGTCGGACTGACGAGTGTCGGTTCGCCGCTCCGCTCCGAGCTGCAGGACCATTACCACCGGCTCGACGATGGCGGAGGTCCTGGCAAACTCGCGGCGCCGGAGGCGGTCGGCCAACCGCATTCGCTCCATCACCCGGGGACGGTGCGCCGCGTGTCCGAAGATGCGTCGGCGAACGGCAAGACCGAAGACGATGACGACCGGCACGACGAAGGCGATGTCGAGATCCAGTTCGACATGGAAGTTGCCTAGACTCGGGACTGCCTGATGGGACCGCGGCCTTGCTTAGAGCCTTGACATGGTTTATGCAGCACGTCGCGCTTCGGCGGACCACTTTGTCCGACACCCCGTCCCCTCGCGCCTCCCGCGTACGTTTCTCGCCCTCCCAAAAAAAATGTTGCTCCCTTCGACCTGTACATATTGCGTCGTCGAGGTTGTGTGTAGATGAGTTATGGAATTGTTCATCCCTCCGCGTCCGAGATGTGCTTGCTGCATGTTGCTGCGGAAAATGTTGAGCGCGTCGGAAATGAGTCACGTGCGACGAAGTTGGACGATGTTTGGCGACTCGGCGTCGACGCGTTCGAGCACTCTACAGTCACTGTCTACGGGCGTCCGAGGCCGAGTGAGTCGTGATCCTGGCTGTTGCTGATGGATCCGAGCTGACCGTGTACCCTGACAGTGTTCCACCCGGAGACGCCTTCGCGCGTTCTACGGCGGATCAGCGACTTGAACCAATTGTCGCTGCCAGACTTGCCAGACTTGCCGGCCGAGCTGCCGTCCTTCTCAGAGACGACAGACGCAGACTCGACCGTCGCGCATTCGCCCGTCAAAGGGCACGACACCCCCGCGCCGACCAGGTCGGACGCCGAACGAGAGAACCGCGCCCCTCTCAGTGTTGAAGGACTCGAGACTCCCTACACTTCGACTCCGGCTACCTCTTCACTGCTCTATACCCGGTCACATGCCACCGTCGTCCCGTTGTCGGCGCAGAGCCGAGTCGCGAACGACACGACTGCGACGCTGAGGGGGACCGCCCGTCCGACCGCCGCCGTCGCTCCTTCTTCTGAAGTCAGCTACGACGACCACCCAGAGTCTGCCGTCGACAGCGATTTGGAAGAGGACGAAGGCGACGGCACGGGCTGTCAGGACGAGATGGTTGTCCTCAGCAGTGGCAGCGGCGGCGAAGAAGACGATGAGCCAGACCACGAGATGAAGCATGCGCCCGTCGCCAGTCTCGACCTCTCCGCGCTGCCTCAGGTGCAGCCGGTCGACGAAACGACAGCAGCGTCAGAGGAGGAAACAACGAGGGAGAGCCGGTCCCAGGACTACCGTTCGGCGCAGGAAGAGGAGGACGCGCCGCCAACCGTCAAGGTCAGATTTCCTGCTCGGCTGATGGGCGGATCCTCAGACTGACGCTCGAGACTTGCAGGAATCTTCCGCTGCCGACGTACTCGCCACCGAAAACCGCCTCCTGCCGGACTCACTCTCCCCACTCCGAGATCGGGATCCTTCCGTAGAGCTCGGTCGACATGCGTCGCCACAGACCTCGCCGCACGCGTCGCTCTCACGCTTTGAAGTCGACGCGACGCCGTCTCGCGCCTTCTCCAAATCTCCTTCGCCTCATTACGCAACGCCGAGGCTCGACTCACCCCTCGCTTCGATCGCTCACGAGGCAGCGCTTTCGACGCCTCGTGTCGATCAGTCGGCGGCCCAACGTCGTGCAGCGCATGTCTTGACGACGCTGCGATCCACCGCCAAGCCTCGCCTCGCCCGCGGGACACCGCACCCCGTCCGGACCGCGCAAAAGCCGGCTCTCGTGCGGACTCTCGATGACGAGGAGGACAGGCAATCTGTGTCGTCCATCGCGTCTGAACCGTCCTCGAACGACCTGACGACGTTCCACAAGGGCAACACGTCGCTCCCGTCTGGTGGAGCCGCAGCCGCCGAGATCGGGCCCGGGGGTTCCCGGTTCGACGGCGCCAAGCTCAACTCCTACCTGCACGCTCTCAACACTCAACTCACGGATGAGAACCAGTCACTCGTGGAAACGCTCCAGAAGACGTCGCGCGAGAAAGAGCTGTTGCAAGCCGAAGCGCGCCGACTCGAGGACACCATCCGCGAGATGAGCGTGACGCACGGCGCCGGCGGCCTCAGCCTGGACGCCTCGAGTCGCGTCGATCGAGCAGACTACGACGACCTCAAGGCGGAGCTCGAGGCGACGGCGACCGAACGCAATGCGCTTCGCTCCGAACTTGCCAAGCTGGACGGCGCCTTTCCATCGGCAGCAGGCGCCCGCGACGAAGCCGATCTGGCCGCCGAGGTCGAAGAGAAGGAGCTCGAGCTTGAGCGGGTCCGGAAGCAGATGGAGGATCAGGAGGCGGAATTCGCCGACAAGATGGAAGAGCTCGAGCGCGAGCTGTGCAAGGTCATGGAGGAGCAAGAGGCGAAGGTCGACCAGGCTCGTCGCGAAGCCGAAGAACAGCGCCGCGAGGACGAAGAGGCCCGACAGGCTGACCGCGAGAAACTTCTCCGCCTCGAAACCGAATGCGAGCGCTTGCGTCAGCGGTCTGGCGACGACAGTTCAGACGCCGGCGACGCGGATCTCTCGACCACTCGTGCGAAGCTCTCGGAAGCCGAAGCACTTGTCGAAGCTCTGCGAGACGACGTGACGACACGAGACGACGAGCTCATCAAAATGCAGGAAGAGCTCGACACCGCCGAGGAACGGATCGCCGAACTCGAGGCGCAAGTTCAAGCAGGAAGCGTCTCAAATTCGCCTGGCAGTGATGTGCTGCGTCAGCAGCTTGCGCAGAAGAACGAGGAGATCAAGCAGCTCGAAGACGCCCTCGACGACTCGGCGCAGCAACTCGTCGACAACGAGACCCTGCTCGCCGAAAAGGACGCAGCTCTCGCGAGCGCCAAGGCCGACTTTACCGCCGAGCAAGAGAAGCGCATCACGCTCGAGTCTCGCTTGTCTCAGCTCAGCGTGCCGAAGGCCAAGTCCCCCCTCGCCAACGAAGTCTACAACGGCGCAGACGAAGACCAAATCACCGCGCTCGAAGACGAACTCGAAGCAGCCCGCCGAGAGGCAGGGGATCTCCGCCGCAAGCTCGCCGAAGCGGAAGAGCGACAGCGACTCGCCGATATTCGCGATCTCGAAGTCCAAAAACTCGAAGCGGATAAGGCGAACTTGGAGGACCGCGTCAAGTCCCTTCGGCAGCAGGCCGCGAGCCCGTTCTCTCCCAGCAAGACTCCGGACAAATCCTGGGGCTTACGACCCCTACCGGCCGTCTTCACACCACGAACTCCAGGCCAGATCTTCGGCAACGTCAGAGTCCTTTCTCCTCACGTCTATCGCCGCGCGCGTACGCTGACCAGGATGACCTGCGCAGCTCTCCACTTGGAGTTACGGCGATGCGGCGAACGAAACGATCTCGCCTCTGCTCGCGCAGATCCACGAGCTCGAACAAGTCGTCGAGCACCTCCAAGCCCAGCTCGGCGAGGCCAACACCGCCATCGACAGCAAGCTCGAAAAGCTGGAGGTCGCTGGGACGAACACCGTCAGTCTGGCCCGTCAGCTGGCAGATGCCCGGGCGCGCATTGCCGCCCTCGAAGACGAGCTCGAACGACTCGTTGGTAGAGGGGGCTCACTTGAGCGCGTGCAGGCTCGCCTCTCGAAGGTTGCCTGTCCCGACTGCAGTTCGAGCGTCGACGCGGCCCGCATCGTTCGACTGCAGGTTTCGCGCAGCGGAATCTCCTTCGCTGACGAGTACATTTTCTGCTCTTGAAGTCATCGTGGCATCGCTGACTCGTCCTCACCGATGCAGGAACGCTACATCACCTCCGCCTCCGCCCGAATCGCTCAAGGCGAAACTCGGCAAGGTAACGGCGAAGCGCGACGAGCTCCAGTCGGAGAACGCCGTTCTGCAAGAGGCTGCCGGGCGGAGCCGCGAACTTGCGCAAGAGAAGGCCAAGCTCATTCGTGAGCGCGAAGAGCTCGACCGCCACCAGAAACTGTTGCGCGACGAGATGACCGTTCTTGAAACGGATCTGCGCACGGAGCGGTCGCGCCTGCGCAACTTGACGAACGAGCACACGATCGCCGACAAAGCTCGGGCAGCTCTCGAGGCTCGGCTCGCCACAGCAGAGGCGGTGAGTCTATCCATTGGTGGCGTTACGCACAGCACGGAGTCTCTCGTCTGATACGTCCCCTCTCCGTTCTTTCAACAGCAACTGCGAGACGTAAAGCGTGAACTTTCGTCCGCCGCATCGCAGTCCGAGCTGGATCGCCTGCGCGTCGAGAAGTCGCAGCTGTTGGACGAGCGGGCCAACCTACTCCGACAGCTCGACGAACTCAAGGCTGTGAGTGTGCGTTTGACCTGTAAACGTCCGGCGGAAAAGCGTCTCTGACAAGAGCTCGCGTACAGCACGCGGCGTCCGCCGTCTCGGAGCTTTCGGCCTCGCGCGCCGACGACGCCACTCTTCGGAAGCAGATTGAAGGGCATGTTGCCGAGATCCGCTCACTTCGTGACGAGGTCCACACGCGAGACGACGAGAAGCGCCGTTTGCAGGACGAGCGCAACGACATCCTCCGCGGAGTCGCAAATCTTCAGGCCGACCTCAATCGAGTCAGACAGGAGGTGATCACGCTCGGTCTCGAGATCGCGGGCGTCCGCAAAGAGCGCGATGATCTCAGCCGGCGCAACAAGGGCGAAGACGACGAACTCGTCCGAGTCAGGCACGACTTGTCTATCGCTCGGCAACGTCTTTCGGACCTGGAGAACGGCGCACTCGTACCGTACGTTCACAATCACTTGCCTCCTGATGACGGCTATCTGATTGATCGAGTACTTGTGACCGTAACAGGGCGCCAGCGCAAACGACCGATCTGCAGGCGAAACAGAAGTCGGAGATCAAGGGTCTGCTCGTTCTGTCTCGGCAACTCAAGCTGCGCGTTGAGCGGGAGGCGGCGTTCCGCTACCAGGCCGGCTTGCAGAAGCGCTACCTCGAGGGCGTCCTCCGCGAAAAGCAGGAAACGTGAGTTTCGCGACCGTTCTTCCGTGCATTGCCCAACGCAAGCTGATAGTCACTCGACGCTCAGGATCGACACTGTCTTCGCGCATCTGCACATCGAACCGAATGGCGCGTCGCAGCGTGCGCGCCGGACGCTCCGGGGCGTCGCCCTCGCTATCATCGCCGCCCATCGTATGGACCGTCTCGCTTCCGCATGGCGAGAGCGGGCAGCGCCAAAGAAGCGCTTGCGCGAAAAGGCGTATCCTGCCGCCCGCGGCCGACCTTTCCCAGCATAGACGTGTTTCCAGCTTCGTCTTCCCCAGCCCTTCGTATTTCACCGTTGTCGCCCCTTTGTCTTCGATCGCCCTTACTGGATCTGCGACTGTTGTAGTGCCGGTATTTTCGTACAACTTCATCCTGGTAGCAACTTGGCGGAATTCCGCGAGCTTCACCTGGACTCGACACAGATTGAGAAGGCCATGTGAGAGCGACACTTGAAGCGAGATCCATGATGCTGCCACCGGCTCACTCGACGTGTATTGTGGCTGCGCAGCGTGAAATTGTCCTCTATAATCGATCGCGTTGAGCCGAACGCGCGTCGAGATATGTACTCGAGAGTTTGTCGCGCGGCCGCGGCGGACTCGCGTTCCCAGCGACTCCAAATTTAGCACGCGCCTGGAGAGCAATCTATTCATAGAGCAGGAGATGAGGATCGGCAACTCCGCGCCGCCTCTGCGGGACAACAAACAGCAGGTCTGTCGCAGTCGACCTGGTCCTGTCTCCGTCTCACCTACTCTTTCTCACCAGGGACCCCTCGCGCTTTGAAGTTCCACGAGATGCTCGCTTTTGTCTCGCTCGGATTCGCTTCTGCCGCTCTCGTCGCCGCCCAGGGCACCATCACGTCCGCGCCCTCTCCGACAGAGATCAGCAAGGCGAAGCGACAGGCATCTTCGCCACTGCCTTTGACCGAGTACACCTTCTCATACAGCGACGTTCCCTACCAGGTCAACCCGTACCCGTGAGTTCCCAGCTTCGCGAGATGCGTCCACTTCGCCTCGGAACAAATTTAGCGCCTACACGGCTGTGGGCCGTAATTCCTTTTGCAACCGTGGCTGATCTCCCGAACTACGCACGCAGGGTTGGTCGCGGTCCGCAAGTAAGCTTCGACCTGTCTGTTTTGTAGACTTCAGTCGTGCTTATTCTCCGCGTCGCCGCAGTCCGGATACAATCAGTGCAATTCGACCACGGGAGGCCCAAACTCGGAGTGTCAGACGCTCATCGCCAACAACATCTCCGACTTCTGTCTCTGGGGCAGCCCTGTCTCGAACGGCCTGATCGGGAACGTCGAGGCCGAGGTCGTCGCTTATTGCACGTCGCCCAAATGGGGTGCGCGCCTCATTCCGGAGGGCGCCATCACTGGCCTACAGGTCCGTTCTCATCATTCTTTGGACAGGACAGCATGACGACCTCGTCCCGAAGCGAGCATGACCAGCGCATGACCTGCTCCCTACGCCCCCCCACGCCCTTCTTTGTTCCTCTACACGCACAGCAGTAACTGACTATTCACATGCGCTGCTTCTTCAGGTTATGCACACTAGCCAGTACACTCAATGGACCGGCTTTATTGACCAGACCGCACTGGGCTTGGACCCCACCGACTATGGCGGCGAGCTGGACCCGCACGGGTGAGTTTCGCCTCACCGCCTCTTCGAATATGCCTTCTGACCCTGTTCACGCTTTCCACGCAGCGCCGACAACCTGGGCAACCCTCTCGGAGGTACGTACTCGTGTTGTGGTGGTGGATGTGAGACGTATACTGAGCCGAGCCACGTCCGTTTCCAGGGCTCGTCTTCTCGAACGATGTGCCGACACTTAACGGAACCGGCCTGCAGCAGGTCATCAGCTGGAACAACTTTGGTGAGCTTCTCTCCGCTGCATGAAACTCTGATAGTGATGCCGGCGCGCGGAATCGGAGAAGCGTGATCCTGAACCTCTCCCTCACAGTCGGAAGCGGAGAATTCTGCCTGAAGCTGTGCGGACCGATGTCATACCCCAACTATTGTACGTTGATTTCACAGGCGCGGTGACTGTCCATGAGAGTTCATGGGGAGCGGAATACTGACCACACCCGGGTTGCTGTACAGGCGAGAACCGGTAAGCCTAGGTGGCCTCACTTTCCAGACCTACCGGCATGGCAGAGGAGTCATTAATGACGGAGAGCTACGCGTGGCTGACCGACGCACCGTGTGCCCGTGACAGCTTCGACTTGATCGGCTGCGCATACAGTACGTCGCAACTCCCTGTCCCCCTCTCGACATACTGATCGAGCTGACATCGTTCATCCTCAGACATGCCTGCGGCCTACCAGAATGGCACCTTCCTCGAATGCGACGGCGACTTGCAGGACGTTGTTGGCACCTACACTGGTAGCAACGGGCAGACTACGACCTGGTCGCAGCCGTCGTCTCTTCCGGCGACGTCGACTCTCCCCTGGACACCTCGGATCCCGGCTTCGTCGAACTGCAAGACCTACCAGTCTTCGGACCTTTTCGCCGCCTATGCCGTAAGTCGCCGCCTCCGAGGCCATCCCGCTCATGCTGCGGCGGATCCTGTACTCTGATCGAGACAGTCTCTTTGTTTCAACGAACGTGAAGAACGAGGTTGTTGCCGAGCATATGCTGAAGACACCGACGCTTGCTGCAGACGTCCTCATCGGGTGCCGCCTCTTCGACGGCGACTAAGGGCTCGCATTCGTCGACGGCCCGGTCGACCGGCATGTCTGGCTCGGCCGCTGCCTCGACCGGTTCCCGCGCCGCGGCCGCCGCGAGCGCGTCCACCAGCTCGAGCTCGAAGTCCAGCACGTCGGGCGCGTGGCCGGCTGCTAACTCGGTGGCGGGTGGCCTTCTCGCTGGCCTCGTCGCGGGCGCTCTCGCAATCTTCGCCTGAATGCCGAGCGACAGTCAGAACTAATGCACCGTCAGTTTGTGCCCCTATTTAACCCAGTCTAGAGTAAGATGCTGGCAGTTTCCCGTTCGATCCGCGTTTCATGGACACTGCTCCCCTTGACGATTCTTCCACATCACGACTCCTCGTCTTCGTTCTGCAATCGCATGTGTCTCTGTCAACGCCCTTGAAACTACGATGTCAGCCTTTCTCTGTGTGCTCGCCGCGTCGACGGCGTGGTAGAGCGACCAGATTAAGGCGATGGGCGAGATGAACAGACGAGTAAAGGCAGCGTACGTCCGATCTGGCTGCGCTGGTGACGTCAGTGCTATCGTCATGAACGGTGCAGTTGGCGCTGTCCGGACAGCCGACAAGAGCGTGTGCGACGGTATAGGTGGGCTTCACAGTTCGAGAGCAGTCGTGATGAGCCGTGCACCGACTTCATCACTTTCGTTCATCCCGGCCATACAGCGACAGGAATGGCACCACCGCGAGGACGTGGCAAAGGTCGGCCAGCAGGTAGCCTCGGGCGAGGAGGCAGGACCAATACGCCGCGTGTACAGCGAGACCGGTCACATTACGCCGGACCCGGGTTCAGCGAAATTCCGGCATCGGCAGTCGACCAAGGCAAGAGCGGCAGCAGTGATGAGGACGGCTCAGAGGGTGCGTGCGAGGTATTCGAGCTCGACACGGTGCCGCAACGCTGACTCTGGCGCTGCCGTCCCGTTACAGAGGATGATGAATTGACGAACAAGGTGCCAGTCGCCATGTGGGTAAGCCAGGGTCCCTGCTCCCCATTCCACTCGCCCAAGCTGATCCTGCTCTCACGTACAGGACTTTGATCACTGCGATCCGCGGAAATGTAGCGGAAAGAAGCTGGCGCGGCACGACCTCATGCAAGAGCTCCGAGTCGGCCAGCGCTTCCAGGGCATCGTCATGAGGTGCGGAATACGTACGAGCGCCTCCGTCGCAGACACTCATCGCTACCATACCTGCTCGCAGTCCGAAAGGAACGCAGGTCGTCTGCCCTTCGGACCGGGAGATCGTCGAGCAAGCCGGCGTGGCAGTCGTCGAATGTTCGTGGGCTCGATTAGACGAGATCCCGTTCAACAAGATCCGATCCCCGCATGAGCGCATTTGTGAGCTCAAGGCGATCCGTGTACCGAACCGCAAGATACTGACCTCGAGGACTTTCCAGTACCTTACCTCGTCGCCGCCAATCCGGTCAACTACGGCAAGCGTGAGTCTTGGCTGCAGTCGGCACATCCAGAGATTGCTGCTGACACCGCTCTTGACTTGCAGCGTACAAGCTCACGTGTGCCGAAGCGATCGCTGCGGCGCTGTACATTACCGGCTACGACGCGCACGCTGACCTGCTCATGAGCAAGTTCTCGTGGGGTCACTCGTTCATGAAGGTCAACGGGTGCGTCTTGTCGCAAATATGGCAAGCACTGTCGCTTGTAGTTGCTGACGCCGGGAGACGCAGGGCAATCATCGAACGGTACAAGACTTGCTCGACGCCCGAATCCGTTCTCGAAATGCAGAACGTCATGATGCAGGAGCTCGAAGCTGAGCAAGCCGAGAACAGTGAGTCGTTGCTGCCCTAGCTATGCCTTGCACGCGCCGTCGAGTTGACGCCGGCACCTCTGCAGAACGCGCGCGAGACGAGCTGCACGACGGCGGCGACATGCTGATCTCGAACCCGAATCACCGGGGAGCCGACTGGCCGTCTTCCGGCTCAGAAGACGCGAGCGACGACGGCGAGGAGGCTGACTCGGCCGAGGACGAAGAGGACGACGCCGACTACGAGGTCGACAAGCTCGGGAACCGGATAGCCAAGGCGAAACTCGTGTAGCCAATACTTCTGTATACAGAGACATCTTGATACAACAGTCTCGTCGGTGCGCGCGAAAACACTAGCTCGACAGCAACCCTTGTATCGCCCGTTCCATCTCTTCGTCGCGTTCGATCTCTTCTGGAGTTGGGCCCGCCGCCTGCTTCTGCGGGAGGTCGCCGACCTTGGACGCGTCGACTTGGCCGAGTTTCCCGTCTGTGAGCTGCCACAGGATCTTGTCGACTTCTTCCTGCGCCTCGTCCTCGAGCTCCTCATCGGCGTCGTCGAGCGTTTCCATCGTATCGTCGAGCATCTCGGTCATGATCCCGGACTGGTGCGCCCTCGAAGCGTCAGCTCGACTGTGCCGATCGAAGCGTTCTCACGTTGCCTCGAGAGTGTCAGCTCACCTTCATCATCTCTGCGCTCATCTCGCGCATAGTCGACGAGAGCTGCGGCAGCTTGATGAGGGAATTGGACGCCTTCATAATTTCGGTCGACGCCTGCAAGGTTCCCGTCACCTTGACCATCGCTGTAGGGTGGGCGCTCTTGTTCAGCGGGGAGGATCTCGTCATTGTAGACTGCACGCGCCTGCTCACCGAGTTGGTGGCCGAGTTGCATGTTGATGGAGTTGAGTTGGGCCTTGCTGGTGAGCATCCGTTGTTTTTGCCGGTTCGACCTGACGACTTCGCGGGCGAGTAGTTTCGCATTCTTGGTGTCACCCTTTTGGGCGAGCTTCTTGATGTCGGCCTTGACCTTGTTGTTGGCGAGGTCGAGCTGGTGGACTTCTCGGTCGAGCATCCGCTGTTCCCGCTTCAACTGGGTCTGCCATTTCCGGACTTTTTCTTGCGGCGTCGGTCCCCAGATCAGTCGGTTGATCGACTGCATCCTCCCTGCCCGAGGTCGATGCCGGCGCGTGAGAGCTGGCGAGGAAGAGATCCCTCGAGGTGGGGGAAAGGGGCGGCGATCGGTAGAGCGAAGCAGGGAGAAGCCTGCCTCGTTGGCAGCCGAGGTCGAGCGTATACGGTGCTGCTCGACTAGTTATAGAATGCCCTGGCAGCGTGGCAAGAGGCAGAGAGAGCGCGAGACGAGAGCAACTCGTTCGCCGTCATCGCCCTTTGCGAGCAAAAGCGGTCACACGGATTCGCTCAATCGATGGACCGATAGCAACCATGGCTGATACAGTCAAGGGACCAGAACCGCTCACTCGAGTCCCGGAAGGACCGACGCCGGTTGCTGTCCCCGACGACCCGTCTTCCCGGATGACAATCCTCGCGTCCATCTGGGCCATCGCTTTGCTGTTGGGGGTCCCGCTCTGGTGGAGAACGACCGCTCTGGAACGGAGAACCCTCCCCGAGTCGAGGATCCAGACTTGGGAGGCCAACTATCGCGACAGGATCCCCTTTCTCGACCGGTTGTCAGGCAAGTCTCTATTCAAAGGTCTGCTGCCCTCCGCCGTTACGATCACTGATTTGTCTCGTCCAGAAGATCCGACGGATGGGAGCGCGGCGGCCAAATTTTCGAGGCAGTACAAGCTCGCGTTTACCCTCTTGAACGAGGACTCGACCCTCGGCAATGCTGTCCTCGGTTGGGACGCGCCGGCTCTGCTCCAAAGTGAGTACCTCTCTGCCGAAGGGCTGCGCCTCTACCGGCACCGCTCACATGTCAGACCGTACCGCAGACTCGGTCGTCCCGCTGCTCGATTCGCTCGCGCCCCTCCACAACTTCACGGTCGAGACTCAGGTCCAGTACTTTGCGCCGCTCGCAATCGAGGTCCACCGCGCAGACGGGCAAGAAGGGACCTATGTCGACGAGGCCGACCTGCGCGCCTTTGTTAACAATGCAGAGTGGAACCTCGGTGAGGCCATGCCCACCTCATCCTGTTCGGACATCGAGTGAGGCCAGGAGCTCACGTGAGCTATGCCACAGCGACCGGCGACACCCTCGATCCCGTACTTCAGTTCCTCCTCTTTGTCCCGAGCGCGGAACACCGCCCGCTGCGGATCCGCAAACATGGTGCGTTCACGGAGGCTCGCAATTGGCTTTCAACGCGCAGCAAGCTGATAGAGGCCGGACTCAGACGGCCACTATGCTCCTCCGGCGTTCATCTCGCCACAGCGAGGCGGAGTTGTCATCTATAACCCGCCTGCGCCCGCTCACGAGCAGCCACCTTCAATACCGCTCGACCTCCCGACCGCGGCGCTCCTGCCTTCTTTCCGTACCTTTGAGCGGCAGCTTCGGACTCTTCTCGACGTCTCGGTGCTTGTCAGTTCCACCTCGCCGATCGGGGCACGCTTGTCGCCGGCCGAGGTCGACGCAGTCGCGCTGAGAAGGCTCCGGAAAGCGGCAGACGACACGGTCGAGACGCTCGCTGCCACAGTCCGGCTTGCGAGCGAGATTCAGAATATGCGGATCAACGGCGACGTCCAGCAGCGGGTGTCGGCGGCGCTTGATCAACTCGACGAGGTGCGCTTTCGGGTGTCCATCGCTCTCCAGCGTTCGTATAGAAACTGATCCGGCATCGGCGGACAGGCTGCGTCGTCCGACTCGGTCCTGGTCGCCCTTTCACACGTCGCCGCCGCGCAGTCGCTCGCCTCTCGAGCCTACTTCGACCCGTCGATGATGGGCATGCTCTACTTCCCCGACGAACACAAGTACGCCGTCTACACGCCGCTCTTCGGTCCCGTTGCGGTCCCGCTCGTGCTGGCGTTACTCAAAGAGTTGAAGCAGAGGAGATACGAGCGGAAGCGCGGGAAGAAGCGGCCCGCGGGCGGGACCGCAGGCGCGGACGAGGCGGAGCCTCCGCAACCGAAGCTGGCGTAGCGTTGTGGGCGGCCAATTGTACTCCCTTTTTTTTGAACTCGCGAGGAGCTCGTCGTGGCGAGGTGGGGCTGACTCTGCGGGACGCCGCATGGGAGCACGCTTGTTCCGGCCCCGGCCGGCGGCGACGAC